>VWZD01012695.1:340679-521117 GCA_013396695.1 Sakesphorus luctuosus
GACACTCCCTCCCAACTTGGTGTCATCAGCAAATTTGCTGATGATGGACTCAATCCCCTCATCTAAATCATCAATAAAGATGTTAAACAGGACTGGACCCAACACAGACCCCTGGGGAATACCACTAGTGACCGGCCGCCAGCTGGATGCAGCTCCATTCACCAGCACTCTCTGGGTCCAACCCTCCAGCCAGCTCCTAATTCAGGAGAGGGTACACTTGTCCAAGCCATGGGCTACCAGCTTTTCCAGGAGTATATTATGGGAGACAGTGTCAAAGGCCTTGCTGAAGTCCAGATAGACCACATCCACAGCCTCCCCCTCATCCACCAGGTGGGTCACCTGATCATAAAAAGAGATCAGGTTGGTCAGACAGGACCTGCCCCTCCTAAACCCATGCTGGCTGGGTCTAATCCCCTGTCCATCCTGAAGGTGCTGTGTGATTGCACTCAGGACGATCTGCTACATATAGATGTAAAGGAAAAGTAGAAGAGCAGATCATAGAAGGGCTTCTTGCAGAAGTACCAAGTTCCATATCAAGGGAGTTTTTTGTTGATAGGTTTTTTAACTCTTACAGGAAGTAGGGCAAGAAAGTTTCTACATCATGAACAATTGATATGTAAATGTAACAAATGTCTGTCTTGGTCAGTCTCTTTTTTTTGGTTGATTGGTTGATTTTTGGTGGTTTTTTCAGTTTGTTTTTTTTTTAAGATTTTTTTTGTTTGGTTCTGGTTTTGGTTTGGTTTGGTTTTGTTGGTGATGTTCTTGTTCTTCAGTAAAAGTTAATAAGTTGGTACAGTTGGTATAAGCTTGTTAACTGGCCACTCTGCCACATGTAAAATACAGCCCAAACTTGGGATATTAAAGACAAAAATGGATCTTGGTTTTATTAAAAATTTACCCAGTGGTCATTCTTGAAGGCCATCCTTAATTCTGCTCTGAGAAAGGCTGTATATTCTGTTCTCTCCAGTATGGAGTTTGGTGAAAAATGTGGAAACAGTGCAAATTAATTAAGAATAATGAGATATAATAATTTTATGGTGACATTATTAGTAAGATGATTTACTGTCTTTGAGATTATAATGCTTTCAATGGGGAAGAAATTGGCCCTGCTGGAGGAAAAGTAAGCAGGAGAGCAATGCAGTAGCCAACAAGTAAGCAACATTTCCAACCAACATCCAAACTAACAGAGCAACAGCCAAACTTCAGGCTTTAAAAGCAACACAGCTGGAAAATCCATCGAGCAGTTACAAAGCCTGTGGAACAGAGGAAGGGAGACAAGATGAATGTCCAGGACTGTCAGTGGGGTCTATCTGCAAGCAGATGTGTTGGTCTGCTAGGTTAAACCTGTTTATTCTGTAAGTTTTTTGGTATAAAAAAATCAATCCTTTTGTTCAGGACAGCTTCTTGATTGCAGAATAATACTGCACTTGCTTCTGGAAGGAGCAGGGCTGGAGGTGCTGCGGGGAATCCAGGCACAGCAAAGAAATCCTGGTGTCCTGGCCAGCCTGAGGAACCCTTTCACAGGCACCAACACCTGCCCCAAACAGCTCCCTCACAAACCTTACTGAGGCTCCAGACATCCATGAAAATGCCTTGAGAGAGGCTGTTTTTTAAGCTTGTGCAGTAGACCCTTGTGTCTGACAGGAGCCAACAGAAATGACATGCGTGAAATCTGTGTAAATGGAGAAAGAATGCTACATTTGAAAAATAAGGATTACAACTTCATTGGAAGTATTGCTGTCTAAAGAAATTTTTTTAATAGGTTGAGAAGACTAGTAAGAGATTGATTCCTAGAGCAACTACATATATCACTTTCTGTATAAACTTCTCTTTGTTACAGCAATTCAATACCAGAATAAACAAGCAGAATACAAAGCTTATTCCCTCCACTATACTTTAGGTAGCATAGCATCTTATCTACTAAAGAGCTGGAAAAAAGCTGGAAATTTAATTCACAGACAAATTAACTGCATTGCATTTAATATTCCCAGTGAGGAAATGAAAAGAAATTTATTCTGTTCCTGCTCTCTACAAATTCACCAGAGGGAATGATATCCCTTAATTAAGGAAGACTGATTGCTTATTTTTTTCCCAAGCTTTCGTTTGCCATAAAATAAAATTATGAGAAATAAATTATGAATATAAAAATACTCAAAACCACACTGGAAATTCTGCAGTCATTCAAATTTCTCATTGTAGTAGATGCTACATTCTAAAGAGGTCTGTAATAATCTAGTAGGAGAGCAGGCCAAATGGAGCAATTCATGCCCAGTTTCAGTGGAGGAAATCCATTCAAGAACACAAACTAAACCCAAGGAATTCTTTCTGTTCTTTCAGGGCTTGTAATTTTAGATAGTGTGAAAGTATACATATTTGACAGCCTTTTTTTTTTTGCCTTTTTTTTTTTCATAAACACTATCCATAAATATGAAGAACACAGGAAGATCTGGATGAAGGAGAAGATGGATGGTAAAGTAGAAGGGAGCCTAGGACTGGAACTTCTTGGTGACACCTTGTCATGATAAATGAAATTGAACTAGTAATGCAGGCTAAAGAGAAGAACTGGTTCTAATGCAAACTTAACAAAGAAGTGTGGTTGTGCCTACAGAGCACATATTTTTCAAGACTTAAGGAATGAGATGTGAACTAATACTTGGTTCTGCAGCTCATGTTTGTAAAGACTGTTCATCATTCCATTTATTTAAAAATGCAAAATAGAGGAGTTTGAAAGTCTGTTTAGAGAGAAGACAGCTCATTACCTTCTACTGTACACTTAGACTATGAAGGATCACTTACGAATCTGAAGGCAAGGGAGCTTTTTATGAAGTAGTGGATGACTTGCATTGTTTGTTACTCCTGGCCTGAATGTAGCTGGGGTGCACACCTTACACTGATCACTCAAAGGGCTATTGACACCATATTGATAGTCTTTGATACCATTTCCTACAGCATTCTCCTGGAGAAATTTGCTGTCTATGGCTTGGACAGGTGTCCTCTTTGCTGGATTAACAACTGTCTCTATGGCAAAACCCGGAGGGTGGTGGTTAATGGAGTTAAATTCAGCTCACTGCTGGTCACCAGAGGGGTTTCCCAGGGCTCAGTTTTAGTGACTGTCCTGTTTGATATCTTGACCAATGATCTGGACAAGGGAATCAAATGCACCCTCAGCTGGATTGCAGGCAACACCAAGTTTGGCAGGAGTGTTAATCTGCTGGAGTGTAGGAAGGCTCTGCAGGGATATCTAGACAGGCTGGCTCAAAAGGTTGATGCCAACTGTATTATTTTAAACAAGTGTCAGGTCTCGAACTAGGGTCACAACATGCAGCACTACAGGCTGGGAGAAGAGCGGCTGGAAAGCACCCTGGGGATGCTGATCGACAGCGGCTGAACATGAGCCAGCAGTGTGCCCAGGTGGCCAAGAAGGCCAATGGCACCCAAGCCATACAGCCAGCAGGAGCAGGGCAGGGATTGTCCTCCTATACTGGGCACTGGTGAGGCCACACCTCAAATCCTGTGTTCAGTTGTTCAGTTTTGAGCCCCTCACTACATGAATGCTGGAGCATGTCCAGAGAAGGGCAATGGAGCTGGTGAGGGACCTGGAGGACAAGTCTGATAACAAGGGGCTGTGGGATCTTGAGGTGTTTAGTCTGTAGAAAAAAAGGCTCAGGGGTCACCTTATCATTCTCTACAACTACCTGAAAGGAGATGGTAGCCAGGTGGGGATCAGTCCTTCCTCTCAGATAACAAATGGTAGGACAAGAAGAAGTGGCCTCCAGTTGCACTAGGGGAGATTTAGAATGGATATGAGGAAAGATTTCTTCATGGAAAAGGTTGTCAAGACCTGGAACAGGGTTGTGTTGATGCTCCCTCAACCAGGGCAGTGGTTGAGTCATCAGCCCTGGATGTGCATTTAGGGACATGATTTAGCTGTGGACTTGGCAGTGTCAGGTTCACAGTTTGATGTGATGATGTTAAAGGTCTTTTCCAACCAAAACAATTGTATAATTCAATGTAAGAAAGAGGTACACAAGAATCATTCTTCTGGGTTTGATCAAACATATTTGTATCTCCTTGTGCAGCTCCTCTGGAGACATTTGTCTGTTCTGAAAATTGTTTATCACTACTTTCTACTTCCTTTATTCCAACTATTTTTTTCAGAACTTTTCCTTCTTTTACTTTGTCTGTTTATTGTACTTAGCAGGCTTTGGCGAGGGATTTTTCAAGGCAGATTCCGCCTACAGGGCCATCTTCAACCATCTGCTGCTGATCCTTTCAGGGACATGCAAGCAAGGCTCTCAGAGAAGACTTCTCTTTACACAACAATTTTGACTTGTTTGCAGTATATATTATTTATTCACATATCAATGAATTCTGCACTGTGTGTTCATGACTTGTCAAGAGCAGAATTTGCCCTGTCCCACATGCACACTCTGGTCTTCTGGAGCTGTGTTGCTCATACTTTGAGGCTTAAAAAGTAGCATGAATCACAAGAACTATGTTTCCCTGATGCCCGCTAGGTCCTGTTTTAAAGAGTTGCTTCCTGTATGTCATCTTTGAGACTTCAGGTCCCAAGGAAGTTTCAAGTAGAAGGTTGCACACTGTGATTAGTAACTCAGTATTTTCATCTTTGATTTCTGCTAAGTATCATGTGACTCCAGCAATTTATTAACTTTCACTTTGTCTATTTGAAACATAATCTCATCCACAATTACTTTGATTACAGCCATATCTTCTGCATTTTCCCCTTGTATGAAAACTTTCCACATTTCTTGCCAGTGAAAAGCAATGCAGAATGGCTTTATTGTCTCTGATTCTTGCCTTATCACTAGCTGACTGTGCAGATCCCTAGCAAGTTTTTTTCTCCTGACATTTTTGATGAAGTACTAGTTTTGATTTTTTTTAGCTAGTTCTCCTCAAATTCTTTTAGGATTTTTGCTCTTAATCTGCCTGACTACACCATTCTTTTAATTTTATTGGTTTGGACACAATAGACATCTTTTTGAAAATTGCCTTCTTACTGCTAATAAACTTTCTTCCTTGGCTGTCTGTATGTGCTGGCCTCCTTTAATCCATTCTCTGGCCTTTCTCAATAGGTCATACGCAGCGGTGTTGTGCTTCTAGTCTGGTGTTCCTCACAAGTTTCCAGGCTCTGTGTTAGGATTTTTCTTTGCTGACCTTTCTAGCTTCTTTTTAACAAGTTCCCTCATTCCTGCATAGCTTTTCTTGAGGCAGAGGACAATGGCACTGGCATGTTTGGCCTGCAGTGCTCCTCTAGAGCTGGTGAATCTGAGTCCTCTGTGGTCACCATCACAGAGTGGAGCTTCCACTGAGCCACAAAGCCAAGGAGTGCTTTTGCTCCTGTGGGCTCTAACCAGCTGCTCTGTGGAATAATTCCTGACAGAGCCCAAAAATGTCATCTGTTTCATCTCCTGGTGTGACATTTGTCAGTCTACAGGAGGGCAGTTGATGTCTCCCATTGCTACTGTTTTTCCTGCCTCTCTGGTTTCTTTCGGTGTATTGAATTCAAGGCATTTTGCTGTCCTGGGTTAGTAACATTATTTGTCATAGTTATATTCTTCCTATTCAGGCCTGGAATTTCAACCTGTACAGACTTTATGTTACTTGTTGAGATGGTGAATTTGCAAATTTGATTTCACAATGAGCTTTCCATAAGGCAGAGCACTGCTTTGCATCTGGCACAGTTTACCCTTACTGTGTAATTTATATCCTGTGTTTAGTGTCCCTTTGACAGTCTTCTTTGCCCCAGGTTTCCAACATGGATAGTATATTGGTATCTGCATTTGGGATCATACATTCTGGCTCCCTTTCTAAATTTTAGATTTCAAACACTGTGTAGAAGTGGGTGTACCATTACTTTGGTTCCTTCATTGGCATCTTGTATAAAATTCATTATATTTGTTTCCCTTTCCCTGCTGGATTACTTGCACCTTCTGGACTGTACTTTTCTTCAGGACTCAGAACTTTCCCATTTTTTCAACATAAGGCTGCTCATGCTGACCCTGGGCTTTTCCACACCTACCAGATTTCCCCAGCTAGCTGGGTTTTCCAGACTCTTCAGGAATATTGTAATTTCAGAATCACATCCTAGGGCTTTCATTTTGCTAAAAATGTCTGAGAAAGTTTTCAATTTGCTTCAAGATCAAGAAATATCATGAAAGAGATATATTGGATGTTTTCAAATCAGCTGGACTTGATGAAATTCTTGCTACGATACTGGGAGGATTGTCTGAAGCAATGCCAGAGCCGTTAGCTGCTATCTTTGAGGAATCATGGGGTACAGAGATAAATGTGCTGCCTCTCAGAATTTCTTCAAGAATGTGGGGGCAGGGTAAGCAATTGTTGAGCCTTCAGAAGTCAACTAGAAGATGAGTGGTAACCAGTATGGATTTATTAGGAACAAATCATACCAAACCAATCTAGTATGCTTCCATGATTGGACTTGTGGCTAGGGGAGAACAGCAGAAAGATGTATCTTAACTTTAGTGAAATTTTGAACATTGTCTCATACAAGCTCTTCAAAGCAAGCTAAGGAAACATTGGCTGTGTACAATTTTTAGTAGGTGAGTGAATGCAATATTGGTTGAAAAGTATATTCAGAGAGTAGTCCTTAACAGTTCATTCTTAACTTGGAAGTATATGTTGATTAAGATCTCTATTGCTAATTTCTTAATTAATCAATTAGATTACATAATAGAGAATGTATCTGAAGGATCTGAAATTACTTTAAACTGGAGAAATATTCTAGGAAGGCTCAGATGCAATTTTATGAGGAAAACAACCTCTTCTGCCTTTAGCTTTCCATCACCAGCTGTACAGCTGGAGAGCAGCAGTGCAGGGAGAAACCTGGAGGCTGCAGTGTGTCCCAGGCTGAAAGCTTCGTGCAATGCCACTGCAAGACAGAGAAAACCCTCACTGGAAAGTTGCCACAGATGTTTGTACAAACAGGATCATGCTGCCTCAACTCAGCTGCTTCCCTGCTTTTGGACAGTGTCAGCCAGAGGACTCCCTCTGTAGTGGGTCAGCCTTGAGCTGGTTGGGATCAGGGCAGCCTCTGATCACTTACTATGGTCTCTTGAGAGCAAATCATCTGCTTTCATGAGAGGACTGAAGATCTACTGGGAGTATAGGCATTAGCAGTATTAGAAAAGGTAACTTTCAAAGCACCAGCACAGTTTTGCTTTCCTGAAGGCATCAGTACTGGGATTCTGGAGATCTAGGGTCAGTTTAAGCACTAATTCAGACTCAAGGCTAAAAGGAGTCCCTGAATTGTAGTTTTGAGTCCACATTCTCATTCACACTGAGATTCATGAAAATCTTTTGTTTTCTGCCCTTCCACCATGACAAAATCTCAAGGCTGAAGTGGATCTTTCATGATACAGGTTGTTCTTGATGCTGTTGTTCAGAAGCCTCCTTTACATCATTTTAATGTCTCTGTTTCTCTGAGGTGTCTTCCTGAGTATGTTAGGGGTGTTTTTGTCATATATTTGGGATGGAGTCTTTTTTTCAACATTTTTAGCAAAAGTTGAGAGTTCTTTGCTAGGTGGTTGATTTCTAAGGTTTGAGACTTCTATTAGTCTCAGCCTGACTTTTATCTGAGTTGAAAAAGAGATGAGACTACTTCTTTGTATTGAAGACATAAACAAAATTATTTGTCTCCTTTCTTCATCTCAGGATGAAATGACACTTCTGAAGAAATAAGTAAGGGACATACTGCTGAGTAATGAACAAAAAAATACTACGCTATCATCACAGCTGAACAAACAGGAGTATTGGCATATTCTTTTTCCTTTGTTCCAGATAAGGGCAGGAGAGAACTCAGCTGGAATATCATGTCCAGTTCCTGGTGCTTTAATTAACAGGACATGTTGAACAGCTGGAGAGTCAGAGGAGAAAACTGGAGATGACCAAAATTTTAGAAAACAATATTCATGACAAAAATCCGAAGGAATTTGCATAATTTGATTTAGAAAAGAGACAGCAGAGGGGGTGGTCCATCAATGATATTTAAATATTTTAAAGATAGAAATAAAGAGATTGGGAGTGAATCTTTTCTGTACCCACTATAGGTGGATAAGAGCTGAAATTACAGGAAGGGAGATCCAAGTGAAATATCTGTAGATTTTCCTTGTGTAGTCAATCAATGAAATGGGTTGTCTTTGGAGAATGTGCCATCTCTGTAAGTAGATACAGTCACAGGTGTAGCTAATTCTGAATTCAGGAACAGAAATGGACGAGGTGGCTTCTCCTTTCCTCTCTACTTCCCTATTCTTCTATGACTATTATTCAATGACAGATAAAGGCCTAGTTCTCACTGATTTCCAAGTGGTGGTCAGAGACCAGTCTCATTTTCACTGCAAATGGAAGTTACCAGGGCTTTTTCCAGCTTATAAAATGGAATTGGGACACCAAGCCCAGAGTAGTCTTTGACTCAGACAGGGGCAGGTCCCTGATACCTCTTGCTTCTGTTCTTATTGTGCACAAGCCTAGCTGGCCTAGTAGGTCAAGTAAGACTATGGATAAAATGATTTGAAGCTAAACCTACACAAAGGTAAATAATGGTTAATGTCGTATCCAGCTGCCTCTGATTCCCTGGCTTTAAGAGGGTGGAAATCAAGGGGAAAACTCAAAGCTGAGTCATGCCTGAGCTCCTCTGTTGCTCCACCTTGTGCGAGTTCAATGTAGAGGCAGATTTGGCAGCAACTGGTGAGAACCAAAGGGTGTTCTGGGAAACACAGTTTCTGGATAACTTTCTCCCCATCTCTCTTCTTGCTCAACTTACATCTTTATCCCTATTTTCCATACATACTGCAAGTTTTACTACTTTGTCCAGTTCTTTGCCTGACAGTAGTACCTGAGATGACTGGTGCTGTATATTTTCATACTGAGAATGTACAGTAATTCTCCCTCCTTCAGCATTTCCCAGCAATAATTCAATGACTATGCATCTGAAATATCTTTTTTTGTGTGTGTGTGTGTGGTTGTGGGCTTAACCTATGACCCCACTTGTGCGCTCCCTTCCTGCTTCTTGAAGACCATCACTCCTTGCATGACTGATAAGTGGGTCTCCTACATCAAACACTGATGTGATCTTGCCTCTCAGTCCATTGGCTCAATTCCAGCATTGCTGGTGTCAGAGTCTATAGCTCTGTTTTTTTTATAAAGAGGGATAGCCAGGTGAGAGGACTGCACAATCTCTCCCCAGTGCCACAAAGCACTCCAGAACTTCCTCATCTGAAGAGATGCAATGGAACAGACTTCCCCTATAGTACCCAGAGCCATGCTCCTTGTTTCTTCTGGTTTTTTAGGGGGAATGAAGCGAAAGGGTAAGGATGAGATGAAAGAAAGGGTTCTAGAAAAAAATTCAGATGATTGAGAAAATCTAGAGATGTAGGAAGATCCAGATGGATAGGTGACAGGGTACATTATGCTCCACCTATCAGCTGCCATGTCCAGGGAGGCTAAACCAGATGAAGTGTGAGCACGAGAAGGAAACTCCAGTACACCAAAGCAGTTGTCAGCTGAAAGGTTCTGCTGCACCTTGGGCTGTGATCAAGTTGGAAATCAAGCCTGTGATTTGGAAAGTCTGCTGTGCTTAATTCTTTTCACCTTATGAGAAGACAGAAGGGATCTCTGCACCTTGCAGGGGGAAATTATAATTGTTCTTACATGAACTCTCTAGAGGATAAAGAAGAGATTCCACTAGAGGGCTGTAGTGGTAGCGTGAGGGATAGGATCCCATGAGGCACAGTTTTCCCAACATGTCAGGCAATCTAAGTCCATTAGCTCTTGCAGAGCCCAGAAAAAAGAAGAACAGTCCTGAACTGGTGCTGTGCATAGTAACAAAGTCATCTCTGCTTAATAACCAAGGCTGCAGAACACAAGGTTTAGAACTGGTGTGGTAACCTCAAGAATTGCTCTGAATGCTCATAGACTGGAAGTGTGCTAACACACCACTACTAGCAATTCACTGGCTGTGGATTACCAGCCTTGGTGTTTCTTTCCTGACTCAGCCTGCTTTCACATGCTGCAATTTCACTGTGCTCTGTTGTCACTGGTTTAGCAGATCTTTGCTCAGTGTTCTCTCATGCACATAGTCAAGCCTGGTGTGCTTCCCCTCTCTCATGCTGGTGCAGATGTCAAACTGAGATGCCTGCCCAGTGGGAACACTTGTAGTTAGGCAACCTTCTGTCATGTTAGGTAAGCCAGAAAGAAAGGCTCAGAAGTTACATTTTACAGTGTGACACTGCACAGGAGATCTGAGATGGCTGGGCCTCCAGGCACACCATACAGAGCCTGGCCACATGAGCCAGAGGAGTCATCTACTAGCAGAAAACATTTCCTATTTGATGATCTAAAACAGGGTAGATGAGACGCACTTTCCGAAAGGGCTCTGTAGCTATTTGTTATGCACAGTAATGTTGAGAAAAAAATCAAAATCTCTTCTGTGTTTTGGAGGCAGAGGTACTTGCAGAAAGAATAGCCTAATATTTGGTAGCTTCCTAGAATACTAGAACAGTGTGTCACAGGCAGTCTCCTTCTCTCTCCCCCAAATCTGCCCCCTTCTCTTGATTCTTCTGTCTCCATGAAGCCCTGTCATCCCAAGATGTTCCTGCCCTTTTCAATCCCATCTGCTCTATCTCTGACCTTGTGGCCTCTGCCACCCTGCTTGTCTCTAGCTGCTGTCCCACAGCTTCTCTTTTGAGCCATTATTTTTCTTTCTTCTCCCATTTGGTGCTGTTTCAGGCTGATTCCAAGCCAAGGTGACATGGGGTGTGGGAGAATGGGGTGCAGCCAGTGCTTACATCTGGGACTCTCCGAGTTCCTATGGCAGAAGCCTGCTATGCACTAGGCAAGTCTTCAGCAAAGATAACATCTGGATTTCAGACAAGCTCTGCTGAGCATGTGCAAGTGGAAAGCAGTGATTTACAGCTGGGTCAGATCTGACAGGATTTTCATATGGCCAGCAAGCCCAGGCTGATGGCCCCAGGGATCAGCCTCTACTAATTTCAAGACCCTGCATGAAGCACTGAACTGCAGTGAAACCACTGTAAGACATTTTCAGCATGGGCCAACCATCATGTTTTTCACTAACCTCATCCTTGGAAGTTGCTGTCCAACTTTCAGTGAAATCTTCCCAAAATAAAATTCAGCCCAAGACAGAGATCAAGGATGGAAATTTTCAGCCTAGAATGATTAAAATATGAACAAAAATAGAAGCAGCTGAAAAATGTATCTTATATTCAAAAGTGTTAGACAATGTTAAATATAAGATTTGTTGCCATCTCCACCTACAACAGAGAGATGGCTATTTCAATATTCAGTTTGGGAAAAACTTTCTGGCATGACTGACATGCAAGGAGAAAGAATTTTCCTTCCAAACATGAGGCATATGCCCAAGAAAGACATCTGATAAGGAGAAACAGTGGTGACTGTATGCAAACTGTTATGCAATCTGAATTATTTACATAGCTTAGAGCTCACCAGATTCTTCACTGAAGTGTTTCAAAGCCCCAGACTGAACCGACCACTAGTGGATACATCAGTGAGAGAGATGTCAGTTTGACCCACAGTGATTTGCCATCTGTGAAAAACAAACAAATACAACCAACTGGAGTAACGAGCATCGTGACTGTAATAGGAGCTGGAGCACAGATTTACAGAGGATCTTTGTGTTTGGACTCACGAGCCTTTGACTATGTTAGCATTGAAAAGTAAGCAGCTGCAAAACCTCAGCTATGCAGATCTGTGCAAAAATTGAGCTTTGGCTGTTGACTGCTTGACATTGTACCTGCAAGCCTGGACCAGATGTGCAATTATTCCTGTATTATTTTCTTCAGTTTTCAAAAGGAGACAGCAAGGCTTCCAGTGAAGGTTCTAGAGAGTCTTTTTATTGTACGCCAATGAAAAGGCTCTAGAACTTTAAAACTTGACCACTTTTTTTGGGTATATACAGAGGCTGTAATAAAAGTTACTGTCTCTGTGATTTCCTTAGAATTTAACAGCCTCACAGCTAAATCACAGGAGTATTACTGGTATCAGAGAATATACTACTTTTGCGAAAAAAGTCATTGCTACTTTGAATTGAGTCCACTGCCAAGGAAGAAAATATATCTAGATGCAAAGTACAGCCTCTTAAAAGCCGCAGCATAAATGTAGAAATTTTTCCCCTGTCCTGATCCAAAATACAGTAGTCACAGACTACTTTTAATTCATGTAAAATTATCATAATCATGAAACCATAAACTTTATGGTTTGGTGAGTTGCCTGCAATGTGCATCCCTAAAGCAGGGGAGTCCTTAGATCAGCATAACAAGAAATATGACAGAGGACCCTGCAGACAGCTTGTAGGCTGAAACAAAGATCAGGCCAGACCAGATGTAGCTACATTTATTGCTGTGCTGTGCAGCAGAAAATGTTAAGAATAAAACACAGAGAATGAAGACTCCCAAACATATTAGCAGGCACTCCTGTGATGTGATCATAGTGGTTTTAAGGCCAACAAGTGGTCTTGAAGGCCAGCAAGTACTGGGGATTTTTTGTTGCTTTGAACAACATAGATTGAAATGTATGACCCAAACCTGACATCTAGTGGAGAAAGAATGAGGGCAGGATTTTCCTTCCTTTCTCAGGGCTGCACTCCATTGTGCGCAGATAGAGAGAGAACTTTGCTGTTCTCTTCAAAAGTGACCCGAAGGACTTCTGCTGCACAGCTCTTCTGGAGCAGAAAAGCCAGATCATGGGCACTGTAGCTAAGTGTGCACACCTTGCCTGGTTTGTGATGCCTGTATCCTTAGCTGTCTGGTTAGGAGGTAACCTCACAGTGCTGCCACCAGATAATGCACTCTGAAGGCTCAGCTTTAAGAAGTTTCAGAACATGATGGTAGAGATGACCATGCATGGTTGAGTTTGGGCAGGTCCTTGTGAATGCATCTAACAAAAGAATAGGTGTTCACTACAGCTGCACAGATGGTGTCATTAGCCTACAGTTTCTGCTGTTGGGAACTTTCAGTCTGCAGTCCCGGACCAGACCAGCCAGCTGAACACCAGGTCCTGAGGTTGCAGCTCTGTTCAGCTTCCATTGCCTTCCCAGTGCATTGTCTCACTCACTGTCTCAGCTGGGCTGCTTGGGCTGGGAGCACAATACTGGCAAAACTTTGGGAATGTTTTAACAAGTTTCTTCCTCCCCCTCTGCACCTGTTATCATAATATCTCAATTTTGAGTTAGTAAAAATCAAAGCTTCAGGATCTCATATGTGCATGGAAATGTTGAAAGCATTAACCCTAAAGGCTAAAAAAAGGAACGACAAATAAAACTGTCCAGTGTTTATTTTTCATATCTTGCAAATTTAAGATCTGTTGGCACCTCTGTCCTGGTTTGTAATTCTAAACAGGGTAGATGGAGGTAAGCACAGAGAAGTCTCAGCAGCTCCAAGCACAGGAAAAGGAGGATTGGCAGTCCTCTTGGGAGATTACTGAGTGGGGGGACAAAGAAAGGAATCTGCAAGCCCAGGGGGAGAGAAACTGGATCATGAAAGCACTCCATTAAAAATGGCAGAAGGCAAAGAGTATTTCAGATGTTCATATACTGTAGGAAGCAAAAAATATCTCTTCCACATGTGCTGCTGAAGAGTCCAGGCTCTGTAGCTGTGGGTTGTAACAATTCTCACTGTCTGTGGATCATCATTTTGGTAGGGTCTGCAGCACGTGGAGCAGCAAGTTACCAACAGTTTAGAGGCTCAGTAAAACCCCTGCAATACTGTACAGCCATCAGCCACTGCCAAAGAGCTCAGCTCCAGGGCTCTGTCCCAAGCAATCACACTGCTGACAAGGTGATGCATGTTTTTAGAAGGAATTTTTAATCACCTGATAGCAAAACAAAGTTAGTGTTATACAAACAGTACAAAGTTTACCACAGGATTGAGCTTTAATCTCTGGTGGTTGTTTATTGACTCTAGGAAAAACAGAAGATACTCAGTGAAAAGACCTCCTCTATATCTTGTTTGCAGTCCACCTTGAAAGAGAAGTTCTCACCTTCTGCAGCTCCCCCTGAAACCCAACGTAAGTCTGAACTGAAATCTGAGATGGAAGACAGGACTGGGCCTGGGTTGCTTAAAATTACTGTATATTCTGCCATGAGAGGACTTGGTTTATCTTACTGTACTTTTGAGTTAGAGAAGCAGAAGTTGTAATATGTTGTTTAAAGTATGTCACAGTGTATATATGAGGACTTGTGCTATCAGCAGTGCTTGATGTCTTGAAGGCATACAGAGCAGGCTTGGGGTACTTAACCACTGGATGTCTAGTGCCTGTCAGATGAGACAAAATAAATCACATTTCTTCTTCATCTTCCAATGAGTCCCTCATCTTGGCCTCTTTAGTAGCATAGAATTGTAAGCCCTAATTTTCAAAGGTAAACACAGGTATGTCAGTCAGTGAGACATATCCATGCCTGCAGTTTGACAGGTTGTTTCTGTGTACACAACCTGTGTGTTTATCTGTGCCAGAAGTGTACAACATTGGACACATGGGTGAAGCTTGCAACTCCTGCTAGACTGTAGTGGGAGGCTAATCCTGAAAACTAGGAAATTTACTTCTTCCTGTACATTTTTTAGAAAAATCAGATTGAGCCACAGCTGTTTTAAAACTTCATGTTTTCATATATCTTGCTAAATGGTTATTTTAATCAGAGCTGCGGAAGGAATTGCAACAAACAATTTAGCAAATTGACTTTGTCTGTGTTTTGTATATGTTTTTCCTCACACAAAGGCATGGTTTGCTAAAACATTAATTTGCATAGCTTTTAGTTCTGGCTACTTCAAAAGTATGTATGTGCAGGCATTTGCTGGGCAGCATTTACGTGGGTTTGATTAGACATCTGGGTAACACAACATCACTTCTCTTCCCTCAAAGAAGTTCTTAGAAGCATGTTTCATTTTGTGGCATTTGCTTTTTGCCAGTGTTTTCTCATACTTTGTCCAAATTCTGTATACTCCTTTTATAGTATATGTCAGTGCTCCAGCATGCAATGCAAACACCCAGAAGATATTTGTTACAGAAGACAAATTGAGATCTGTAGAAAATTCTTTGTTGTTTTCCACAGTGTTGCTGTTCCACTTGCAATCAGAGCCTGGACATAGTTTTACAATGTGTTCATGCTGGAGCAGGTTAGATGTAGACTCTGTATTTACTTGTTTCCAGATTTCATAATCTTGAATTCCATCACTGTGTTCCATAACTAATTGTTCAGTCAGGGAGCCGTCCTTAGGGGTAATCTAGCAAATGATGTTCTGGGACAAACTTCGAGGAGAATGAGTGGAACAAATAACCCAGCTAGTTTTAAGATGGAACTTATGACAGAGTTACACAACTAAAAGAGCAGAGGACCTAAAATGTCCTATTCAGGCTGCGGCTTAAAACAGGAAAAAGAGAGACACAGAGATGCAAGCTTCTTAAGGCTGCATCTGCAAGATTTCCTCATATTAGGGGAGAAGATGCATTCATAGACTGTTGCATAAAGTGGCATTAGAACTCTTAGAACAGCAAAATGGCAGTTCAGGGTTCTAATTTTTGCTCCATGTTATTCTTTTCTTCAAGGTTGCCAGAGCTTCCCTCAGCAATGGCTATGGTGTGTCTCTCAGACTTTGAAGCCTATGCTAAAAAGTATTTACCCAAGCTTGCTTGGGATTATTTTGCTGCTGGAGCAGATGACTGTAAGACACGAGATGAAAACATCACGGCATATAAAAGGTGAGGAGGAAATGAGGGGTGTTGTACTGGGAGCTTTTAAACTACATTTATGTGCAAGTGTTTGGACTTCACAAGCAAAGACACCTAACACTTTGCCCTTTCAAGATGATCCCTGAGCAAAGTGCACTTACCCGAACGACAAACACTGTGTGCTCTGATGCCAGCCTGAGTATGACATGGGTTGTATGAGACGTAAGGGATGTTGAGGGTGCAGGTAAGTGGACAGCTAGGGTATGGTGGGGTAGGCTAAGGTATGGCACAACAGGAAAAGGGATGAGTAGCTGTAATAGAGTGAGGTGCAACAGGGAGCTCTTGGTGAACAGCAGGAAGCCTTTGTGTAAGTAGGATGGGATTTGGGGAACATGCTGCAGAGTGTGAGGGCAGGCACACTGTACAGTGAGAACAGACACAAATGGTGGAGGGGAAGGCACTGACCTGGGACTGGACTGCAAGTAGAAAGAACCAGGGGGCTGGACAATGGGAGAACAAGACACAGAATCTCTCAATTTGCTAAGCTGGAAGGGACCCACATGGATCATCAGGTCCAAAACAAGGTGGTCTGAGGTGGGAAATGCAGAAATTATGTAGTGTGGCCAGTTAGCAGATTTAATGAAAAGTGAACGTGGCTGAACTCCTGGCTGAAGTGAACAGAAAGGACAAAGAGCCTTTATTATATGCTGCTCTATTTATTAACTCAGATTCCTGCTTTGTAATTGGTAAACGAAGACCTGGTTTCCATGAAACTTCAGAAAACTCACTGAAGATCTACTGTGCTGAAGGAGGTTTTGTTGCCTTACAGAATTCATTTCCGGCCACGTATGCTGCGGGATGTATCCGTGATGGACATTAGGACTAAGATCCTGGGGACTGAAATCAGCTTTCCTGTAGGAATTGCCCCCACTGGCTTCCACCAGCTAGCATGGCCTGATGGAGAGAAAAGCACAGCCAGAGGTACTCTTCTGGTCTGCTGCCATGTTGCAAAAAGGGGTTGGTGGGAAAGCCTCAAGAAGCTGTTAGGATGGCTTGAAGTGTGACTGAGAAAAATTTGCGGGCTTGAAGGGGCAAACTCCTTTCCCACTTTCTGACAACTTGCGTGGGAAGCTGTATAAACATTGCTCTACTTCTCCAGCTACCACCATTACAAGATCAGCACTGCAGAATCTGCTATAAAATTAAGGCAGGGGCAGTGGACACATTTGGACTCACACCAGGAACCACAGAAGGTTCTCGGTCCTGGGGGCTCTAGATAGGTCCTAAAAGTGGTGGATGGGTTTAAGACTGTGAATTCCTTATTACTGGTTAAGAAAGGTCTCCCTTAAAGAAAAAGATATCCCCCCTTCACAAATCCTATGATGTGTTTGGAGAGCTGATGCCTAAAAATGTCTTATTTCTTCTGTGTGTTTCTGTGTACACTGAGTGGAACTGACAGTGCATTCCTGTGAGGACTCAGTCACAAAGATAAAATTCATGCTTTTTGAAAAAGATAGTTGGAATATGAAAGCACAGCTTGGTAAATGACCTCTCTCTTCCCTTCTTTCTTAACCATGATCCTACACTAGTGCATGGTACATACAGCTGTTTTTAATCCAGGGGACATAGTTGCACTGTGCTTTGTGGGATCTACGTGAAACAGGAGTTCAGGTGCTCTGCAACCAGTACAAAATTTTGCATCTGATGTCTGGCAAGACCATTCAAATGACTTTGTTTGTGATTCTTTTCCAATACGTCCTGGAGCGGCCAAAGCCATGAACGCCTGTTACATTGCCAGCACATACTCCACCTGCACGCTGGAGGAGATCTCCATGGCTGCTCCCGGTGGCCTCCGGTGGTTCCAGCTCTACATCCACCGCAATAGGGCAGTTTCCCAGCAGCTGGTCCAAAGGGCGGAGGCCTTGGGTTTCCAGGCCCTCGTCCTCACCGCAGATCTGCCCTACACGGGCAAAAGACGCAACGACATCCGCAATGGTTTCCGCCTTCCTCCCCACATGAAACTGAAGAACTTGGAACGAGACTTTGAGGTTTGTAAAATGAGCCTGTCCTTTCATTTCCTGCACTGGCCTGTACCGCACAAGACAAAAACCACTGGGTAACTGCTGCTTGGGCATCTGCTGTACCCAGGGCGTATCTTCTCTGCTTCTGGTTCTGCAGCATCGTGGCTTGACCTTCTGCCAATCTGTATTCTGTCTTCAAAATCCCCATCCAGCTGCCTTAGAGACACTGATCTCCACCCCCACTGTAATTATTCTCCTTCAGAGACATGTGTTCTCTGGAGCTGATGAACATGTCTGCTAGCAAGTTTAATTAATCTTTTCTAGGGCAAGGAAAGTCTTCAAGGGACCTCTGAATTGCTACAGCTTAGATGAGATTTCCTTTTGTTCTGTGGCTGTAGGGAGATGACCGCTCTGAGTATGGACTGCCACCCAACAGCATAGATCCTTCTGTCACGTGGAATGACATCTACTGGCTGCAGAGCCTGACCCACCTGCCCATCATCATCAAAGGCATCTTGACAAAAGAAGATGCCGAGCTGGCAGTGAGACATGGGGTTCAGGGAATTATTGTGTCCAACCATGGTGGAAGGCAACTGGATGAAGGACCTGCCACTGTAAGTGAAAAAATGGATGTCCCATGATGGTTTACAGTCTGCACACTTGTGTTAACCTGGGTGTCTTTATGTCCAACTTTGTGTGTACACTGCTGGTGGACTTGTGTTTGTTCAGTGGTAGATGCACTTTAGCTTTAAGCGGGTATGGGTTACCCACTGAAGTATTTTCTCAGCTTCTTTAGAGGGGTCTGTAAGTTATCACAGAACTCACATAACTGCAGATAAACCAGTGGCCTAGGTCAGGAAAAGTTTTCTGCCTGTGCCTCTATTCGCTGGTGCAGCGCACACGAACTCTTTGCGCACTGCAGCAAAAGGAAAACGAAGCTCTGGAACCAAAAATATACAAATGAGAGCATAATGTATTCTCATTGTTCACATCTGTCAAAACATGCAAAACAATGCAGCTAGATTTAGTGAGAGGTCTGCTTGCGTATTTACAGACTCAAGTCTAAATGGGAATTTATTGACTTTCATGAGCCAGGAAAAGGATAACTTATCTGTAAAGAAATTCCCCTGCTTTTTAATCTGTACAAAGAAATCAAGCATTGTTTGGGTATATGAGTATTTCACTGGTTTAATTTGGCTTCTCTCAGTTTTTCCAATTGTTCTTGTTTTACAGTTCTGCATTGCATAGTATCTTACAAACTTTCTTTTATCTGTTTTCCTTCGTAAAATAAAAACAGGTACCAGGAAATTCTCTTCTATTCTACATCAAGCCTGACAATAACAAATAAAAAAAAATCAATACTCTAAATGCTGAGGGCATAATAACAGAAATGGCACCCACTTTAAATTGTTCTACCTTAGAGGTTTCTTTACATACACAGACAAGGCATTAGATACCTAGTTTGGCTCTGCTATTCTTCTGGTACCAAGTCTGGCAGCAGAAGCTATTGTCCCTGCTCTTGCTGAGCTACTCCTAGAAAATTTCAGATTGAAAGTTTTCAGTCTGAAATCCTGAAAAAAATGGTAGATTAATTAGAAAAATCTACTTAGTATCCTTAGTTATAGCTACTCTACTTTAAAAAACAGAACAGAACAGAACAAACAAATTCAAAGAAGGCAAAAGGAAGACTGCAGAAATGAACCATTTGGGTTTGCTAAGAGTTAATTAGGTCTAGTACAGTGTCCTGCTCCTGGTTGTACTGCCTTTGGGACCGGAGCCAGCATCTCTGTGTGGTGCTGCCCTGGACTAGCAGCTGGGATTCTGGTCTGTGCTGGACTCTAGAGAAAAGGGGAATCAGGAGAGTTAACCTGGAGGAAATTATATGTTGACTGAACTACAAAGAAAATGAAATCCTTCACAGATGCTCTGGGGGTTTTTTGAGGAGGCACCCGACAGGCAGTCCTCAGGATTAGGTTGAAATGTAAGTTTAGGCAGTTTGGATAGTAGAAATTTGACATCAGCCTTTTTTCCAAACATTTGTACCATTCATGATTGTCTCAATGAAAGTATTTAAAATCTTTCATAATGCAAGTGAGTATTATACTTTTTCACTTATCAGAAACGCTAGCAAAGACTATCAGTTGAGGCAAAGCACCGGAAAATGGCATTAACTGTCTGGCAAACAGAACAGGGAGCTGCACTTTATTCTGCAGCTTTTGGTACTGAGCTATTTGTGATGCATCGTCATGATTCATTTTGAGAAGGTATGCTCTTAAAGCATTGCATCTCTGTCTCTTTGGAATAATACTCTTCCTCTTGGAATCAAGAGCTGACCCCAAGGTAAGACTGGCTGCTTCTTTGCAGATTGATGCCCTGGCTGAGGTTGTGGAGGCAGTAGGAGGCAGAGTCGAAGTTTATTTAGATGGTGGAATACGAAAAGGAAGTGACGTATTAAAAGCCTTGGCACTGGGAGCAAAATGTGTCTTTATTGGAAGACCAGCTCTATGGGGTCTGGCTTACAAGGTGAGTAAGGAGCTTTGAGTTCATATGCCTGCTTCTCATACTCTTCAACACTGTTACTGAAGTCATAGAGGGAGTTTTCACCAGTGAAGAATCTCTCTCTTTTTTTTTTTTTTGTGGTTTTTTTTTAATGAATTTTAAGTGGAATCACCCGAAATTGACTGAAAATCTGACATTTTCTGTGATTTTAAGAGACCACTGAATTTCATGATTTCCTGTATGATTTTGGAGTTGATTACATCCTTTTGTGGGAACTGATTTTTTTTTGTTGCAATTTGGTGCTAAAATACTGTAGGACTTGGGACCATCTCTGCTTTTGAAAATCAGGGGTGCGCTTATTTGCCAGAAAGATGAGCCCGAAAATTGTAGCTGCTGTCAGCAACCTTGGGAACAATATATGGTTTTGATACAACAGTTTCATGACAGTGTTATGAATTCTTCAGAAATACGCATAGAACTCCACCCCACTGATGTCTGAAACATTTTGGACAAGGCTGAGCACAACAACCATGTCCTGCAGGTGCCTGAGCTTGCCACTGTTATCACAGTTCCAGCTTTGCTGCTTCTTAACTACTGGAATATTTCTACAATCCAGAGTAATGAATTAGGTCTCTGATGCAGAAAGTTAACATAATAGAGATAAAATTAAACTGCTATCATACCAGTTGTTTGCTTTGCTAAATTTTTGCTTTTTAGCCTCTCGGTTGGAGCTTACAAACTTCTCTAGCAGAAAAAAATTGTTTCTTTTTATGGTCTAGAAACATTTCCTACCTTTTGAATTAGACTCTTGTCCAGTGGTTGATCGCTGTAGACTCCTGTAGTTAGGCTTTATCATGAAATCATCTGAAACTTCTGAGAAACCTGGAAGAGTTGTCAGTATTGTTTCTTTTGCCAGTAAACATAAAAAAGGGCCTAACATGAAAAAGGTGCCGCTGTGAGTTGCCTGCATTTTTTCCACAATGCAAGCAGCATAGAGATGGGATTTTTGGGGTTTAACTTTGATTTGGTATTATATTCCTAAAGATGAGTAAATCGGAGTATTCCTGAAGATGTGTCTCAGTGCATTACTCTAGCTTACAAGAGAGGAAGAGCATGAACATGCACTAGCATTGTCTACACCCAAAACATTCTTTATTACAAGAAATAAAAAGAAAACATAAGAGAAAAAAAAAGAAAAGAGATGGTTCAGTATTTTAGAGGAAGCTCAAAATCTTATATACATTTTACTGGATTTTGAGCTTCTTGATGTGACTTACACAGAGGAAAGCACACAATATATTATTTTTAAAGATTCAGTCCAGTATTTGAGTAAACTAAATTTTTTAAAGCATAGCATATATAAAGCTTTCATTGCTTCATTAAAATCTGTCAGTGTTGTAAGGCTTGACATTTTAAATAACAAGCCCATTGGTGGAAGAAAACTGAAAGCTAAGAAAAAAAACCAGCTAGAAAATGTCAGAAGTGAAAAACAGCTTTGTTTTCTTTCCATCTTCAGATGTATCACAAAAGGAAAACACCTAAATTAATCTGTGATGAGCTGAGCATATCCATCATATTATTTTAATCATTCATCTGTATGAGAGACTGGAATTGGCATGAACTTAAGGGACTGCCCCAGCTCTCATAGCACAGGCATCCTGCAGCATCACTCTGTGCCAGTGCTCCTTTTCCCCTGACTGCTTTCTCTGCTGGAACAGGGGGAAGAAGGTCTCCAGGATGTTTTGAGAATTCTGCAGGATGAGTTTCGTTTGTCAATGGCCTTGGCTGGTAAGTATTTTACAGGTTGTTTGCAATGGATGATGCAGAGGTTTCTTCATGCAAGCCACCTAAAATCAGAAGTTTGATGGATGAGTCACAAAAAGAGAATCCACCTGAGCTGTGCTGGTTCTAGTTGCTATACTTAAGGTGATTCTTTGCTTTCTAGAAAACCACCTGGTGTTTCAGGTGTCACAGCAGTGAAGCTTGCATGGAGGAAGGAGGTTAAAGAAGCTTTGTGACCCAGCTAAAGAGATGCAAAACTACTAAGTACAGCTGAGCAAAAATTGGAATTTCTGTTCTGTTGGGAATGGCAGCATAAGTTTTTCAGTATTTAATGTAGTGTTTATCAGGGTAAAATGCAACCAATTTTTTTCTGCATGGAAAGTTTATTAAAAATGGACGCAGGATTTTTCTGTGCATATGTGCATGGAGTATATAGCCTGTTAGTGCAGGTTCAAAGCTCTGCATTCCACATGCCATAAAAGCCTTTATGCTTCCTCCAAGCATTTACTTTTGTTCCTCACTCTCACTTCTCACTATTGCTCCCAACAGTAGATGCCAGGTCTGACACCCTCACCAAACAGCAGATTTGCAGAGCCCAGTACAAACTCCGGTTTCACACATGAACAAAAGGGTGGTTGAGCCCTGGAACAGGGTCCCCAGGGAAGTGGCCTCAGCACCAAACCTGCCAGAGTGCAAGAAACATTTGGACAATGGTCTCAGGCCCATGGTGTGATTCATGGAGCTCTCTTGTGTAGGAGCAGGAGATGTGTTTCGATGATCACAGTGGGTTCCTCCCCACTCAGGATGTTCTATGATGCTACGTATGACATGCAGATCCAGTGCAGAAGTATTCAGACATCAGCAAAGGATCTTATAAAAGATTTTCATGCTCTAGCAGCGATGAACTCAGGTGGACAGCAATGATGACTAGGAGACTGGAACTGAAATCCCATTGGGCATTTCTCAACAGGCTGGTTTTATAGGTTACTTTTTTAACTAGCAAAGATTCCTAAAAGGTGGTTTAGTTATTTGGGTTTTTTTGTTTTGTTTTGGGGTTTTTTTGTGTTTTTGTTTTGTTTTGTTTTTTCCAGTGGGCTCTTACACTCCTTTACATGCAAAATGGCACTGGATTCAGCAAGAGTAACAGGTTGGGATCTTTTTGGTGGAGCAGGAAAATTCACAGAATCATAAAATGTTTTAGGTTGGAAAAGACCTCTAAGGCCATCAAGTACAACTCCTAACCCAGCATTGCCAAGTCTGCCAGGAAACCATGTCCCTAAGCACCACATCTCCACATCTTTAAAATACCTCCAGGGATGGTGACACAACCACTTTCCCAGACAGCCTCTTCCAATGCTTGATAACCCTTTCTGTGGTGATATTTTTCCTAATATCCAATCTAAATCTCTCCTGAACACAGGATTTGAGGTGTGACCTCACCAGTGTCCAGTACAGGGGGATGATCACTGCCCAGGTTCTGCTGGCCACACTGTTTCTGACACAGGCCAGGATGCCACTGGCCTTCTTAGCCACCTGGGCACATGCTGGCTCATGTCCAGCCAGCTGTCGACCACCTCCCCTGTTCCACCCATGTTTGACCAGATGAAATCGCAGTGAAAATCTCCACCTCCAGTCACTTGGCACACAGCAGTTCCTGTATCTTTCCTGTGTCCCTTTTTTTCTGCTGACTGGATTAGATAGTACCCTGCTCCACTTGTTATAAGAATAATAATTTTTTTTTCATGTTTCTAACTCTTCCTTGTGTGGGAAGTCCAGTGCCTAACCTCAAGGCTGAAAAAGTCATTGAGGAGTAGAGCTACTGTAGTGCCAACCTATCCCAACCTGGCTTACACAAGACAAGAATGTAATTTAGAGAGGGGGGCTTACAAGCTTCATCTACAAACCTTTCTCTCTCACTGATGTTTCATGTATTTCAGGCTGTGCCAGCGTCTCAGAGATTGGCCGACACCTGGTTCAGTTCTCCAGGTTGTGAACATCCTCCTGCAATGCTCACAAAACACAGGCAGCTCAAGTTGAGGTCCCAAAACAGAAAGGTCCCTGAAAACAGAAGAAGGATGTGCAATAAGTATCTAATAAGGCCTTCAGGAAACTTCTGAAGAGATTAAGAAAGTCTCCATCTTAGCAAAGGTTGTGCTCTGCTTTTGTTGAGACCAATGAATTCCTTAACATTTTGAGTAATTGTTATTTGCTTAAATACATTTTCTTTAAACTGGCTGTTCCATGGCATTACCTGTGTTGGACCTTACTCCCAAATTTTATTACCCTAGACAGCCAGACTATGTGCTTTGCTTTTTTGCACTTGGTTTTCCTACCTAGTCTGACTGCAACTCAATTTACACACCTATCCTACTCTGGCACAGTAAGTCTTGTGGCTGATATCTTCCATAGCTTGGCTTTTTCCTAGATGTATTTGTAACAGACACAGAAACAAGATGCATCAGCTAACAGGCACACCAGCTACCCTTTGAAGGTGGGGACAGGTCTTGCCCACTGCTTCTAAATGCAGAACAATGAAATCCCTAGTAACCAAAGCAGTACCCTTTGCTCTCTGCTGAGAGAGCCTCTTCCTTCACTACATAGTTAATTTGTAAGGTAAACTCATCTGAGCAGCAGTCAGGATGTGTTTGCTCTCAGAGGACAGACCAGGTTTGTGGCAGTGGGTACATAACTCACCTGGTCTCTGCCCACAGGTAAGGGCAGCCAGCACAGCCTAACAGAGTAGGCAGGAGCTGCTGGCACCACCCCAGCACCGTGTGGCCTTTGCTCTCTGAGGCTGGCTCAGAGGCAGTGTCACAGCTGCTGCCAGCATAAACACTTGGTCTCCAAGGTAACAGAAATGTATGCTCATCCCTTCCTTGTCTAAGTTTCTTTCTGAGACATGAGTGTTGCCTCCCCATGAGGAAGCCTTGGCTGTGTCAGAGTCACTTTCTGGCTGCCTAGAGTGAATGGGAAGGAAGCCTGCTGCTTCCCAGAGCTGAGGGAGCTACTGGGGAATGGAGATGAGGGAGAGTAGGGGCACATAGGGTCTCACAGCCAGGGCAGAAATCTACTGACACTCTATTATTTGGAGCTGATGTCCCTCAGGGTTTGCCTGTGTCAATAGGTTGCAGCATGAGTATTTATCCTGAATTATTCTCCCTAGGAGGAGTTTAACATCATTTTTTAAAATATTTATATAATGCTGTCCAAGTAAAGGTGTAAAAAGAATTATCTATTTAAAATGGCTAAAATTTTTATGTGCATATTTGGTTTTTGTTATGTGTGGCATGTAAATCTGTGGGGAATTAGTCCAGTGTAACTGGAAACAAGATGGATTTCCATAATGAGTTTAATTGATTTAACTGCTCTGGCTTAATCAGGTCTTTTAAATGAAGCTAGGTAAACTAGGATGGTACATACCCGAAAACTGCTAATGTGGGTAATCCTTAAAAATGCAGTGTGATCTTAAAATATTTGGTAAGACTGACCTGGTTTTCTTATAACTATTTTTTATGGTCAGACTCACCAGTGCAGCCCCTGATGTTATAGCAGCACAAAATGTCAGAGGGATGCTGGACAGCAATGGGACACCACATGTTGCTTTGTGCCAAAGAAGTACCAACTTGCTGGGCATCTTCCTGCTTAGTGCACCTCCCAGTGTTTCCTTGCACACAAGACTCCCTTTCTTGGCAGAAGGCAGCCACAGACAGTGGTCTCTTGCAAACTGCACTGCCCTGGGGACCATGCATGAGCATGTGTCATGTCCCACCAAGTGGGACCTCTCCCTGCTCCTTTTGGAGCTCTGGCACTGCTCAGTAAAAGCACCAAGAGGAAGTGGCTGCAGACAGGGAAGAGTGGCGGTTTGTAGATTAGCGATCAAGGCTGTCCTGTGCATGAGGGTGAAGGTGGGGTTCTGAGGTGATTCATTCACCCAGTATTTCACCGCAGGAGCCAGGGGTGCAGGGGGCTGCACAGTTATTTAACCCTGGTGTGGAGTGCTGTGTGGCACAATTCCAAGGAGAAAGTGCCTGCTCTATTCCCACGAAACTGCCTATGAGCCTCTGTGGTCAAGGCTTTCTCCTGGCAGAGTAGAGGTGCTGCTTTTTCTGTAGAGGAGAGGGCACAGGTGTTCCTGCTGAGCTTATTGCCCTCTGGCTCCTGGTGTAAAAAGGCAAATGGGGGCAGCATCATCATCTCACTTTGCACATATCTTACAAGAATCAAACAAGGTTCATTAGGTCCTAAATTTACTAGAAGAGATGTTCCCAGCTTACGCAAATGGCAGTGGCTGAAGGGGCTTACTGGCAGACTGGAGACATCTGACTAAGCTCTGGAGAGGAGCAGTATTTCCAGCATGCTTTCTCCAATACATCTTGATGCCTTGCCTCCAGACATTGGAATTTTTTTAGATATGCTTCTGGATAATCTATAAGACCTAGACATGGGCATGGAAAGGGTGAGAGTAAGTGCCTCAATTTAGCTACTGTCTTCTGGAGCTGATGCTGTGCAATGGGAAAGCAGGTGGTTAGAGGCTGGAACAACTGCATTTATGCTCCATTTTCATGAAAATGAGCTCCTCTGTCTCCCTAGCAGTATTCTATACTTCCATTTACTGAAAGAAATCCCTTTTGTCTGGGGAACTCAAAGTACTGAAAGATCATCCATTTCCTTCTGGAATTTCACTTAGATACCTTTCACTTGCAGTCAGACTCTCTCAATGTTCCATACATGCAGCCAGTCTGATGGCTTGTTCATGCTGCTTCTTGCAGCAGTCTGTGTTCCTTGGAGATAGTGCTCAAAACTGCTCTGCTGAGGCAGAAGAACCACTGATTTCAGGCTCCAGAATCTCAGCTTTCATTTAAAGCCAACAAAACCAAGATGCTGGAATGCATGTCTTTGTTACAATTGTGAAAAGAATCTTTCAAGGAGAAAAGCCATCTTAAGAAACTCAGGGAATCTGCTGGAGCTGAAGTAACAGTGATGGAAGTTGCACTGCTGAGCTGACTTCCAGTGGTTTAATTTACACCGTTGCTGAGTCTATGTGATCAAAATCTATTCTAAAGGAAAGGCAGTGTCACATCATGAAAAAAGAATCATAGTTTATTTTGTATCACCTTCTCTGTTTTTCCCATGACACTGAAACTGGTGGATGAAGGATAGGAGGGCAGGTGGAGCTGAAGGATGTGTGAACCCTACTAAGGCAGCCATAGAAATAGCAGCCTTTGATTACGCTGTTCTATAAGTTTTTTGTATAAGATAGTATAAACATCTTAAAACAGAAATGTTTGCCGAGGCCACTAATTGGCAAATCCTCTGGCCTGGATGTCTAGTGGAGTACGTTTGGAGCCAGATTTCAAAAGGCATGGAGCACTTGCAAATGAAATAAAAGTTAGCAAGGGTCCAGGACTGCAGACATATGGAATGAGCAGCATCACCAAGCTGAAGTATCTTCTTCTCCAATCCTGTCTCTTGCTATTGGCCCTTTAAAGCCATACAAATTTTCTATCTGATTTTTCAAACCATACAATTACATGGAATACCCTCCTAGCCTGTTTCCCCCTTTCAGATCAGCATGTATTCCAAAACTGAGGCAATGCTGTATGCCTGGATAGATCTGCATCCCCCACAGAGAGCAAGAGGAAGAGAAATTTTGCCAGTCAGCTTTGTGCAAGCAGCGTGGCACGGGAATCAATGCCAAATGGGAATCCCCACAGAACTGGGCATGTGCATCCCAGGGGCAAGTGGTAAAACTGCTCTTCAGCTGATGTTTCAAGGGTGGGCCTGCAGCAGACAGCCACTTCTGGGGCAAAGGGCCACATCTCAGTGGTACAGACCCCCTGCCACAGCCTGCTCTGCAGCTGGCAAATATCCTGGTGCACACTTCCCTGGCATATGCAGGGGGAACCATGCTAGCAAAAGTGACCTTCTGCATAAACCCTACTTCAAATTTGCCCTAAGGAGGCAGAAGAAACTACCCCTGTTAGCTCTCTCTGTTTAGACTTTAATTTCTCTCAGAGATAAGAGTGTCTGCAGTGATCTTCCAGAGGCCTTCACATGGAGGCCTTCCTCTCTCTTCCAGAAACAATAAACCTTGTCAGCAGACTGACAACCCAGCAGATAAGACCCAGAAATTGTTGCACATGTTGATGGACGTCAAGGATGTACATGAAGAGAATGAGACAACTGGGAGTATCCAGTCCTGAGAAGGCAAAAGGCACCGGGGTGGGGGGGGATCACATCACTGTCTTTCATTACTGATTTGGAGAAAATCCAGCCCAACTTCTTGGATGTGTGCAGTAAAAGGGTGAAAGGCAATGGGCCCAAGCTGCAATGAGGAAAATCCCAGGTAGAAATTAGAGAGGAAAAAATTGACTGTGAAGGGGATCAGACACTGCATCAGGGGGTTTGTGAAACCTCCATCCTTAGAGATATTCAGAGCTTGACTGGACAAGGTCCAGAGCAACCTTGTCTGATCTGAGGCTGCTTTGAGAAGAGGTTGGGTCAGAGACCTCCAGAAGCAACTTTTGATCTAAATTGTTGGGGAATATCATAGAATCATAAAATAAAGCCACACATGAGATCTGTACCATGTTGTACTACTGTGCTGCCATGATCAACCACCAAGGAGCTGCAAACACAGCACATGTATCTCTGTGAAAGAGGATGCAGAAAGCCTTTTCTGAGGGAAAATAAAAGATATTTGGTGAGTGAGCTTAAAATAAGAGCTCACAGGGTTTGACTAGGCTGAGAGACTATTTAACAAGCCCATCCTACAGCTATTCCAAGACTTCGGAAGTTTTCTATGATCTGGATTAAGCCTATGCCAATGTGTACCAAAGACTCACGCCCTCTTGTCTTCACTCTGTTCTGCTTTCTGTATTTGGTTGTTGTGAATATCTCTGACACAAATTCAAGCAAGGTTAAATTCTTCAAAAAAACTGTGCCCAAAGATCGTGAACTTTTGGGTTAAAGACTAATCAAACCCTGCTGTTTCACAGCATCCCTGGAGGATGTAGCAGGGATAGGGAATCAGTCTGTTTACAAAGGTAGTTTATCTACAAAATGAGTCCAAATATAAACATTTTCCTTTGGCATATGGTGCAAATTCCTCCAGCCTTTAAATATATAATTCACTCATCAATTTCAACTGAGGAAACAGTTCTTCCTGAAACAAAAGGGAAAAGGAGACTAAATGTTTGTTTCTAGGTAATTGCCCAACTCATGAGCTGTCTAATATAGCAAAGACTACTACAAATAAGTCTCTTTGATTTTGGAGATCATGTAAGAAGCATTTACAATCACTTTTTCCCTTCTACTGGAAGAATTTTGGTACTACTGAAATAGGAGATATTTTCTTTTTCAGGTTTGAAGACACAGAAACATAGAGGCCTCTTAAGGTGATTATCTTCATACCTTGATTAAAGTGTCTTAAAACTGTTTCCCACTATGAAAAGTTATATTTATTCAGAGTTTGATTCAGGACAGCTGCCTACAAGTTAATTATTTAAATCTTGTTCCCTCTTGTCAATGTGTAAGCAGAAGAGAGAGGAAAATGTTTCCAAGAGGGAACAGTGCCTCCCACTCTGAAGGGCAGAAGCTTTCCTTGAGGAAATATATGTCTCAAAGCACAGTGTCCTTCCCAGAGATGTCAGCTTCTAGGCATTTTGAGCTTACAGGCACATGGTGGTATGAAACACATAAATTTTTCACAAGAAGCACCATGGATATTTTGTGTGTGTGCGTGTGTGTGTGCGTGTGTGCGTGTGTGTGTTTTGGTCACAATTACTCCGTGTTTAGACAGCAAAAGGTCCTGTTAATGACTATGCTTTTGCTCTTTCCTGCTTCAATTCTCATTAATCCAGACAACAGGACAGACTTCAGAAACTCCTTTCCTGAATTAAAAAAGAGCTGTTTGTCTCTTCTTAATTCTGGATAGCTTCTCTTGACTTATTGTACAATTAAACAGCATTGTCCTCTGTAGAAGTACATTTTAGCCCATCTAAAACTGCCAAGCTCTGCAGTGTTACTGCATAATCATTCCAGTGCCATGATACAGTTTGTTCTCAATACTTCTGGGAAGTTTCCCTCCACTATTTCTCATTCTATCTTCTCATCTCCACCACACTCCCTTCCAATACCATTTTCTTCTTGTGACAAGAGTAAGAAAATGCACTCTCTAACACCTGCCAGCCACTGCCCCAAAGTATCCAACACACTAAGCCTGAATAAAGCCAGAGGATCAACACTTTTCCTGAACCAGAAATGAAGGACACAGCTGTGATGGGACATGATGGATGGCACGTACACTAACATATCCACTTAGTCCATGTGTAGCAATTCTCCAACACATGCAAAATGTACAAACTCTGATTTTCTAAAATGATACTCTTAGTAATGCATTCCATTCTACAGCAAAATATCAGATTATAGTGGCTTTGTTTTACAGTGAAGTCAAAGAGAAACCATCAACATAGTTAAAAAATTACTTGACACAGAATGCAGAATTGGTTAACTTTTTTAGATGCTGCTGAATGATGTTTCAGTCTGCAAATCCCATACCTGTGCAATAACTGAGAATTTCATCAAGTTATTCCTGGTGGTCAGGGGTCCGGTGGGCTCTGGCCTTGTTGCTCATTGACACCGTTCTGGGGTGTACAGCCCATTCCAGAATCTGCCTCTGTGTCCTTTGGGGAACACCAAAGCCACTCTTGCCTGCAGCACAGAGGAGCTGTCATGCCACCCAGAGACCCCACATAGCAATGTCTACAAGAAACAAAAGGTGAAAGTGTTGTCTTTAGGAGGGACTACCAGAAGCACAAGTAGTCTGAGCATGAATTGAGCAAAATGCTGCTGTCTGACCACTGACATCCACAAATGGCAGCTCAGATGAAGGCTGCTATGCAGTGATGTATAAAATTCCCTCAAACTGAGCCAAGCATTTGTCCAAGTAGTGCCTAAGAGGACAAAAGCACAGCAATAATAAATCTCTGTGCAGTCCCTTATGCAGCCCTCATATCTCATACAAGCTCTTCCCCTGATAAACTGGGTCATTTTTATTGGCAAGTGTGGTATAGGGGTGTGTTTTCTATCCTAAAAGGCTATGTTGTGTTATCCATTATTATAATGCCTCTTTTAGGGCATTTTCTTTCTTTTCTAACAGTGAAAAGGAGGCTCTGTTACAGAAAGCACCCCTTGCATCAGCAGGCTTTGGCCAGTTATTTTTCCTTGCAAAGTGCACAAAATTAATTTGCAGCAGCTTTTGATAAGAACATACAATGTCAAGGTCCTGCCTGTGAAGAGCCAAGGAAAGAAGCACTGATAACAATTTTTTTAAAGCTTTGTTGGGGTAAGGAAAGGATTTTCAAGGATGATGGGATTGAAACAGTTGCCAAAACTTTGTCATCTATGTCAGCTAGAAACTTTTCTCCTCCAACAGAAATGGTTCTGCTTTTCTCCTGTCACTTGCAGGCCCAGTTTTGCTCTGAAAAAGTAACAATATGGGGGATGCTTCTTCTACAGCTTTTCTCCAGGTTTCTCTTTAATGAGTGAACAAAATCTATGATAGAATGAAAAGGGAGCTTAGCAGATAGTCACACAGATGGAAGAAAAGCATTTTTAGATATCCATTCCAGCTGTGCCCAAAATCAGTGATCCTTTTCCAGTGATTTCAGACTAATTAATTGTGTTGCTGGGCTTCTTCATAAATTCCTTCTCACTTATAGCAGCTATGTATTTATCATCTTCCTTCAGCAGGGATGTTTGTCTACCCCTGTGAGAGAGAGAGAGAGAAAATACAGCTGCAGCCAGCATGTTCTGACAGACCCAGGAAGGCAGTGCAGGTATTAGGAGCTTCAGGCTAATGCCTAAGCCCTGCCCTGGTTTCACACTAAAAAACAGTTTTGCTACAACTGGAGTGAAACCCTAGGGAGAAACACCTGGCCATTTTCCCTGGGTTTTGGAGATATAAACAAGGAACAACACAGCTCACTGCAGAGGCACAGCCTTATTTTGACTGGGTACACTCACACCAGACATTTCCAGAGGTAAATCTTTTTCTCCCACAGTGTTAATTTGACTTTAATGGTACATCAAACCATTTCATCACCTCAAATGCCTGTAGTATACCAGAAAAAAACACCAAAACACCAAATCCCAGAGGTTAGTTTTTGATTTTGCACAGAGAAGCCCATGCTATGGGGAAACCCAGTATCCAAAAAATATACAGTAGTAGAGTCCACTCCTCAAACCACTTTAAATAGCTAATCCTGCTATTTATATTTAATTTTAAAGCTCCCTACCTTCATGTTGGCACTGTATTACACAAGCAAGTGCAGCTAGAGAGAATTAGTAGCATGAGGGTTTACTCTCTGAGAATTTAGGGCTGCAGGATGATATCTGGGCTTAGACCTAACTGCATCCAGAGTCTTGTTCTTCATGAGGGGTGGTGGTGTGGAAGAATCACAACAAAGGAGGCACTCAAGAGGGAGGGGGAGCAAAATCACTGGGGTAGTCCTCTGCAGTATATAAATACAGGCAAATCTCCCCCACAGTATTCTGAGTGTCAGAGAGGTGGAACCAAGGACTGAGGCAGACTTCTGTGGGGTTTGTTTGGCATTGAAGCTGATTCTGAGTGTTAATTTCATTCGTTTGTAATAGCTTGTAAAGGATTTTTCCTTTGCATGAAAAAAATATATAGGCTACTTCTGAATAGGAATAACTAGCAAAAGTTAAAACATGCTTTAAAAAGTGCTGTTTGTTGTAGGGATTAGAGTTTGCCTTTCATTAGTCTCTCCTTCTGGTAAAACCTTTTGATTTGTAAGAACTACAGAGGTTGATGTCATATGTTCATTCCCTCAGGCAGGAGGTGAACCAGACTGTCTAAGCTCCAGAAACAGGCAGTTCACCACTGAGGAGCAACCCAGAGCAATGTCCCTGGCTGGGGTAAGCTGCCTGGTGACAGGAGCAGGAGGATTCCTTGGCCAGAGGATTGTGCGCTTGCTGCTGGAAGAAGAGGAGCCGCTGGCTGAGCTCCGGCTGCTGGACAAAGCCTTCAGCAATGAAGCACTCAGGAGATTTGAAAGTAAGAACCAATTCATGAGGGCTGTGTGTTGCAGGTTTATGTGTTGCTGTGTCACAAGGATAGCTTGGAAGTCTTTACCTCTCATCCAAACCAGCTTTGCAGATAGAGGTTTTATTTCAAGGATATCTTGCTTTGTCCTTCCCTCTCCCTCGAGCTCAGAAATCAGATGTAAAATGTGAAAATGAGCATTTTCTTTATCAGACTTGAAGTTTCTCTAGATTGGGAGAGAGAGACCTGTTAATGCAGTAAACAGGCTGTCTTCAACCTGTCTTCTGTTACAATAAAACCCACAGAGTAAAATTAATGCAAAGATCTGACACTTCTGCTTGGGGGAAAGGAAAACACAAGCTTTTCTATACTGGGCAGGAGGGCAGTGTTATCCAGAGCATGCTGTGCTGAGCTCTGATGTGCCAGACTAGAATGCAGTGACAAAGTTGTCAGTGCAAATTCTAACAGTTTTCTTCAACCTGTGGTTAGTTTGGTTAATAGTGTTCTTCTGCCTGAGAGTTGTGAGAGGTATTTTAAAAATCATTGCTACTAACATTATCACAGTTTCCTGTGGAGCAGAACTTTTGTGCTAAGCAAAGAGGCAGGACTGGTTTGCTAAGTGCAAGGCAGGGCTCGGCTTCTTGATAGGACTGGAGAAAGCACAAATGAGTGACATACTCAGTGTCAGAGAGAGTCTGCGGGAGGGAAAGCAGCTCAGAGCATTGTATTTCAAATGTCCCATTTCCTGGGATACTGAGCACATCTATAAAAGTCACATGGGGACCTAAATTCAATCAAAGTCATAAGTCCTTACATTACATTTACTTAAAAATGCTTTCCTCTATCTCATCTCCACCTTGAGACTCTTCTTATTCTGTACAGGTTCTGTACGGGAACCCTTACAGAGCATCTCCATATGATTTTCTAAAATGCCTCAATCTTTCTATAAGGCATTTAAGTGTCTTCGAAGAATGGTAACAGTGCACTGTAAACCTGGTATAAATTGCAAAAGTCTTTATGATGGCTTTGTGCAACTCAGACTTCTTCCTCATTAAATCTGACTCAGCATTTCACTGATGGTTTTCTAGATGGCCCTGAGCCTTGCCACAGCCCTTCCTGCTCTGATGTCCAGAGTGTTCCCACAGAGACAAAACTTGCAGCTGCAGTACAGGCTGAGGCAGCAGGAGAGTGTATAATTTAGCACTGATGCAGAAGGGCAGCAATACAAGGCATCTGCACTGCTTTGGGCCAGAAACTCTTTGTGGGGATAAAGGAGCATCCTAGGAAGTGAAAACAAGTGTTTGTGTGGGCACAATCTTGGCTCAGCTGCCACAAAGGTTTCCCTGTTCTTTTTCTGTTGTTGATAGGCAAGGTTTATGATCTCTTTTCTTAGCCTCCCTTCTTCCTCCACTGACCACAGCCCACACACTCCCCCTCCTGTTCTTTTAACATTCCTGCTGCCTATCTAACTACCACAGGAGTTAGGGAAAAATCAATTAACAAAGCCTTATTTTCCCCATAAACTGGTAATAGGATCCATAGATCGGCATCCCAGATGTATTTAAACAGACTTGAACTCCTGCACTTTGACTGGCAGTTCCTCTGTCTACATCAGCCCTTCTGGCTACATCTCAAGTGTCCTGCCAGTGCATATGCTTGGGACTACCTGAAATATTTCCCTGCCATTCCCTTTCAAGCCTTTCTCTATCACAGTGACTCCTATTCCAAGTGCAGGGTTTCTACAAAACCTGTGGGGCTGGAGTCTCCTGACCTGCATTATTTTTATTGCGGGGACATTCACTTGCTAGGGGATGTTATCTGGATTTATTGAATAATCACAAGCAGAGTTGTGTGTTGGGGTTTTTTCTCACTAATATCTTGAGCACCTTGAACTTGCCGTCTCTTTGCAGAGTCAGGGCAGAGACAGAAGAGTATGTGCAGGTTACAGCTCTTTGTGCCAGGAGACACTCAGGGACACTCCTCTTTTGTCCAAATAGCTTTCCTGCTGAGACCTTGACCATTGCACTCAGTCTGTTTAAAGCAGTGGCATTTGCGTTCTTCCACAGCCCTGGGGAGTCCGGGATGATCCAATTAATGTCAAGTGCTGTGAGCTGGAGTCTACCCAGTTACATTGTGAGGCTGAGAATGAAGGTCAGGTTGAACGTGGTAGTTTGGTGCCTTGGGTTTCCTACGTCTAATATCTGCTTCAGATTTATCTTTCTGCCTTTCCTGTGCTTCCACTTTAAACAATTCTTTTTTTCATTCACTACTGCATTGGCATTTCTGGCAAAGTTAGAACTCCAGTGTTGTTCTCAAGAGGATTTCTCACTTGCCCTTGTCACACCTCTCTGCACATCTCTTCCCTCTCTTCCTGAACCCTCTTTTCATGTCATTTTTCAGAGACACATTTATAGATTGTGTGATGCTTGAGCATTGAGTGGTTTTGCACTGCTAACTCAATACTGCTTCAAAAGAGAAGGAAAATGAAGGGAGAAGGAATGTGAGGGGCTTTTTTCCAGGACTTTTTCTGAGGAAAAATTACTATCTTTTTGCTCAGCCTTGCAGACATTAATTTGCCTTTATCAGAGAATTCAAAACAGAAAGGCAGAGTAGAAACAGAACATCCAAGTAGCTGAAAGTGGGGCAGAATAAACATTTCAGCTTCTCTGGGCTACAGAGGCCAATAAATTGCTTTACCCTTTACAAATTTAAATAAGATGCAGTTTTAATTTTTCTCCTATGAATACACAAAGTAGACCCTTTTAATGAACCATCCAGTTAACCAGGAAAATTGAGAGCTCTCATGAGGAATGCCTTTCCCCATGCTCCATCTCACATATGTTAGGTCCTCTATAAAAGAGCACTAAGAAATTCAAGCTAAGCCCCATAGACACTGCTGTTTGCCTGAACTTCAAATAACACATAGCAAAAAGAAAGAGACTTTAGGGCAAATAGTCTGATTGGATTGCTGAGTCAAACACTGCTCACAACAGGACACTGAATTTTTTTGAGAAATCACTGCATTCCCAGGCAAAAATTACTCCACAGCAATCAGGGAGTTTCCTTACAAGTGACAGGATGCAGAAACCACTGGTGAAGTAGAAAAAGCTTTCCCAGTGGATAGGTACTTCCTCATAATTGCTTTATGCAAAAATGGAGAGCTGAGTTGAATTTGTTCTGTTCCTTCCCCTTTGACCTGACACATACCTGCTTTTTTGATGCCTGGGCAATGGTTTGTGTAGATAGAAATCAAGTTCCTCTCTGCTGTCCACCTCAGGCTGAAACCCCTGTCTGTCAGTCATTTCTTATTCTCTCTCTCTGCTTCCAAGTTCACTTGTATTTTTCTCTTCACTCAGAGCAAAACAAGATCAATCTGCTGGTCCCTTACATGGGGATGATGCTGTTAAAATAAGCAAGGCCCATTCTGTACTTACTGTGGCAACTTCTGCTGGCTAAAATGGAAGAGAGGAGCAGACTTTGTGACTCACACCACAAATTAAAACTGCAAGCCCAAACAAGGCACAAAGCAGCTAGACAGCAGATTTCTAGACTGGTACCAATTATCCTTGTGATTAGCTTTAAAAAGGACAGGCCTCTTCTGTAGTTTTCCTGAAAGCTTTGACTCGCATGTGTAAAAACTTCCATTTTGGTAACTCCTGTGCCAGGGCACTGTGCCTGGGTACTGTGATGATTTTGGATGGGCCACAGGTCAGAATTTATGTTGTGAAAACTAACTATGTCTCAAAGCTCCTCAAGCCTGTTGCATCACAGTAGTTGTTAAATTAATTCAGGATTACATGATAGCATGCTATATAATGAGATAAAGCCTTTTAAAAAAGTTTTTCCACTCAGTTCCAGATCCCAACCGCTGTCTCTCTCAGTGTTTCATATTAATACATGGGATGAAATACTGCCTGCTTTGGAGCTGGTGACAAAGCACTGTGATGCACAAGATTTCAGTCACAGTTCAGGCTAAAAGCCTGATCAGCTTCTTCTCTTATCTAAAAGGGGCATTTGCTTATGGTGGAAGAAGACAGAGGATCTGCCTGTGCTGCAGTCCCTCCCCAGGAGCTGTGCCTGGGGAGCCCTCTAGTGCAGCCACAGCAGAGGCTCCAAGAGAGGACTTGCTGCAATGACACCACCTCCTTAAAAGTTGTGAGTCATGCTGAAAAAGTCCCTTTCTCTCCCACAGCATTGCTGCTGCCAGGCCAGATGACTTCCCAGCAGAGTGGCATTGCCTCAGACTGTAAATTTTTCCATGGGATCATCCTGTGCTGGCTCATTTGTTAGTGTAGTTGTGGGGTAAAGAAAGAATGCTTCTGTCCAGCACAGCTCAGGGGAAGGATGGCTCTGAGACCTAGAGCTCCACTGGGGTCACACACACACTAGCTGCTATGGAAGCGGAGGGCTTAAAAATCAGGACTTAAAGCAAGCCAGGGCTGAGGTAGCTCAGCACAACAGTCTTGAGAGTCCAGATAAGATGTGCATCTAAAAACGGTCCCACAGCACAGACACTGAAATGGAGCCAGAGCTGGAGCGAGAAGAGGCACAGTAAACACTGGCAAAGGTACAAGAAAAAGATGTTTCAGAACTGTATGTAATGTATTAGAAGAGCTGCAATATGGGCAAGGTCAAGGGGCAGAAAATAGGTGTGAACACATCTCTGTGCTGACATGCTGTGGGTGGAGAGGGATCATTCATCACTTTGAAAACAGGAGCAGGCAGTGCCTGGTTGATTGGCACACTTGGTTCAACACATCTATAGTCACCAAGTCTTCAGAACATGCATAGCCAAAGCTACTCCCCTGTGAGCTTTAAAACAGTCACACCTGAAGGAAGCTTGTTATAAGTGGAAAAATTTCTCTTTAAATAATAAAATAGAAAGAAACATGTTGAGTATTGACTCCAAATATATGGTAGGTAATGCAATATAGACCTTCTAGCACTGTAATTAGTACTTGACAATATAGTCATTGGAAAATACCTTCTGTTCCACCAGTCCTAAAATATCACCTCTGTGCTGAGGTGATCAGCCCTTCACCACTCCTTTCAATGCTCATCTTAGGATGCTTGTAAGGTCTTTGATTTGTTTTCTGCTGCCCTTGCAGAGTTCAAGGGTAAGACTGAGGTGAAAATCCTGGAAGGGGACATCCGAGATGTGACATTCCTGCACCGTGCCTGTCAGGGGGTGTCCCTCGTCATCCACACGGCTTCCCTTATCGACACCCTGGGCCTCATAGAGAAGAAGTTGCTCTGGGAAGTCAACGTAACAGGTGAGCAGGTGAAACACATTTCTCAAACCCGTGTCTACCATGTCCTGATCACCATGTGCTCAGGAAAGGGAGCACCTGACCTGTGTTTATTTTGAGCCAGGTAACTGGGTTGTTCTGCATCTTCCACAGGCACACATAAGAGTTCAAAGCATGAGTACATGCAGCCAGCCCTCTGCAGTTCTGGGCCTCTCCACACTCAGTCTCCCACTGCAGGGCAGTATTAGGTCATTCACTCTTGTCAACATTTACACATGCCCATCCTAAGATCTCCACAGGCTCTGCCTTCAGTGGTGATAGCCATAAATCCATGCTTAGTGGAACTTTCTGAAAGCAATTCACCTCTGAAATCCCAATGCCCATCTCAGAAATCAGTTCCTATTCTCCCTCCTCAGATAACATCCCTGCCTGTGCACCTTTCTCAATTTTTACAAACACTGCAGGCTTTGCCTGCAATTACAGCAATATTGCATTAATAACATCCCAGAGCCTGTGGCTCTTCGTTTCCTATTCTTTTTCTTCTTCCTTTTCTCCTTATCCTTCCATTTGCCATTAAGTCTCTGTGTGCACGGAGGCAGTTGAGAGGAGCAAGCACTCTCCCACCTTGAGTTTATAATTAAAAATTGCCTGAAAAATTCAAAGCTATGGAAGGGAAGGGTTTCACTGATTCAGTGAGGGGATCTCCCCTTCTACTAAGGAACTCCCATTCTTACTGAAAAGATCAGATGAAGGGGAAAGTTTTTGACTTAGGAATGGCCTGTGAAGCATCAGTTGCCAGGAGGTTTAAAGGTATTACCTAAAAGAACAACTTCATCCCTCTCCCTGTGATCCCAAAACTCTCTATGCCTTTCAGAGAACTGATACTGCCCAAACTGCATGCACACTGAGCTCCTTGGTCAGTGCTTCAACAGGTGAAGATTTGGGGAAGATGTTCTGATTTACATGGATAGTTTTCCCAGTTCTTTGTTCCTCTCTGCCATAGATACAGGGCTTCTTCACAGAAAAATAAGGAACATATCTCCACAGGAACCACTTTTACAAATATTTGCTATCCGCCGGTATTCAGACCAGGAGAGGATTCTTTGTAGTTGAATTGCCTCTTACATGCACCTTACAAACAGTAAGATGGCATTATAGCTGTTTTAGCCTGACTCATTGACAGCACCTTCTGCTTCCAGAACCTTTCATTTCTGCTCGAAGTCACAAGTTGCCAGTGATCACAAACTAGAGCCCAATGGGCAAGCCTCTTTGGTCCCTGTCAGGAGGAAGAGCAGAAAGGCAAATTTCTGGAAGCCTGTGCATTGGGCAGTATGAAAATACGCAGAGCTGGTAGTTCAGAAAGAGGATTTGTAAAGCTCTGTCTTTATGACCATGCTGCTGCTGCAGTCTTTTTTCCCCAGCAGAATGTGTTGCCTAAATCCATGGGGAAAAATGATATTAAAACCCCCAAATAAATATTAAAATGTCCCCAAACCAGAAAGCTTTGTAGCTCTGACTCCCCTTCCCTACTCTGCTGCCAACAATGTTTGCCCATGGATGAGAAAAGCCCACTGGGCCAGAGAATGTTAGCTGATAACATTTGCTAGAATGGAAGCACACACCAGTCCTGCTCCCAGAGCAAACTGACCCTGGTCAGTAAATACAGCTGTCCTTCTTTCCCTGCTTCCTTCCATTTCCATTCTGATGCTCTTCTGACTTTCTGACCAGCTAAGACACCACTCTGTACCTGATAGGCTTGCAGGGTGAAAGTTTTGTTGCTCTTGGAAAATAGAACTTTCATAATATAAATGTTTCAAGGAATCGGATGTGGATGTTCACAAACCAGAGCAGAAGGGAACAAGTTAAACTCATCCTGATCCAGGGCCTTCATCTGTCTCACACATTCCCTCAGTGCAAAAATATCTTTTTAGAAAGGACGGGAAGAAAATTTTTAAAGGAAGAGAATTAAGAAAATAATGAAATGTAATCTAAACAAAAGTACTCTCTGTGAATCAGATCCTCAGCCAGAAGAGCTTGGTGTGCAAGCAAACCAGGGAGACCCACTCAATGGAAGATTTACTTTATTACATGATATATGAAAGATACTCAAATTCCCATTACTGTAAAAAATCTTTACATCTTATAACCATGATTTGCAAATAAACCAGATTTTGTTTGGATGAAATTGATCCTGAACAGACATCAACTGTCAAGATAATTTTATGTTTGCTTCTTTTAAAACTTGCTATCTCATTTGAGCTTATCTGTCCCTTCTGCACTTTATTACTTCCCTTCACTTTATAAACAGCATTGATGGCAGGAATTAAGGTATTGATTTTTAAAATAATACACTTTATTAATCAATTAATTTTCCAGATGACCCTGGCTTATGTGTCACCTAAACATTGTGACTTACAGGAACCCATTTTTCACATTTATTCCTGACTATGTAACTTTTTCTCTTTGTGCCTCTTTAGTGTTTCTTAAACCCTGATACAGATTTAGTTTTTATTTGTATCAACTTCTTTCTTTCTCTTGTTCAAGTATGAAAAAAATGAATTTTGGACCCCTAACACTATTCAGTTCAACAATTCTTCCTATTTTCACTCATTAATCTCTCCATATTTCGCCCACTTTGCTCACTGCACTTTATGATCTTTGCCTACACATTGTCATGCCTTGTTTTACCATGAGGCTATTCAAGCCTTTCTCTCAAGTCAGCTGAATAATGGGTAAACTTGCACTGGGTGTAACTTATTTTGGAGCAGACATTCAGGTTTGATATTAATTCTGTCCCTGCTTAGCAAACCACTCAAGGGCATCCTCCAGCCTGGAAAACAAAGGTTTCAGCATACAGAATGGATGGTACCTAATGAGAGGAGCACCTTCTGAAGGTTCTCTGCCTTCAGCCAAGTCAATCCAACAAATCAGCACAAGCCTCTGAATCTCTGGTCAGTACTTATGCTAAGCTAAGGAAGAACAAAATTAGATTCTTGGCATAAAAGAACCCCACAATATGCAATTAAGACCAAATGTTCACCTTTGTTTAAGTCTGGAAGGTGCACTGGTACCACTTAAATATGGATTCAGAGCAGGTTCAGTTTCACCAAACAAACTTCCCAGTTCAGGACAGGATTCTGGCAGCTGCAGAGAGGGGATATCTGGCCAAACTCAGGCCAGATATGCTGTTTCTGATATAAAAAGCCCTCCTTTTCCTGCTTCGGGAGCTCTAGACTGACTTGCACGTTTCACTTTCGAAGGTACTCAGCTCCTGCTGGAGGCGTGTGTCCGCTGCAACGTCCAGCACTTCATATACACCAGTACCATAGAAGTGACAGGCCCAAACTGCAAAGGTGACCCAATTTTCAATGGTGATGAAGATACAGCTTATGAGAGTACATCAAAATTTCCTTATGCCCAAAGTAAGAGACTGGCAGAGAACTCTGTGCTGAAAGCAGATGGCCAGGTGCTAAAGGATGGTGGCACGCTGATGACTTGTGCCCTGAGATCCATGTACATTTTTGGAGAAGGATGCCCATTTCTTCAAGGTCATCTGGATAAGTGTCTGTTGAACCAAAATGTCTACCTGCGCTTCTCCAGGAAAGAGGCTCTGGTGAACCCCGTGTATGTGGGGAACATCGCCTGGGCACACGTGCAGGCAGCCAAAGCCCTGAGGGTCCCACAGAAAGCCAAGCATGTCAGGGGCAAGTTCTACTACATCTCAGATGACACTCCCCACATGAGCTACGCAGATCTAAACTATGAGCTGGCCAAGGACCTGGGGTTTGGGATCGAGCCCCAGCTCCCCATGCCTCTGACAATGCTGTATTACTTCTCGATGCTGCTGGAGATCGTGAGCTTCCTGCTCCGGCCCTTTGTCAGGTACATCCCCTCCACCAACCGTCACCTGGTCACTCTACTGAACACTCCATTCACATTTTCCTACAGAAAAGCACAAAAGGATTTTGGCTACGTGCCTCGCTACACGTGGGAAGAGGCCAAGCAGTGCACTGCTGAGTGGATTGCCTCTGTGATCCCCCAGCGAAGGCTGTACTTGCAAAGCAACTCTGCTTAAGCTTAAAGAGGAGCTGAAACACAGCTAAACAAGTAGAGCCTGGAGCTAGAGGAGAGCTGGGAGAGCAGCAGATAACTACAAAGCATTTAAATGAATACTTTGTGTAACAGCCCACTGACCCCTCCACTGCCCCCAACCTCAGAATAAATAAAGTGAAATGTTCATCTGTTTATCAAGTACAGGCTGATGAGGGTAACTTCACTTCATAGTCCACACTCACATCTACATCTTTGGAGCACAAAGACTTACTTTAATAAGATTCCGTACAGTCCATGGTGTGAACACATCAGCCCTTCTTTCACCCCAAGCCACCTTTAAGGCTTTTGTAAAGCACAACTCACCCTAGAACTATGATTACACTTTACAAATATGTGCCACTCAGCTACACTCTACTCACTGAGCACTTGCCAACCTTACCAAACACACTGCAGGCAGAGGCCACCTGATTGCAAAAGCTGTTACAAATCGTGCTTACTTTTTAAAGAGCCTTGTGCAGTTTTATGTGCCATTCATCTGTCAGTCAAACTTTGAGCACTGTAAGCATTGTGAGGCCGAAATGACAATATAAGTGCAATACAGTTTCAGTAAGGACAGTTTGTTGAGGGAGAGAAGGGAGAGATTTGTTCAGGTCAATACTTTCTCATGCATTCTCATTTTCCAAGTTGCCAGAGTTTCAGTAAATCTGATAGGTGTCCAGCAGAACAGCTTCAAGAAAATGAAGGGAAGAAAAATATTGCAGGAGAGCCTTGGCACTCTGCAGAGTCACGCTATTTGTGAACACTGATGAAAAGTAAACAGTGCTTAAAAAATATCATGCTATTACCGGGTTTCAGCTGGGAGCAAAGGCTAACTTCAGCAGACAGATGCACATGTGCTGTCCCCATTCTTCTCTGCTGGCCACATGAATTTCTGCAGAATGTGTAGCTTGACTTTTGGCCAAAAATGCAGATATTGTCTGAACAAACAGATGTGATCCACTGTTTGTTTCTTCAACATACATCTCACTTGTTGAAAACAACTTTGAGATGGGAATTTCTCTGTTAATCCACAGGATGGTATGAATAGAAATATTTTACCTGACTCAGTACTAAAGTAAATAAATCACAATTCCAGAGATGCTGACAGCTTAAATTCTGTGCTGAGTTTAATTATTCAGTGCCCTAGGCGTTAGATAGTCCCAGTGCAAATATTACTATTTGCTTTAGTAACATCTCTGGTTAACTATGGAAGACCTGAAGCATTACAATACCAGACACCAGAACTTCCAGTCACACTCTGGGTACACAGAAATAAGTTTTCCAGTCTTCTATTGAAGGCCTCGTAAACACTCAGAAAGATAGTGTTGTGGATGTTATTTTGAATGCCACTGCTTCACAGACCACCACGGCATCATGTTCGCCCTTCTCCACTGAGCAAGCAGTTCTCTTAACACCTCCATCAGTTTCTCATCTGTTAGTGAGCACACAGATCCACCCCATCGTGAAGGAGACCCATCCCCATCTGCGCTGCCTGATGATAATGCCTCTAGAGACTGAATGGAGAGTCATGAGCTTTGCAGCAACCATCAGGGTCTTGAAAATGAAATTTGGAATTACAAATCCTGATTGGAATCTGTATCAAGCGACCTTATGTATGCACTGAAGTTTGAAAACATACAAACATCTGAGTTTGCTCATGGCAGCACATCAGAGTGAGGATTGCTAACTAGCTGTATAACCACTACTAGGAGACCCTCATGCCTCAATATCATATTAAAAAAAACTAAAGATGGTTTTAATAAAAAACTAATTCCCCAGAGAGGCCATGATTTGGTCCAACTGATCTCATGGCAGCAGTGTACAAAGGTCCTATCCCATCCCTTTCCCTGGGAGCAAAGTCAATAGAACAGCCCCACGTGCTTATGTTTCAGCTGCTCCAGCATTTTGGTTTAAGCTGCAGATCCACACAGGACAGCCCAGGCTCACCCTTTGTTTTCTTCTCTTTGCTCCATCAACAGGGTAAGAATCTGTCACTGAAGCACCTTCCACCGTCACACCTGCTCACTCAAGTAAACTTAAGTATGAGTCAAAGTTTACCATTTTTCTGTGAATTACACAGCATTTTGAAGCAAAAACTGCTGATGGTGAGTAAAGGACCAGTAATGTGCTGGCATGAAGTGACCCGGGGCACAAACCCTCTGAGTCAGTGTCCGCAGGGCATACAAAAGCCCTCAGCAGGCCAAGATTAAAGGCACTGCGTCCCCAAGCTGTTTTGTTCCTCAGGCAGGCTCATTTTGTAGCTCCTCCTGCCTTTGAGGCAGTGCCAGGTACACTCCCTTTCCCGTGCATCCTGTCACTAACCAGAAGAGGTCTCAAGTGTCCTAGCCAGTTTTGCAGATCTCCATACCTATCCTTCCATGCAAGTTCACTGGCTTCAAACCCTCAGTTCTCCACAACCAGGCAAATGGCACACCCGAGTTTCTGAGGTCTCAGCCTGCTCTGCCTGCCCTCTACACTTCTGGCTTTTGCTCTCTCTATTGGCCAGCACTTCAGGGACAAAGGAACTTTATGAAAGGAGTCTCTAAGAAAAGGTTTCTGTTCTTGAGAGAGCTGAAGTACTTCTGCAATCCCTTTCCAGCATTTAGTGCTATTTGTCATTGCTGCCAAGCCATAGTCTGATGTGAATGGGCTTGGGTTTCCACATGCTTCTGAGGAGATTCCTTAACCTCCCCTCTCCCTTTTTCAGGTGTGATGACTCACTTTTTCTGCCATGATGGCATTATCAAACATCCTGAAAGAACACTTCTGCTTTCTTAGTCAGGACAATTTCCAGGAGAGGCTTAGGGAGAGAAGGAAGAGACACAACTGCTTTAGGTGCTGCTGCTTTAGGCCCTAGCAGAGCATCAGCAGGTCCTTTCAGGCCTCAGCTCTTCCTGCAGGTGGGACATGACACTTCCATTTTCTGTGCTTTCTTCCCCTCCATTCCTTTCCATGGATACTGTTCCTCTTCCCTCCCCTTCATGCACACTCTTATTTATTGCCCTCTATGAACACCTTGTTCCACTCCTCTCATGTGTTTTTTCCCCTCCAATCTCCTTTGTGCCCACTCTATTTCCCTCCATTGTATTGTGGCAAACTGTTGCTGAGCAGAGGGGGATAATCACTGCTCTCCATCTACTAACTGGCTATGCTCCTGTTGAAAGCTTAGGATACTGTCCCTCCACCTTTGATACTGAAGCTCAGTACTCCTTCACATCCAGCTTGATGTCTACCAAGACTTCCAGATTTTTTCACCTGCCTCCCGCAGGTCACACTGTTGGCTTTTTCTCACCAAAAGTTTCCTTTCTATTCCTCTCTGTAAATACTCTGTTACCCTCCAGTACCTTCTGTTTCTGTATCCATTTCCATTCCCCTCTGGGCCTCTCCATTTGCAGTCTCCAGTCAACACTACTCATGCTGTGTTCCTTTCCAGATGCCAGCTTTCACTTTTTTCTAGGCAGAAGGCTCTGAGCTGTCCATAAGCCTCCAAAAGACTCCCAAGTACACAGAATTCATAGCTCTCTGAGTGCTGCTAGTAAAGCTACAGGTCAGCTCCATATATTTACATATTCACATAGTAAATATTCACATTCATAGTTATCTCAGTTGCTCCAGGGTTGAATAAATCTCACAGGATGCACAGGACAAAACACTGCTGAAGGTGGATATCAAACCCTGCTTAGAAAAGCAAAAAGGTGCTTGATACAGTAACACCCATTATTCAACTGGGCTAATTATATTTCATCCTAATGTTCAGTGAGACCAAAGGGATGGGGGCAGCCATGGCTCTGTCACTGAAGTAGGAGTAGAAAGGCAATCCAGGCACACAGAAATAGAGCAGGAAAGGAAGGGGGAGAACAACAGAAGCAAAGTTGCTATTTAATAGAGGAAGGCACTTAGCACATCAAAGAGTTGGAATATTACAACATACACCAGAAAACTGGGACATCTTTCCACAGATTTAACAGAGGTCCTAAAATACCCACAGAAGCTGCCAGAGAGAACAAAGGACAATTTTTCTTCTGCAGTTCAGTGACTTGTTTCCCGATTGCAAGCTCTGTTTGCTGAAGTCTACTTTGCCATTTTTGCCTTCTCAGTCTGACAGTGGGATCTTTTAATCTCTCCAAGAGCCTTGCTCCCAACAATCAGACTTATAAGCATCAAATTCCTTCTTTGCTGAACTTCCTTCCTATTTCTTGCTACCACATCCTTTCCTTCAATCCCCATGACAAGCCCTTCCTGCTGACAGGGTGCTTATTCCCCACTTCTGTCCCTTCACTGCCCCATCCAACCTCATCAGCAAAGTAGTCATACTATAACAGAGACCTTCTTCTTGCCTTTGTGTTTTCTTCCTTCTTTTAATCACACCATAGAATTTATAATTGATTCTTTTTAAAGGTGATGCACCAATGCTCATAGACCCACGGGAAATTTAGTCCTGTTCATTTCAGGTGAAACTCACAGTGCTACTTGAGGTGTGTCTTATTTTGGAAACACTTCCCACACTCAGCGCACATAAAGAGGTTTTCTCCTGTGTGGACTCCTGGTGTCTGTTGGGGTAAGTAAACACTCTGAAGCACTTCTCACACTGGGAACACACACAGGGCTTCTCACCTGTGTGGGTTTTGTGGTGCTGGGTGAGCACTGAGAAATCCCTGAAGCCTTTTCCACATTGCATGCACTTGAAGGATGTCACACCACTGTGCGTTCTCTGGTAATTCCTAAGGTGAGAATTTCACCTGAAGCTTTTCCCACATTCGAGGCAAGGGTAAGGTCACTCTCCTGTGTGCATTTTCCTGTGGGAGTCCAGTGGGAGCTCACCACTCATTACATATGAAGGGCTTCTCACCTGTTTAGGTTCTCTGGTGTTTAATCAAATCAGAGTTCCACCTGAAACCCTTGTCACATGTGGGACATTTGTGGGGTTTCTCTGTCTGGGATGCCTCATGCTGATGGTGATTTGATGTCTGACTCATGATTTCTTCACAATTCCTACATCCAGAATGATTGTCACCTATAGCATCTTCTGGGTGGAGGAAGACACCAAGACATCCAAGAGCCTTTTCTAGATGAATGCCATCGTGCTGTCTGTCCCCCAAAAGCTCCCTCCAGTGCATTTCTGGCTTGTGCTGGCACTTACAGGCCTCTACCTTGTTACCTCTCTGGAAAGCATTATCTTCAAATGTCTCTCGCAATGTCTCCTATTGTTTCACATTCTTTGGATTGTCTGCCAGGGGACCATCATCTTCATTGCCACTATTGGCCTCCTCAGCTTAATGAAAGAGAAGCCAGCAGGAATGCTCAGCAAAAAAGCAATACAAGGACTTAGAGAGTGTGAGCCTTTACTAAAGGCTAGTTTAAGGTTGGACTCAGAGGGCAACAACTCTTTTTCACTCAGGGACTCACGATTGTTCCCATCTTCAGCCTCTGATGACTAATGATACCCTGTACTTGCCTGCAAACTCAACGGAGAAGTGACTTTTCTGGTTTTATGTTAAGGAGGTACTGACCAATTTGGTATATTCCTCACCTTTGGGGAATTAGTGGGGATATTCCTTCCCTGCCATCTTCTTGAAAATGGTCCTGCACAGCGTCTTCTGTCCTTCCATCTGGAGACCACCTGTGAATGGACGCTGAAGGAGACCACAAAGCAGCAGGAATTACCACCCAGTTTACCATTCTGTTTGGAGGGCACTCTTCAACCTGCAGGCTGTCCCAGCATGATCACTGCACTGTCCCTCATCCCACCACATATTAAATTTGAGCTGTGCATCTCCTCCATGGCAGATGCAGTCCCCATGTTTTCCAGGGGCCGAGGCACCCCAGGCAGGAGGGCAGGGAGGGGGACCCTTTGCTTTGCCACCCAAGTGGGGAAAAACCTGCTCCGCGGCAGAGGGGTGGGAGTGCGGCCCAAGAGGCACCAGCCTCCTGGGCACTCCTCTCTCCTCCAGTGCTGACACGGTGGGGAAGGTGTTTGGGAGAAGCCCCAGCCTTGGGGGCTGCCTGGGCAGGGGGAGGGCAGCCCACTCTTGGCCCACTCCTCCATCCACTCCCACCAGGCGCTGACGCAAGAAGCACTTCCTGGGGGGCTGATAGGTTAGGGGGCTGGTGGTGGTGCCTGGTGTCATCTGCAGCTGGTGGGTCAGTGCCCCAGTGTGAAATAAGACTTTAGGATGAGGGCAAAACCCCCAACACGGTGAAGATAATGGGATTTGCGGAAAGGGGTCTCTGTGCTGAGCTTCTCACAGGCCCCTCAAAGGGCCTACTGGTGCAAAACCTGCCTGACAGCAGGAAAGGAGGGAAAACATAAGGTCTATATTACTTATTTTTAGTTGTGTTTTTGTGGTGTGGTGGGATTTTTATGCCTGTAATTAACTCTTTGAATTTTTCTTGGTGCCAGGGTGCAGGGAGGGCTGGCAGAAGGTGAGGAGGAGAGATGGATCCAGGCACCCACCCACTCACCCATGCACCCACCCATCCTGAGTGCCATTGGGTTTGCATCTGTGTTGTGTTTCACTTCAGATATCTGCTCAAAATAGCGGAGTGCCTGCAATAAAAAATACTGAAATCCCAAGGGAATGGATCCCTGAACACATCCCCCTGCTGCTCAGCAGGCACCAAGAGATGTGCCTAATGCTACCCAATAACAAACACGAGCCAATAAAGACATCCTGAGGGATACCAAGGAGTGGAACAGGCACCCTTATGGCAGTGGTTGGTTTGCTGAAAGTTTACACTTCACTCTACTTTGCAGCAGCTTGTTTATGTACTCTTACACTTGGCAGGTTAGCAAAAGAGAAACAAAATGTACTTGATCCGTAAGAGCCTTATAATTTTTAAGTTAGCTCACCAGAACCATTCATCTAATTTAATTAGTTTGTTTGGCAATCAGTAGAGCAAACTATTGGTTATCGATGAAGTTCCACTGTCAACAGGATTGCAGTCAGCAAGAAAAACTTTACTTCTGTATACACAGAGGAAAAGAAAAAAAAGTTAAGGTTGCTTTGCTGAAACCTACAGGAATGCAGAAAAGGAAGAAGTAACAAAGATATGGCAGTGATACTTACATACTACTACTGACAAATTAATGACTTCTGGTTCCAGCAGGTACAAAAAGATAAGTTTGCTGTTAAATAATTTGTAACCAGAGAGGAACAGAGTTTTGCTTGCTAAAAGGGACGAGCAACTCTATTAATATACATTTTTTCTAAATTTAGGGATATTGAAAACCAGAAGAACAGAAGCATAAGTAGCTATTATGTCAATACAAGACATACATGCCTGGCACTGGTATCATTAATATAGGATACAGTCAATGGAGGGCAACTGGATAGTAAATGCCAAATAGCATGTTTTATGAAGGATTCATTTTGTCAGACAAGCATGACATTGGTATTCCGAGTGTGTTGCAGATTTCTAATAATGATAAAATTTTTGATTTATTATTAGATGAAGTCTGATTTACAAGTTTTCATTTTACATTATGACATTAAATGAATCAATATAGACTAGATGATAAAAATCAGAGAATAAATGTCCATTTTCATGGCTATTATCTTTAAATAAAAACTGCATTTTATTTTTTTTTAAAAGAGCTTTGGCTCATTTCATAGGCTTGGTGCAGAAACACAATGTGAAACACTATATATAGCTTTTGTTATGTAGGCAACCAAGAGTACAGTGATATCTTAACCTGAAAAATCTATCACTTGCACATCTAGATAGAACAGAGTATAGCATCTGTAAAGCTAATTTGGAAAGTGGGAATAGAGTAGGATACATTTCAAAAGATATGTTTGTTTCACCAATTGTTGTCCTGAACTCCTGCAGTCCCATGTAATACTCTTCTCCCTCTTTAAAGCTCTCCATCTGCATCTCCATCTCAGTTCAAAAAGCCCTGGATAACCAGATTCATGTATGGCTGAACAATGGATTTCTTACTCATACCAATGCTTGCTATTTCTGCAAGTTCCTCATTCACATAACTAAACTTCTCACATTTCTTAAACAAGATGTGTTTCTCCAGTGCTGGCAGCAAGCACTGAGTATTAAGTAGTTGAAAACTAATCTATGAATGGGAAAAGAACACTAATTAAAAAATAAGATCTATTAAATCTCCATCTTGGTTCTATTATAGGTGCACTCAACTCTATGAGTGTCAGCTGGGGAGGTAGGGGGTTTGTTGCCAAATGACCAGAAGCTGGTGACAGTGAGATGCTCAGCTGATAGACTGGTTTGAACTGGGGAGCTCATGGGGTGGGGCATCTCTTCTCATCAAGTTCATGTCCCATCTAAAAAAAATGCAAAAAACTCTTTAGGCACAATAGTATGTCTAGAAACCTGGATTCTTCAAGTACATCTGTCATCAGTGGATGCACCTGCCCTCACAAATGCAGAGTCATAGGAATGGATGGGAAAGAGGACTGTAGAGAACGAGAGTTGAAAGTTAAGTACTGTCCTGCAATAGCATGTACACTGTGGAGTATCTTCCATCAAAATGCTTAACATGCACTGTAGAAGACCCTTGACATGAAGAAAGACTGGGGATTTTTGCTGCCTGAAATGTGGACAGCCAGTCTAGAAAGTTGAAAGAAAACAAATACATGAGGGCAAAGCAATTTCTGCTTTTTGCACTTTTTTTTTTTCATAGAGCTTTCAAAAAATGAGTAGAGAAGCATTTCTTCAAGTTCAGTCCAGAAGTATCTTTACCAGCTTATATAAAATAGATATGTCTGCCTTTGTGGGTCTTCACAGGTATTTCTTAGTTTTTGTAAAAGACCACATGATTGAAGACTTTTATGGTGTCAATAACAGGAGCATTTCCCCAGCTTGCTAACCAGCTATTATTCTCCAAACCCAGTGTCTCACCTACACCCCTTCTCAAGGACTTTTTTCTTCAATAAGGTGCAGTGTGGTTTGAAGATCTTCCTTTCAAAGAGATGCTGTAGCACTTCTCAGATTAATTCTCAAGTGATAGTCTTCAGAAAGTCATCGAAATTTTTGGTTTTAATTAGTGCAAGAGTTCTTAAGGCTAAAAAGGACAACTGCATGATCTGTTCTTACTGCCTGCTTTATGTAGTCCATAGACTTTAATTTTGTTATGTCCAGTGAACTTAATGACTTGGGCTTGATTGAAACATGCAACACAGAGAAGCATCCAGACCTCATCTCTAATGGAAGAAGAATGTATCACTTTCCTTGGCAATTAGGCCTTCTCTATGTTAAAAATCTTTTTTTCCAGTCTGGATTTGTCAAGGTTCAATTTTTGTCTTTTGATTCTTGTTAGGTTTGCCCTACTAGAATAAAAAGCTTTCAAGAACTCTGAATTTCCTCCCAGTGAAGTCCCTTTATATTGTGTAATCGTCTCATCCCTTCATATTTTTTTTGGTAAAAAACCAAATTACTGGAACGAAGCAACTTTGTTTTGTTTTTCATATATCCCTGCATCTCAAATTTTTCAAAGTGGTGATTACTTCAAAAGCTAGATATGCGTTTTTCTGATAATTCCACAAGCACATTTAAGATTGCATTTAGCTTTTTATTAAGCTAGACCAAAGCACACTGGATTTGTTACATGCACTTGGGTTTTCTACGTGTTTTTCTTGTCAAGGCAGATGATGTAAGAACAATGCACACCCACCCCTAAGTTCACGACAGTCACTCTCATGGCAGGTTTCTTTTGGTCCATCTTGCAACTGAAGTCTCTTGTCTATGAGGTCCTTGAAATAAACTCTGACACACAGGTATTGCTGAAGCAATATCTTTCTGGCCAGCCACAAGGCATAGTCAAGAGATGAGCAATGTGACTGGTGAAAGGACTTGAGCACAAGTCCTATAAGAAAAGGCTGCGGGACCTGGGGTTGTTTAGCCTGGAGAAGAGGAGGCTCAGGGGAGACCTTATCATTCTCTGTAACTACCTGAAAAGATGTCGTAGTCAGGTGGGGATTGGTCCCTTCTCTCAGGCAATCAACAGTAGGACAAGAGGGCACGGGCTTAAGCTCTGCCAGGGGAGGTTTAGGTTGGATATCAGGAAGAAGTTCTTTACATAGGGAGTGGTCAGGCATTGGAATGGGCTGCCCAGAGAGGTGGTGGATTCTCTGACCCTGGAGGTTTTTAAGGTGAGACTGGATGTGGCACTGAGTGCCATGATCTGGTAATCACAGTAGGGTTGGATTAAGTGTTGAACTTGATGATCTCAGAGGTCTCTTCCAACCCAACTGATTCTATGGTTCTATGAAAACTGTTTCACCCTGAGCATAGCATGGTAGGTTTTGCCTGTAAGAAGTGGTTGAGGCATTGCTTTTGCAGTGTTCAAGTTTTCTTGCTTCTAGGGACTTTTCCTCAGTCTCCTTAAATTTATTAGTTGTATATTTACAGAGAGAATGTAGCTACTTTTATGATGATCTCATTTACTTCAAATTCTCTGTTCCTGGTGTTGCTGTAAATGAGGGAAAGGAACTCAGAAAATTTCACAGCAGGAGCTTGATCCCCTCTTGTACCAAGCACTGTGATAAACTGCAAACTGACCGGGTCCCACTGCAGGATGCAGATCCCAGCTGGGATCTCCCCCACCTGGCTGTACCCTCAGTGACTCCTTGCCTGGATTGTGGGTATGGGAGCTGCAGGGAGCAGACAGAGATGCTGTGCTCTGAATGCTGTGCTGGACATGAGCGCCCCAGGCTGCTGGTGGCAGAGGGCAAAGCTTCCTGCTGGCACCAAATGCAGGTGGAAAACGGCTACAGATAGATCTGGGTTTGGTCCCAGGGTGAGGACTAGGTCCTAATGCTATCTCGTCACCCTTTCACCGGGGAAGGTGTTTTGGAGAAGGGATGTCACGGACCGGCCGCTGGGTGGGGTGAGCGCAGTATAAACCTGCGACTCTTCCCGTGTGTCGCCTTCCTGCAGCTCCTGGGTTGGACACAGCGGGCAGAGTAGGATCTGAGCCTAGGACTTACTGGTCGGTGGCATTCTTTGCTTGAAAAGGAAGGCGTTTATGATCAGCTATTCGGTAGGACCGATGCTTGCTTCACACCATTTAAATCCGCTGGCTCTGCTGGTCCGTGCCTCTCACTACCACCAGATGGTATCTTCAGCAATAGTTTCTCCTCGCTTGCTCTGTGAAGCCCAGCTTAATTTTCTGACTGCAGAGTTTCTGCCTTCACAAAGTCTGCATTTTTATCACAAATAACAGTGGAAGGTTGCTGGTGCAGACTGCCTGCTCCTGGGCACAGTGGATTCAGACAGAGACAGACGATTAACCTGATACATCATGTGCAAGCATTCACACAGGGAAGTGTTCATCTCACCTCCTCTCCTGCTAACATTCTCGGGTGCTTTGCAGCCCACGACAACCCCTCTTACAAGTCAAAATTTCACAGTGTAGCTCTAAAGGAATGGCTTGATGCATCTATTTCCAGAAAAGGCCTCAGGTTCATCCCCTAAGTATTGCTCCAGTGGGAGTCATGCCATGTTTAGCTGTGACAACAGATCAATTAGAGCACAGCTGAGACAGCATCTGGAGTAAGTCCCAAACCCAGAGTGCCACCGTCTAGCTTTCTGTTCCTGACTGAGGACAAGTTGGTTAATACACTGGAAGTCTCCTTGGGTCTCTCTGTACAAGCAGGCAGGTAGCACAGGATTAAAAAACCCACGAGTTTCTCTCTTCCTGCCTTCCTTCAGGACTCCTACATCAAGTGATAGAACAACTATGGGTGATAAAGTCAAGGTAAGTGTATGAATCCCATTCATTATTCACTTTGGAGTGGAAAATTTATCCTGCCTCTATAAGGATCTGTGCGAGAATCCAAAAGTAATTGCAGGGCTCACATTTATATCACAGAACATTTTACTTGGATGTCATGTTATTGACTGTTAGGTTTAGTACTTGGTTATTGGGAGCAATCTCATTAAAAACAGGATGTTGTCAATTGTTTGAACCAGAGCAATCCACAAGATAAATTGCCTGGTATGTCTGGAGAATGAAGATCCATGACTGCTTCAGTTTTAAAAAATTTTGCTTTCCAAAAAGCAAGTTTTGCCCTTACTTTAGCATTTGCTGCAACACTCAGGGTGAGCTTCATGCAGCAGTCTTCTTTTTCTTTTATTTTTAAGGGTGTTTTTCATCATTCTGAAAGAAAAGGGAAGGGCTTGGACATATTGTGATTCAAAAGCTCAAGGTTAAAAAACCCCCCACAAACAAAGCCATGGAAAAAGATCCCCAAGCTTATTATTTAGAAGCAATCTCATAATTCTTGCAGCCTGACCCAGAGTTTTTTAAAAATCAGGGTTGTCAAGCAGATAAAATACAGTGTTTTCTCAACAGGAGCCAGTTCAAATCTCATGGTGTCCACAAAGGTTACCAGACCTTCCCCAAGAGGTGTTTCTGCTCCCCTCCAGGAAGAGGGCTCCTCACAGTCACGGTTCACATCCTCATCTCCATCCTTAGTGTTAAATTCCTGATCTGTTCAGGGCAGACTGCTGTGTCCCCTGCACTTGGCTGGCTCTGCTGAGCCTCACTGACACCTGAAACGGGGAACTTTGCACATCCTGGCAAGCTACGTACACAGAGGTGGGCAAAGGATGTTCAGCATTTAGGGGGCAGACTGTGTCTGACATTTGAACCTAATGGTGGCATTTCAACATAATATTCAGATGTCACCTGTTTGGAAGTCAGTCTGATGCTATTATCAAAACTAAATAATGACTTCCAAATTTTGAGCTGCCGAGCCTGGATACACCTTGAAAATAGAATACAGCAGCCAACAGAGAAGTGAGCACGGTGGTACCAGCACCTGATCACACCCAGCCACATCAGTACAGCTCAGGCTGGCAGAGAAATTTCTACAGCAGGGTAAAATATGGATGTGGGCAGAGCATCTTTCTGATGCAGCTAACAAGCATCTGGCTTTGAACATAGCCTGTTCAGAGGGAACACATCCAGGGCTACGTGCTGTGCTCTGTGAAGGGGTGGGCGTGCTCTCCCCATAGACTTCTATTAAGAAATAGCATGAACAGGAGGCAGCATATTGAAAGGTTTACTCAGGCAACACACCTGGAAAAACAGCATTTGTGTATTATTTAAGCTAATAAAAAATCTATGTCATGATGCCTCCTGGATGTAGTGGTAAATTTTTCACTGTCACAACTGAATTCATTGAAGTCTGCTTCACAGTAAAGCAAGTAACTCCACAAGCTGATGGCTGGTATGTGTTCAAAGATTTGGGGGATTATTTTCCTGTGGAAAACTTTCACTTCTGTTGCAAAATATCTAATGAGAACCTGAAAAGCTAACCTTGCTGTGGTACAAGTAGAAATACAGTGTCTGAGCTTGGCATAAAGTTTTAGCAGATTGTTACACTAGTTTGACATAAATGGTTGCCCAAGAAACACTGGTTCTAAGGTTTGAGCATACCAACAGCAGTAATCTATGGATTCTTTGAAATTATGTGCCTGGCTCAAGTGTAAAAATGGATAGCCACGTATCAGTGCAGATCTGAGATGACACTTGCAAAAATGCCAGAGAACTGTCAGGGAAATCCCTTGATGTGAACATTAATTAGTATAGAAATAACCCACAGACATAAAGCACCTCAAGTAATAATGGGTCATGTAACCAAATGAAGGACAAAATGAGCCATTTACAAGTATGGGCAAAAAAGAGAATTCAAGTGTATGCAACAGACAGTATCTTCAGAGATTATCTCTCCAAGGGTACTGATGATCTTCATTTATTTTGCTATGTGTTACTGAGTTTGCTGTGTATTATTTATTTTGCACAAAGGAGTTTATTTGTGAACTGTACAACTCTTTTATTTTAGTATCATTTTCTTAGTTACTTGGTTTTGGTTCAAAAACAAGTCTGGAGATAAAAAGCGATTGGTATCCTATGAAGCACATTGTCGCAATCCTTCTGATTCAGCCACAGCAAATCAGTGTTGGAAGATCATCAGATAACCATGTTAGAAAATTTAATAGAAAGTATTTTGGTGACTTTCTATTTATTATTACTAAATCAGCATAGCAAACATGAAGATACGAAAGGCTTCTTTTTCTGATGCACTGGCATTTTATACTTGCCCTGCCCTAAAAACAAAAAACAAAGGAAAGGGCTTTTGTAAATTCAGCCCTACATTGAGAGATCCCTTAGGTGCTCTACAATGCAGGACAGGGAAGAACCTCCTATACCCTTGATTCAGGTACATGAAATTGCAGTCAGGCACACAATGTCATCCTTTTCTTCATCAGATAAATATGTTTTCTACTTCTAGGACCTCATTGTCAGAAATGATTCAGACATTGCAGGTAACAATTTTTGTGTGTTTTCTTTTTTTTTTTTTTTTGTGGCAGGTTTGTCCTATAAGAAAAACAGCTCTTTTTCTCCCATGAGATGATCAACCACTTGGTGTGTTGTGGGCAGCAGTAATCCCTTCTGACAGCCTTCCATTTTGCCAGGCTAAGGTCTTCTTATCTCTCCTGACACCAATTGTCCATTACCTGGTAAGCTTCAATACTTCTGTCTTACACCTGTTCCCCTGAGACAAGCCCTTCTAAATGCAGGTGACCAGAACCATACACCGCATCTCAGCCGTGTTCATACTGCTTTGTACAACACTGACACTTCTTTGGTGTCATCAGAAATACCCTTTCAATGCATGTATGCCTTGCCAACACCATGAGGCTCTTTGGCAGAGCTTGTTCTGCACACTGACAGCCTCTATTGATTCAGTAAGCGATTGGACTAATTCCTAAGAACATCCTCGCTCTCTGCATGTCAAGGCCTATTAAACACAAAGATAACCACCTATGGCTCAGGAAGCTGCAGATCGTTTCAAGGTACATTTGTGAAGTATCAATACTTACTTTCCTGCTCTTCTGTGGGAATTTGGTCTTAATCAGAGTTGAGGTTAGACAGACCTTAGTTTTGACCCAGTACAGCCATTCTTTTATTTCTACTTCCTTTTTTTCACCCTGCATTGGTGATCTGGTTGTTATGGCTAACTATACATTCTGTTTTTTCTCACTAACAGTCTGATTTCAGACTGACAACATCTCAGATTACAGTGAAAGGTTTTGTTCTTAGACCCTAGAGGAACAACTTTGCATTTTGACTTTTTAAATTTGACTTCTACTGTTCAAGGCCTCAGGATTATCTGATCCTTCATTTTCTTTATTGACAATTTTTTCTAACTTTCTTCTACAAACCAAATCTTCTTGCCATTACAGAAGATTTGTCTTTGTACCATGATTCAGTGACATTCACTAGGACACCTAGTAGTTTCCTTCTCCATTCTATAGATTCATTTCTCCTATATCCAGTTCCTTACCCACTGTGCAGCTCTTTTCAACTTTGTATTTTCCAGACAAATTAATCAAGGTGCACTATTGCATACTTACTGGAGTTCAAGTGCATGAGATGTGACATCCATCCTTGCCCTGTCCAAAGACAGATCTCATAAAAAGTAGTCTCTGATTACCCTGGGAACTTTGGCATCCCAATTCTGCATCTCCAGGCACTCTTTACTTTAAAACACATTCTGTGGCCTCACAGATGGTTCAAGTTAAGCCAGAAGCTCTGTAAAGGGCTTCACAGGAATGCTGGACGTGATCCACACACCAGCCATGGATGGGTCTATCTGGCCACATGGGAAATCTTCTGGCACCTCAGCGCCTGGAACCTGTGCACAGGCCTCTGCCACAGCTGCTGTAGCAGTCTGCTGGCATCCACTCATATTCTTTGGGGCCTCCTCCCCTGATTTCCTTGCTCCAGCAACAGCATGGATTGGTGAACAGATGGATGTGCAGACATACACAGCACCAGCTTGTGGAAGAGATGACTTGAGGACATTCTTCAATTTTGTTGCTGTATCATAATATAGTTCATACAGGACTTCAGTGTGACCAACACGATGCCATTTTCCCAGTCATGCAGCAGCCCATCCTTTCTGGTTTATATGATAACAGAAGGACATTATACTTCTTGCATGTGACTATTTGTACAATGGAAATCACATGAGAAAGCAAGCAGTGGTTGGTACACATGGACAGACAGTGCTTTTTTCTTTCTCCTCAAATCCATCCCTGAATTTTTACCTGCAAGTAAGTTTGGCTGTATGAGTGAGTGCTCTTCTCAAACCTTTTCACATGGGAGTTGGCTCAGCCTGAAACACTGTCAAAAAGACTCTTGCTCTTCACATTAAAAAAAAAAATACCATCACCAACCTTCACACATCCCACATGTGAAGCACAGATAGAGTAATGCTTCCTTTCCAAAGCCCACAGAAAGCCTATGGCTTTGCACTGAGAAAAGGCAGCTCCCAGAGCTACAAGATGAAGGCTAAAAATAACCCATTAAAGGATTAATTTCAGGATTTTTAAATACACCTAATTAATATGCATAGGAAAGGCACATGGTCTCCAGGAAGGAGCACACACAATCAGAGTCTGCAAGGGAAGGCAGGGGGGTGGGTGACAGGCAGGCTGCGTGCCAAAGGAGTAATAAAAGAGGATATTCCCTATATATCCCTTGGATAGAGAACATGCAAAAGAAAAGTGTGTTTCAGAAGAGGTAGAAGCAGAGGTTGATGAGGCAGAGACAAGCAGTGCAACCATAAAGGACAGGATCCTGTGTGAAGAGCAGTGAGGACAGTCATGGAGCCTTCTGTGTCAGCCAAAATGTTACACACAAGGACAGAGAGCCTGATGGTACCAGGGCAGGAGGCAACATTCTGTGTGTTAGGGCTCAGTGGCTAAATAGACATAAATATGCTTTGATGCACACAGCAAGTTTTAGTGAGGTGGCTTCAGGGCTGAGCACACCACAGGGAGACCAATGGATGCAAAAGCTGCTGCTTTGGTAGTGGCACTGCAGTTGGAAGCTGGGTGCATCACGAATATACTTGCCTGGAAAGCAAGGGAGCAACAGCTGAACGCAAAACTGGATCTCAAGATGGATGGCATGTCAGGGCAGGAAGCATGGACCTGGTGGCATGTGTTGCACTGGATTATGGCACTTTGGAAGCAATTTTCTCTTATGAAATAATACTGAAGTAGGTCCCTGCATCCTGAGGTTAAAGCACACTGGGGAGGTTGGGCATTGGATGTAAAGCACTGAAACAGGATACACGGGCTGGCAGTTACAGCAAACCATGAAAACAAGGTACCATGTATGAGCAACATGGGTGACATCAGACAGTAAGGATTATCCACAGGTAGTGTGAATCAGAAAGCAACTCTGCTTATTCAGAGGCTGGACTGCAAAACAGAGAGCTATAGCAGCAGTTCCACTGAATTTAAAGGTGTAGGGGGAAACCAGGGTCATTTGAAGACATTTCCTCATACCAAATTCCCTGTGAATAACATTTAAACTTACAACTTTTTCCGTTTCACAGAGGGCAGGAATGGACAGACAATGGCCCAGTTCACTGGCTACTTAATCTCAAGAAAACCTGGTGTCCTAAGAAAATTAAGTTCATTTAGTAGTGCTGCTTGTCTGCCTGCCCTTTTACCCTCACCTCTAAGAATATTTGAACTTTTTAGCCATTTTCACACAAATTTGACAAAAGGAGGAAAAAATCTCATAATTTTGTGAGGTTTTGTGGCTTTTACAATGGCACACAGAAACAGCCTCAAGCTGCTCTGCATGCAGCTGCACCTTGAGAACCATCAGAGCACTACAGTGACCTGTCAAAAGCAAGCAAGGGGTACAGGGGGTTAATTTTACAACAAAAGGTCTTGTCACATGTTTAAGTTGACAAAGTCTTTAGCAGAGCTGCAGGGGAAAGAAAAGTTGCAGCATCACTAAGCCCATGAAATAGGGTCAGCTTCACAGTCCAGTGCTACAGGATGTTGCTGTTGGAGGCAAAGGACACAAACCACACCCTTTTCACTTAAAGACATTCTTTATTCAATCTTTTTTATATACAATATTATTTTTTAATCTGTAAAAAGTACATATGCAGGATTCCAGGTCAGAGGCAGAAGGTTTCCACATCAGAAGATAGACTTTTGCCCTTTTATTATTTTAGAGGAAAAATATTCTGTCAGTTTTAGACAAAGCAAGAATAAAGGCATAATGCAAACCCAACGTCCACCAAGCAATTAAGATTAAAGGCAACAATTCACTGTAACAAGTCAGGCTGTCTCCTCAGCCTTCGGTGGTTCCCAACTTTCCTGGGCAATTACAGAGCAGTTTGTTAGAAGGCGTTGACAGCTGGAGCAGCTCATGCTTATCATCTCTGCTACAGTCATACACACAGAACTTGCAAAAGAACTTGGGGTTCCTCTTTGTATGGCAACTCAAACCCTTGAGTCAGAAGACTGTTTCTCAAAATTCAAGGAGTGAAAGAGGGATGTCTTATGCAGGGCAAACAGATCTCCCAATTACAGTACAGATCAAGAGCTTCCTTTCACTTTTCACTGGTATCAAGAAGCCTGTTTCTTATTTGTCCCCTTAAAAACATGGACTAGACTTACTAATGTAAATATCAGGCTCAGTTTGCTAAAAACCTGTTACTGCAGCCCTGAAAATGTAAACATTTTCTTGGATGCCATCTTACATTGTTAATCCTTTCAATGTTAATGCTGTTAACCATTTCTCCATTCAAACTGAGGAGAGTCACATTATGAAGGTTTAAAATGCATTTCCTCAGGGACAGAAAAGGGGATCACAAACAACAGCCCAACAGGGCTTTACTTGAAGAATAAACCTTTAACTGTAAAGGATGGCATTACAGGGAGTAATTATTGTCACTTTTCAAAACCCAGGTAACATTCAAATCTTGTACAATGCTGCTTGGAATATACCAGTCATTGGGAGGCAGAAGACAGTGATCCACGAATTTGGAGCAGGGGACTAAAGGATCATCAAAGGTGTGACTGGCACATGGAACTACTTGCTTTTCCTTTTACTCCAGGGCACTAACTATTTTCTATATTTTTCTTACGCCTTCTGTTTTAAGGACTACATTGTGCAGCAAAATTAACACAGAATATCATTCAAGCGGTTTCTTTTTATTTAGAGGAGAAAGCTAAGAAGTTGACTTCTTGACTGCAGGACACACATAGCTCCAGGGTTGTTAATGGAACCTGTAGAAATCTGGTGTCTTTGAAAAGTCAAGCTGTAACTGTTAGAAAAAAATTGTACTGCTGGCAGATCCTGACCAACAGGGAATTTTGAGGCTTGGATTAGGAAAAGAACCATACATCCTTGTTTTGACTGCATGCAAACAGGAAGTAGACAATTCTGGGATTTCCAGGCTCTTGTCCAAGTCCAGTGTGCCAAAAATGTACATGATTTTCTGTTCTTTATTTCATTCTATAAGGGGAAAGGGTATTGCAGAAATTGGTAAAATGGGACAACTACCTAAAGAAAATGAGGATAGCTTTGTTAGAGAGTATAGTGCAAGACTTGGAAACAACTAGGACTAAAAAGTCATTTTGTGCTTAAATTTACACTCTTGTCTTCAAGAAAGTAAGTCAGCAGCAACAGAATGAAAATGGAAATATTCTACTGTGCCTTATGTACCCAGAGGGAAAACAGTCTGAACTTTGGGTTGCATGTAATGCCATTCTGCAGATCAGAACCTACTTTTCTGTGAAGGACTCAGAATAAGGACACACCACTTCAGTCAGAAGTTTCAATACATGCAGTGCTTGGTTATTATGCACAAACCTCATCCAGAAACCAAGACCTCCAAACTCTGCTTGATCTAGGAAATCTCAGGATGAGATTTCATGAAAGACACAGCAATTAGTCCTTAAAATGCATTATTTTGAAAGACTATGCACATCAGTAACTTCTGGAGGGAAAGGAGAGTAGGCATTTTAAAGAGTGATAAAGTAGAAACTGACTGCTGTTGGGGGAGCTGGAAAATAAGAAACGAGTGTCCTTTATTTGGTACCTGCTGCTTATCTACACAAAGAAGAAATTGCAGTACTGTACATCTGCTTTGAGAAAAATACCATCTCATAACATGAAATGGCTTAGTCCTCAACTCAGGCATTCCTGTGGCAGTGAGTTAACCCATTGGGATTCGTGGAGCAATTAATTTGAAGGGTGGCTCTTTAGTTCACAAGAGGGGCGTGGAGGAGCAGCAATGATAAGAAGTTTGCTGCTTTGGAGACTCCAAGATTCTGTCCTTGACCTTTCCCTGAACAGACTGGCAGCCATTCTACATCTGCATATATTAGGAAGTGTATGGGGTGCATTTTCTTTTATTTTTTTTTAAACAGAAGAGTCTGCTTTTCCTCTTTCTCTGTTGTACCCAAAGAGATTTAGAAGAACAAGGCAATTGAGTGCAGTTTTAAACTAATAACAGTTCTCATGGGATTGGAAAAATAATTTGAAAACACAACATATGTGAACTTTGGAAAATGAAAAGTGAGTATTTCTTCAGTGAGTCACTGAATAATAATTAGAAAAATAAATTAATGTGGGACCAGTAAGAAGAATCCATTTATTAGGCTACTTCTAATTTTAAATAAACAATTACTGGAATCAGTATTACTTACTGTATTAATTACTTTGTCAGTTCTCATACTTACTATATTACTTTATCAGTTCTCAAATTATTTTTAAGATACTGCTGCAAATTACAGTAACTAAGTAACTGGTATTAAGGTACAAACATTGAGATAGGAGCTTGTTGCAAGCTCCGCATCTTCTTCCTCTTAAACTAAAGTAACTAGCTGGAAAAAAGCACCTGATAGTGTTTTTACTTAGATCACTTGATGATTTCTATGTCTAAGTTAGTGTCATAGACAAGTGGAGAATAATTTTAGGGGGTAAACTCTACAGTCAGACACATTATAATACGATAGGGAGAAAAGTTTTAATGTAAAACATCATAAAAACTTTCATTTTTGTGGGGGGAAAATAGCACTCACTCCCTTTAGACCTGATGCTGTACTACTGTAGCTCTCTAAAGAGTTCTTCCAATCACTTCAGTATGAAAACATCATCAAGATTTTTTAAAGTCTCAACCTGTGCACTAATTAGGAGGGAAAGGAGCACCTAAAAGCTGTTCTTCAGCAAAAGGGCCAGTCACGATGGCAAAAATATTTGAGAGATATATAGGGGAATAAAAAGAGTAATTTGAACTGGAACAACAGGAGAAAGAGATTGAGAAAGACAAAACTGAAAAGGCATAAAATCTGAAAAGGCCAAACCTCTTTTGGCAAGTGAAGACTGAAGCAGACTCCATTTAAGTGATACTGTCCAGCCCAGCCATCGAGTACTTGAAAAAACACCCCATGCAAGTAAGTAGCATCTCATTCCTCATAAATTGATAGAAGAGACTCTTTAGTTTCTTTTTCCACTCATATGTAAGAGATGTTAAGTTGCTTCTGAAGAAGATCATGTTGCATTTGTACTGGAGCATGCAGAAGAAATCAAGTTTTGTAAACTAAATCAAAGACAGTTTTAGGCGTCTGTCGTAAACACACATGCAAAGAAGGTTCAGTGAATAGAATCCAAACAATGAAATGTAACTTTTAGGAAAAATCTAGATTGTGTAGAAAAATATAAAGCAACAAACTTCTGCTGCTTAGCTCAAGGGGAGCGTTTTTTAGTTCCATATGTATCCTCCTATGTGAATCATGAAAGACTGCTTTTCTTATGTTGTCATCTCTGTTTATATAGGTAAAAGAACCAGGACTGAGAATGGTTTTTTTCATGTGACATGATTTGTGAAGAAGGGAAACTTAGGCCTACCCCTGCAATATACTCCAGACTTGGTGACTGTAGCTTGACAAATGAACCAAGCCCATACTGCTGAGAGTGAACTACAAACCAAATGCTTACTCATTGTTTTTTTCTTTTTGGATATAAACATCATTTTGGAAAGTGAAAATGAGGAGGCAGTACTTTTAATACTTTAGAGTTTAGCTTTAATAGCTTAGAGGCCCTGAGAATGGCTGCCAGTCTGGACAAACAGATGCTCCTTAAGAAATTCAGACAGGTACAGAAAAAAAATTCAAATCCTGATGCTGCTGGTGCAGTGATGTTGCTTTTTGTTGTTGCTTTGTTCATGCCATCATTAAAAACAAAAAAAGAAAAAGAAAACCTAGGCATTTGGAACCCACCCGATCTGAAGAGGTGACTGGTGTGTTGATCCTTGCAACAGTGAACAGCAGCAGCAAGTTCCTCTCCCTGGATGGGAAAGCCTCTTCTTCCTTAGGCTGCTGCATTAATATTATCAGTAGATTCCATGTCAAAGTGTGTGAAGTCTCTGTCCTGCAAAAATCACACTAGAGTGTTTTGGTCATGTATAAAACAGAACTTTTAACTTATCTATGTGTTGAAGAGCTTCGTTTCTCACGCCGGTGCTTGCTTGACTTGGAGGTCGAGTTTTACCAAGTGTCTGTCTGTCTGTCTCCTCTCCTGCTTAAAGTCTCAAGTGGTCCATGTAAACAAAACAGAGCTGAAAACAGTCTCTCTTCCTCTTCATAGAACTGTTTTTATCGATATGCAGGATTTCCTGCCAGTGTGGTGTTGGCTAAATGTAAAATAGGCAGAGGATGAGCTTCTGTGTTAAAAACCCAGTTGTCTAATGGTAGAAGATCATCATTGGAGAAAAGCAGATACAAATACCTACATAACAAGACAGAGAGGAAAAATGGATATTAAAGCAGAGCAACAGGCAGGCAGCAGCAACACTGCAGCTTCAGGACCCACCCTTCAGCAGCTAAAGCTGTAAACAAATTACTTACTTTCAACCTTTGTACAGCACCCACACAACCTTCTCTATTACAATGACCTGGAGAGTAATTTTTATTATGATCACAGCCTTCAATGAGAAGTTGTTTTAAAGACAGCATTTTAATCTTTCCAAGAAACTTTAGTTTTTCAAGTCTCCTTTCAGAGACTTGCAGTGTAAAACAAACATGAAGACAACAAGCACAAGGATTTGGGGGACAGGGGAGCAGAGAGGTAGTTGTCAAAAAACTCTTCTTAACAGAGTAAACCCACTTGGAAATGACTAATCTTCATTAATCTAAATCAAAGATTTCATGGCAGCACAAGAAAAACCACTGGGCCCCAGCAGATTCTGACTTGTCATCACTGTTCTGGAAGCTGGTTCAGCTTCTGGTGGGAGAAAATGGGACTATAGAGGGATTTCATAAATGTTGTGCATTATAATGTAATGCAGAGGACATGAAGCATGTAATAACATTAAGGTTACTGGACATACATGGAAAAAAAGTGTTTGTTGTTTCTTTTTTCTTAATCCACACCTTTGAATGTGGTTATGCTATGCTCTGCAGGAGGTATTGGTAGTAAGGATCTCTGTCAAGGCTTCTTAACTCAATTGCTAAACTTCAAAAGAATTCAAAAGAAAATGTGACTGGTGTGAGTGCAAGCACAACACCACTGGTGTGCAGGACCTATCAGCTCCTGTTACAGCTTGCTTTCCTGCTATCCAGAAAAAGACAGGTCTTGCAGCACTTGACAAAGAAGGGGTGTCATTTCCATTAGTGGGCTCTGTCACATGCAGACTGTGCATACACATTGATCTGCTGTTCCTTCATGCTCTCTCCATCAGACCCCAGTAGTGTCTGCTGTCTACAGTGGTGTGTGACTACCTGATCAATTCTCCGATTGCTTTTATTTGCCAGCTCTATCCACAGATCATTCCAGTCAGTGGAGAGCTACTTTTTCTTCCCTTCCTCACCAATTAACTGTTTACAGATAAAATTTCTTGCTGAGATAATTCAGTTTTGTCACACATACCTCTTTCTCCACACTTTTCATTTGTCTGTAAAGCATCACGCCTTTCCTTTCCTCTATACTCCTGCCTTGCTTTTCTCCTCTGCAGCTCTCCAAACTCTTTTTTGCCACAGCAGCAATGTTTCATCTTACTCAAAATCACTTCCTCATTTGATTCACACTTTTTCTTTGAATAACTGAAGCAACCTACTTCTACATCTTTCCCTTCCCACTCAACAGGTACCTTCTCGCCAGGTACTGCCAAAAGCTCTCATAATTTGCTGGGTATCTTTGATGAGACAAAGTATATGAGCAGCAAAAATGCCTGTTTGGGAGAGTTATCAATTTTGAATTTAAGGGGAATGAAGATGCAGAAGTGACCCTTAATAGCAGAAGAGATTACAGCAGGCATTCCATAACACACATTGTATGCCCCTCTTCTAAGGGTCATCTTCATTTTCCCCATGGCATCACACCCAACCCTTCTGTCTTTATTTTCATTTGAGCTATCTTGACCTTCTGTTCTCTATTTTATCTCAATGTGAATCCAGTTTCTGGTTTGGCTATGCCAATGGCATTATTGTCATAGATCTAATATCCAGCTCTCCAATAAAACGTTGTTTTGTCCCACAAGCAAGAAATGATCCAAACCAAAAGCCAATAAAAATTCCCGAGTTCTTTCCCAGAACTGCCACCTTCTGCAATGCTTGCACTATAGTATATCCAGTTACTGAGTGATGCATCAGTGATTTTTCAGATCTCTTTGTATTTAAGATGCAGACAGGATTCTGGTCATACATCACAAGTCAGCCTTGTCACCACAGAAGTCCCTTAGGAGCAGATTTCATTCTCTAATTTGGCTTTTATAGGCAGATCAATCATATAACATCAGCTCCTGGGGAGGTATTCTTTCTCTGACTGGACCTGTTTGAAACTGCCGCCTCTCTCTTTGGGAGCATAGCTTTTAGTCTCCAGAAAATGAACTTGAAGGAGTAAATTAAATAAAATTAAAGAAGACAAGAGAGCAGGCAGCAGTAGCTCACTTTCCTTTAATGACGATAACACAGGGAAACACAAGAATTGTGATTATGGAGAGGAATTTGGTAAGGAGCCATCAGGATAGAATAGCCACACTATACCCTTACACATAATGAACTTCGAGCCCCTTCTTGCCAGTGAAACATGTGGTGGTGCCTGAAATAGGCACCAGTACTGCTGCTTTGAGGACCTGCTTTCTCCCTGCTCCATTTTGTGCTCCCACTACCTCAAATTAATCTACAGAGACATCAGCTACAGCAAAAACTTGGTGAGACACTGCATTCTTCTAGAATTTATATATCAGCTTTTACTGAAGACGCAAGAGTAAAGAAGACTTACTTCAAAGTTTCAGCAAGGAAAAAGCTCTGCTGTACGTCATCATATGTAGGAGATGAGGAATAGACATCCTTGACACCAGAAAAGCCACCACTAACTCGGCAATACTTGTCAATTGCCTGCAAAGAGGGAGGGAAAAGACATGGAGAATTTAATTGTAGAAGATTTGGGACCATTAAAGGATCAGGCTTGTTCAACAAAGGAGGTGGTTCTTTCCATGCCGCTTTATTTTGCTGTGAGTCTCCTTGTCAGAGGACGTTATGCGCGTTAGCAGTTTGTGCTGACAAAAAAAAATAAAAAAGAACGGGACACATACAGAAGTAGCATCCTCCCAGGGCTACTAACAACACTGCATTTGACAAACTGCTACATGCTAAGAAAGTGTTGTGGGGAAGGACACTTTCTTTCCTAGGTATTTACTGTTGACTGGTATTGATGACATGACAAGGACTCTGTAGACTTTTGCTGTGAGCTTGTATGGCTCCTCATAGGTAACACCGAGTAGAACATCCATGAGTCAAATCAATGCAATATGTAATACTATATGCAAAGGAATATGACAAACACTCCTGGATTTTGCAGCTGGAAGAGTCTGAAGAGTTACAGGAATTCTGTGACCAGTAGCCACTCACAGAGACTTACTGAAAGTAGGAATAAAATACTATACTCATCTTTAGGGACGGTTGATTTCATCTTATAAACTCTTCTAGATGCTGCTTTTTCCCCACACTTCCATCTCCTACATATACTCTTCTCAGTTCCCCCTTTATACAGCTGAAACTCAAGTCAGCTTGCGTGCTGGACTGCAGAAGACCTCTTTAATGCATGAGGTTTAAAACCATAAACATCCCATGCAGAAAGGGGCCAATGGATCTGCGATTCACAAACCACCTAGCTCCAACATAGTACTGCAAAAAGCACAGTGGAAGAGGAGGAAGCTGGAAGGAACGTTGTTAGCAGCTCAGAGCACCTCTCGCCTACGCTTTCATTATTCCACTCGCATGCACGACCTTACAGCACACAAGGATATCAGCCATTAAAACCAGCTCCAAAGAAACAACTCTGAAATGATTCACAGGTTATTTGTGCTTCCCTGCTGCTTTGACTGTGCTTCCTCAGCAGACACCAACTCTTTTAATAGATTCATGCAGGGACAGAAAAGGAACAGAGGTGAAGGAAAATGTTTGGCTCAGGATGCCTGTCATTACCAATGACTGAACGTAGCTACCTGTAGTTCAGTAATCTATGATTCAGCCCGTTAGCTGGTAGGAAGTTTCTCTCCACATGGAGCTTTAGGTCCAGACTTTCGTTAATTCTGATTTTTGCTAGTTACACTCAACAGAAGCTGAGGGGAGTCAAGGCAGGGGAGCAAATAAGTTTTGAATTATGCATTTTTTATGCACAGAAAACAGATTCAATCAAAACTAACTCTTCAATGTCCTTACTATCACCTTTGCATACTAGAAATACTGGGAAACAAAGAGGAATTTTCCATTGGACAAATGCACAAAGAATGCTGGCAGATGCCATCACTGAAATCAGGAGGAAAAGCAAAAAGTTGAACAAGACACCTAAGACAGTAACTCGCAGCACACTGGGTACTACAATTAACCTTCTCCTGGTATACACTCTTACCCTGTGGAAATGCGAGACTGTTCATGGACCAAAGAATAATCCAGACTGGACAAAATTCTTTCAGATTTCTGAAGAGCAAGGTTTTTGAAGAAGCAAGAGGAGAGACTGGCAAAAGGATGTTACTAGAATGGCTGTGGCTTTACAGCCTGAGCTTACGCCAAGAAAGATACACTGTTCCTTGGCAAAATCTAATTCTCCCTGTAATTCGCAGCTTTCTCGAAGTTTGGATGGAAATGATTCCCTTTTTTGTTACGATTGAGTCTAAAAGGAGGAAGTGTCTGGATGAATTCTTTTCAGATCTGGATACTGGTGCAGGCTAGAGGTATGTATGTATGGCCAGACTTGGCGAACGCAGATTTGGGCAGGGCTCTCCCCACGTGGGTGTGCCTTTCCAGCCTGCGCAGTGGATTTTTTAGGTGAGGCACAGCGTGCACGGAACTGGCCCCACCGTTTCAGTCCTGAGGTCCATCTGCCACGGCCAAGCGAGCTTGGACAGTGACAGGGAAGTCCTCAGGACTGTCACAGCACCCGGTACTAACCGGGGCTGACCCTGCTGAGCATCCGAGATGTGACGGGATGGGATGGCAGGGAGGCATTGAACTGCCAGGGGACGGTCCCACTGAGATTCGAACTCAGGACCTTGGGATTCAGAGTCCAGAGTGCTCTCCTTTACACCACAGGGTATTACACCATGAGACTATTCACATGCTGGGAGGATTTGGGTGGACTAGGTTTTCTCTACAGTCTGGAGGGAAAGGTGTATGTGACACATCTAGTCCAACATCATCAAATGCATGACAATCTCTTTGCATGCTCTTGCACACCAAAGCGATGCCAACTATGACATAGCAGTCAAACAAAAACCCCACCCCCCAAAACCCCCAACACCACTCCCAAACAAAAAAACCCCAACCCAAACCAAAACCAAGCCAAAACCCCCAAAACAAAAACAAACCCAAAATTAATTGCTTAGCTGACTTCTGAAGAAATAATGCCTATGCTGTTTATGGAACCCTGGTTGATCAGAGTTTTAGGCAGTATAGGTAGTAATGAACTGTGTAGGAAAAAAGCCTCTGAAAGATTGCTAGACAGTTATTAATCCAAATATAAATTTTTACAATATCAACAAATAAATTGTCCTTGAATCAGAGGTGTAAAGAACTTCAAGACACTGGCTGAAGAGCTTGGTGCCACAGACAAGCTGCTTAAAGGCCACTTGAAATTTACAGTGTGCTGCTTTCACATAGACCTCAGAGTATCTGGTGTAGTGGCACCTGATTTGCCACCCAGATATAATTTGACTCCAGATCTGAAGTCCAGTCTCTCTGATTAAACAATATCAACTTTACTGCACCCCAGAATACAGGGACGCCCTAGATGACTGGGAAGGCATGGTAATGGTACCATTACAAGGCTTTGGCAGACTGAATAATTTTATAATGGCACACCTGACCAATCAATAACGGAAACGTGTAAATATATAGAAGAATCAGAGGATAACTGACACCAATCAGCATAGTTTTAGAGAAAACAATTTTGCTTACAAGCCTGATTTCATTCTTTGAGATCTACAGATTTGAGAAGTAAGGGGAACTGCAGAGCTGTAATAAACTTAAAAGCTTCTAAGGCGATTGACAATGTACTTTAAGATGTTATGAGAAGACAAGGCAGCACTATGCCATATCAATATAATTCAATTTAAAACTGACTGACAGTGCTCTAGGAACGAACTGGCAATGCAAAATCATCACGAAATAGAGCTGCTTCTCGCAGAGATCCACAAGAAGTCTGAAGTTTTATCAATCACTGCAACACTGCTGCTGGCAAGAATGACATAGGGAAATAACAGCAGACAGTGTAATCTGGAGGTAACTGGGTGCCAAAGAAAAATGAGTTTTGTATAACTAGGCTCGTAACCCTAAATCTAGTCATAAAGGTTGTGTAAGTACAGAACCAGGCTAGCCTGGAAGGCAGAGACACTTCAAAAACTTCAGTGGCCACGTAAGACCATTCAGCCTGAGCTCCTGCTAGGATATTGTGGCAGATGCACACATGGGGACAGTAAACTGTATCAGGGATGAGGTTTTACTTTTGCACAGGGCTGTGGAAGAAGGCAAAACCAGAATATGTAATTCTAGAATTCATTTTTGCAGAAGGATGATGAACTAATGTAGGCACAGACATGTGGAGAAAATGCTTTACAGTGAGAGACAATACAATTTGTTTAGCATCTTAAGTAGACTCAGTAGTAAGCTTATAACAATCTATGAAAACTCTGGAAAGAAAACTTGAGGGAAATAAAAGACATTTTAATATAGAATAGGAAATCATAGGAAAATCCAGTGACTGAGAATTGAAACTAGGCAAATTCAAATGCGAAATAAAGCATGGCATTTTTTTAACAGCAAAAGTAATTAAATAATGGAACAATCTATCAAAAGAAGTAGATTTTCCAGTTTAATTTATTCAGATTAGAACAGAAGAATATGCAACAGTGTACTCTTGCCAAATACATGTGTCTTGGCTCAAAAATGACACAGAGTGAAATTTCAGTGCCTGTAACATACAGGGAGGTCATAGTTGACCTCAATTCCCTGGAAATAAAATTTGAGGGGCCTCCAGATTGGACTCCAGCTCCCTCAGTTCCTCTGAAAGTGTTTTTGTTGTTACACATGTGACTTTTCTTGGCTGTGCCAACAACATGCCCATAAAAACTGTGCCAGTTTCTTTACCACCTGTAGTACTCACAGCTTCTAACCCATGAAACTGTGAAACTGTGTTTCTTCTACCTCCAACCTATGGTTTCTTTTACCTCCAACCTGGGTCTTTTCTGTTTACTGTATTTCACTAAGTAGAATCATAGAGTGGTTTGGGTTGGAAGGAACCTTGAAGATCATCTAGTTCCAACCTTCCTGCCATAGGCAGGGATGCCACTCACTAGATCAGGTTGCTTGGCACCCCATCCAACCTGGTCTTGAACATTTCCAGGGACAGGACTCCCATAACCTCTCTGTGTAAACTCTTCTACTGCTTCATCACCCTCTCAGTAAAGGATTTCTTCCTAATATCTAATCTAAACCTGCCCTCTTTCAGTTTAAAACCATTGCCCCTTGTCCTGTCACTGTCTGCTCATATAAAAACCTCCATCTCTGTCCATTTTTTAAGCCGCCTTCAGGTACTGAAAAGGCTCCAAGGAGGTCTTCCCAAAGCCTTCTCTTCTCCAGGTTGAACAATCCCAACTCTCTCAGCCTGTCTGGGTAGGAGAGGTGCTCCCCCTTTCTGATCATCTTCATGGCCCTCTCCTGAACCCACTTTAACAGGCCCACATCCTTCTTCTGCTAGAGGTCTTTCTAGTCCGTCTTACTACCAATCCTCAACTGGTCAGAAGTAAGCCTGGGGTTGAGGTCTTATTATTTTCAATGATAGTAGAAACTCTGAATGAACTCTACAGCTCTGTGGTACAATCCTACTTAGTCAGATACACAAGTCTGGAAAAAGTATTTTAACCCCTCATTCAGACAGCTTAGACTAGTAATTGGCTTTATATGCCTATTGTGAAGTGATGGCTCTTATTGCTTTCAAATAATTAACCTAAAAAGGATTTTAGTCATTTTCTGTATTTACCCTGAATGTCTTGCATGCATATTTCTGTAACACTTCAGCCAGCTCCCAGCACACCATCATCTGATTTGGCTGGCCCAATACAATTCAGATGAATGTTGTCTTTAGTGCTAAGCATAATATCAGGGAGAATTAGCCTTTTTTTTATTACGCAAGAGACAGAGACCCTGTCACAGGGACTTATGATCACTGAAGGAATGTAAGATTGAACTTCCTGTATTTCCCTCCCCAGACACTGGATTTGGAGAGATGTGACAAACAGGCCCTGCACAAAGCGCAGCATCTAAACTGAAGTGCCCAAGTTTTGTCCAAAAATCTAGATAATAAAGCCAAAAAGTTGTGAATGGTGAAATAGATAAGTGCAGCACAATGATCTGCACACACACACAATCCAGCCCTCTGTGCAGATTTCTTTTATAAAAGGCAGAGAGATCAGGGCTGGGAGTGCTAAAAAATTTAAAATGCAGTTTACTTAAAAGCCAGGTGACTCTGCAAGCTATCCTGGATCATCTCTGATGAATTCTTAAAATGACAGAGGCAGACATCCAACAAATCGGTGGACTAACTCAAATCTATTCTGGCAGGGATGTAATTATCCATCCAAAGAAGCAAACAAGGAAGACTACAAGAACTCAGCCATCAAACACCAAGTTACACCATGTTCAATGTAGAGAAAATAAGGCCATTTAGAACTCAGAAACAAAACTCCATTTCCCCAAAAGTTTAAAAGAACTACTAGGCTCCTGATGAAGAAACTGTCATTCACCATGAGAAGTCTGTAATACCGATTGCCAAGTATGCTTCAGAGGTTGAAAGGCAAAAGGAAGAGAATTCAGACAGTGTTGTACAAGAGCAGTAAGCCAACTGCTCTGTGTGTCACACCAGATTCTTCGCTATTTATAAGTGGAGGAATAAACACAGCCAGATCCGTGTAGGGTAGAGAAGAAAGAAAAGTACTGAGTAGGTGTGAGGAATAAACACAAGAAATTATTTTCTATGTGCAGAAAACCCAGGGCAAGAAAAAGCTTCAAGCTTCTGTGTCAGTATGATGGTGGGGTAAGAAATCTGTAATTGTGGGAAGGAGGGATTTGCAAAACCACTTACGAAGAGGTCAAAAATATTTTATGGCTATGTTGAATATAGAAATCTTTTATTGAGGAAACAAGTGAAAGAAGGCATTCTGTAAGGACAGAGGCAATTAAGCACATGGGCTGCTTGATTTACAGAACTTTGATGCAGGTTGACAGAAGGATAAAATAAAATCCTACCCCACGCACAGAGAAAATTGGAGGCAGCGAGGAGGAAGGGAGGATTTGTTTTGAAAGCATTAATGGTGACCAAGATGTGAAAGTAAATGGAGAAAACTGAACAAAACACAATTAAAAGACATGTTTGCAGTATGCTTATGAGACTGATCCTGTACTGAAAATCTTTATATTTATAAATTCTTTAATGTGGTATAAAGGACCCAATCTCAGCTTGGATCACCCAGACATAGTTTCTGAATGGAGCTGGTGTTAGATCAGCAAGTATTTGTAGTGTCTACACTGGCAAGGAGTAGATTCCTAACTACTCTATTTCTTTGGCATATTAGAAATATGCATAGTTTGGGCAGGAGGGATGATGAGACTCAGTATTTGATGTTTTGGAAACAGCAGTAATGCATTCTGGAGTACAAATCCAACAACTGTGGAACCTCTCTCCAGAATAACATAATGCTGGTTGTAGCAAAACAGATTGCAATGTAAAACCTCACTAAGACTGTAACACAACCATAAAATACTTGGATTCTTAAAATACTTGGACTCTTCTACATGGTTGCAAGTGTGTTGAGGGACAGATAACAATGAGCTCGGCTAAACATTCTGAACCTGCCTTAACTATCTTCCACTTGATGAATATGGCACCGCAACACATCTCTTCCTCCAAGTACTTTTTCTCAGTCTCTTGTGTCTGAAGCGAAAATGGTTTTCAGTCGCAGAATAAAGCTTATCCAAGGTCTTGGTTTGTTTTTTCTTTTGCTCTTCCTTCATCTCCTTTGTCTGTACTCAAAATATTTCATTACTGTCTAGTTATTTCTAATGCTTATTCTCATCTCTGAAACTGGCTTTGAGCAGTTTCCAAAGACTGCTGGAGCGGTAGCAGGGAAGCAGAGGAGCTCTTGGGGGCTGTGGACTACTGATAACAGTAGGAGTCATGACCAGTGGATTCTATTTCCATGCCTAAAACTCATGAGCTGTATAATGCTGAACCCATCTCTCAACTGTGCATTTGATTCAAACAGCAACTGTGTGCAGCCCCATGTGTACCCTAGTTTACAGGAACTCATGAGAATAAATTTGAAGTGTTTAAAAGTACCATGAGGTTAAAGTGGCTACAAAAGGAAAATACACAAAATCAAATTACAGACAATTAATAGAGTTACCTGTGTGGCCTCCCAGCCCCACTGCCTGTACTTGGGATCGTGGGTGAATCTCCACATATACCAGTAAGTCTCAATCACTTCTGGCCTTAGGATGTAGTACTTCTCATTCTGCCGCACTGCCACCGCCTCTACACCACCATCAAATTTGAATGCTTCTGGGCCCAGCTTTAATGCTGCAGAGGAAAGAAAAAAAAGTAAGCAAAAGGAGGAAAAAATTTATTCCATACCAGTCTTTGCAGGAAGGATGGGTAGGAGACTGCTATATCCCGAGATTGAGAGAAAAACAGAAAGCAGCTTGTTTTTAAGCAGTCTCATAAATATTTCCTATTATTGAGGCCTATAATTTTTCTTATGAATAATTTATCCAATTCCTGTGAGAAAACTACCTATTTTGACAGAACTACAGTAATCCTCTCAAAAACTAATGAAATGCTAAGAATATAAACACACTAACATATTTGACTGTAGGATAAAATTAAAGTGACCAGCATCAGTTCTTTACAAACAAAAGGGAAAAAAAAGGGTCAGCAGAGGTTTTGATTCCTTTGATCCCACCGAGCACAGCAGAAAAAGGTCTTGGAAATAAACCAGGTAGCACCATCCCAAATAGCATCTTTACCTAAACTGTTGGTTTAAGGAAGTGTCAGGCCATCATAACTGATGTGCTTCATGCTATGATCCTCAAGTAAAGGGTGTACAACTGGGCAATGAAGTCTTAATTACACCTGAAAACACATCTCTGAACTACAAGATTCACTATTTCAGCCCTTAAAGGGGCTTTCATATAAAAAAAGGATACCTGTAGAAAAACGGTCCATAATACGATGTTGCAATCATACATATTTTTTTATTATAGAGCTACACATTATTCCTCAAATTTAATATTAACAATGCACTCTTATCTACAGCTGCATCCCACCTTTTGTTCTGGCAGAGAATTTTTAAGGTGTTGAACTTCGAAGCTGCACTCAAGCTTTATACAATATCAAAGCAATTAACTGCATAATTCCTATGGGCTAGAGGTTCAAATGAACCATTTTCTCACAGGTCTGAAAGGGAAATCTTAGGATACTACAATGAAAAATATGGGCAACTCCCAGTGCATACCCCAGCACAAAATCTCCAGAAAAACTTCCTTAATCTTCTCGTTTCAAGGGGCTATGGCTCTGCACGTCAAAAGAAAAAAGCACCACTGTGTTTCAGCCACACACGCAGTAAGGAAAACACCATCAAGAAATGTTTAAAATACTTCATTCAAAATGGACCGCTTTATCAGTTTCAGTAAAAAAATTATATGAGTTTGACTGCAAAAACAATTAGATTAGAAACAGAGAATCACAGAATCATAGAATCGATTGGGTTGGAAAAGACCTCCAAGATCATCAAGTCCAACCCTTGGTCCAACTCCACTCCCTTTACCAGATCATGGCACTCAGTGCCATGGCCAATCTCACTTTAAAAACCTCCAGGGATGGGGAATCCACCACCTCTCTGGGCAGCCCATTCCAATGCCTGATTACTCTCTCTGGAAAGAAGTTTTTTCTGCTATCCAACTTCAATTTCACCTGCCAGAGCTTGTGCCTGTGCCCTCTTGTCCTATTGCTGAGTGCCTGGGAGAAGAGACCAACCCCCACCTGGCTAGAACTTCCCTTCAGGTAGTTCTAGACAGTGATGAGGTCACCTCTGAGCCTCCTCTTCTCCAGCACAAACACCCCCAGCTCCCTCAGCCTCTCCCCACAGCACTTGTGCTCCAGTCCCTTCACCAGCCTTGTTGCTCTTCTCTGGCCCCACTCCAGCCCCTCAATATCTTTCCTGAACTGAGGGGCCCAGAACTGAACACAATACTCAAGGTGTGGCCTCACCAATGCAGAGTACAGGGGAAGGATCACTGCCCTGGTCCTGCTGGCCATGCTATTTTTGATACAGGCCAGGATCCTGTTGGCCTTCTTGGCCACCTGGGCACACTGTTGGCTCATGTTGAGCTTCCTGTCAATTAGTATCCCCAGGTCCCTTTCTGCCTGGCTGCTCTCCAGCCACTCTGTGCCCAGCCTGTAGCACTGCAGAGGGTTGTTGTGGCCAAAGTGCAGGATCCAGCACTTGGCCTTACTGAACTTCATCCTATTGGAATCAGCCCATCTCTCAAGTCTATCCAGATAGAGTTCTACCTATCCAAAATGAAAAACATAGGTATGGTCACAGTGGACCAGACGGAATTCTCCCTGGTCCAGTATTACGTTTCCCACAGTAGCCAAAGTCAGCCACGGATGGGGAAGTGGAACAACAGGCCAAGCATATGAGATGCCCTTTCCCAGCTTTTTCATCAGTCTGTAACTTTTCTGAGCTCAAGACTTCTCCCAAACTAGACGTATTTTTTTGTGTGGTTCTTAACAGATTTATTTCCCAAGAACTTGTCTGATGTTTCCTTAAACCTGTGTAAGCTTTAAGCATCCAAAACAACCTCTGCTAAGGAGTTCCACATCTCTAATACCGCTTTGCTGCAGAACCACTCTCCAGTCCCTATGTGATTTTGCAAATCTGCTGAATCCTACTTAGAATGTCTCTTTTCCACACTGAATAATACTATCCAATTCAGCTGTGATTTCAATCAAAACTGTTCCATGCCTGCAGTTTTTCTTCTTGCCTTTCTCTGCAACATTTTCAATTCTACTATATCCTTTGTAAAATGAGAGGTCCGGCCTGAATACAGCAAAAAAAGGTGTGGACAAGATTAATACACTGACATAATGACATTTCCTATTTTGCTCTTTCTCATTTTGTTTTTCCTGTGTGCTACTGAGCTGACATTTTCATAATCTCAAGAGCAATTTCCTGAACTGTAATGGTCAGTTAACAGCTTATCATTTAATATGTGAGGTTAGGAATAATTTTTTCATAGGTGCCTTACTTTATATTTAACTACATTGAATTTAATTTAGTAATTTATTATGCAATTACTTGACCTCATAAGGTCCTTGTGTAGTGCTTTTTTATTATCATCAGCACATTTATCTTACTTTCTGCCCTTTTCCAATAACTTATATATGTGTATATATTTAATCTATATACCTACTAAAATATAAAATGTAAATATGCATTTATACACATTTATACACATAATGTGTATAAGTACATTATAGATTTTACACATATGTGTAGAAACATGTATCAAATATATCCAAGTACCACTGGTTAACAAGCATTCATCCACTGCAAGAGCAGACAATTTACCTCTACCCTGATTGATATACTATGCCCCTTTTCCCCCTCTGTGCAGGTACTTGCTGCTTATGCAGTAGCTCCTTGCAGGCCTTAGTAAAGAGTTTTGAAAAAGCCTTTTGGAAATCAGGTAAACACAACAGCTGTAATGACTCTTACCTACCAAAAAAGCTGGATTTCAGGCAGTTCTGGTGATGCATCACCTACAGAAACTGCGATGCCTTCTCTTGCTTTGTAGCCTGCTTGTGCATCAAATCATTAATTATTTACTCATACCTACTTCTAATGCTGTTGGGCACTACAGGAAATTATACTACCCAGGGATGGGTGACTCCTGCATATCACAACAATCTCACTGACTTCTTATCTGAAACCAAGGCTGTAAAATTAATCACAGCACTTCTACTAACAGTTAACTTAAAAAAAGAGGCTTCTGTAAACATGGTACCTTTCAGGGGAGCATTCTTCTAAGCCAAGAACCATCTAAGGCCATTTTGCAATGCTATAGTAGTCACAATTTAATGCAGGTATCTTTATATTAATGGCACTGATAGGCTACAGTCTAGGCAGGGAGAGCAGATGAGAAACAATTTCATACGAAGTGTGAAACTGCAAAACTAAACTAGTTTTAAAATTTAGTTTTAAACTAAACCATTTTTAGAACAGATTTTAACTGACATAAAATTGACTTCAATAAGAGCTATATTTAGTACTCCTGAAAATCAGGGCAAATCCGCAGAATGCTAGATAAATATTTATATTTCTCATTTGAGAAATATTTTTAAAAACACTATTTAAGGTTTTGTGTATTCCTTTAAGACTACAGTCAATCTACGGGACCGCCCAATGGGGTCTACGGGTTGTCCCGTGGTGTAAAGGAGAGCACTCCGGTCTCTGAATCCCAAGGACCTGAGTTCGAATCTCAGTGGGGACCGTCCCCTGGCAGTTCAATGCCTCCCTGCCATCCCATCCTGTCACATCTCGGATGCTCAGCAGGGTCAGCCCCGGTTAGTACCAGGTGCTGGGACAGTCCCGAGGACTTCCCTGTCACTCTCCAAGCTCGCTCGGCCGTGGTAAATGGACCTCAGGACTGAAACGGTGGGGCCAGTTCTGTGCACGCTGTGCCTCACCTAAAACATCCACTGTGCAGGCTGGAAGGGCACAGCCACGTGGGGAGAGCCCTGCCCAGATCTGCATTCTCGAAGGTTGGCCATTATTATTACAGTCAATCTAGCAATAAAATTCCTGAAAGTAAGAAAGGATTTGTAATTAAAATAATATTTTCTAGGCTCTAATTCCTCTAAAATTTGAGGAAGAGAACCTCCAATATACTTTGGTTTGAGGGTCTCTGAATCATTCCGTCAACATGCATTGTAATTCCACACTTCTTACAAAACCAAGTAATTATTCTCGTTTCTTCGTCTTTGGCTGTTTAGCTACTTACTCAGAGTCTTGGGACAGAGACAGCATCTACTCATACCTTTACAATGTCTCAGCTGAAACCTTAGTCACCTGGCTTATTCTGCATTGGAATTGTCACACATAGAAAAAGAGCTAAAGCTGCACCTGAATTCTGAAGACAGCTCTTGTCAAGAAATTTAAAGATGTGCAAAAAAATTCATCCTGAAATAATCTCTCTGTAGTCAGTCAATACTTTACATGCTACCAGCTAATGGCTAGGAAAATTCTTATGTATAAGGGATGGTATATTTTACTAAAAATACTGTGTGCTATAGATCAGCACATGCTGCCATCTATATAATTTTGCTTATTTTTCTAACCTCTACACTACCTATGAAAGCTGATTATTCAGATTAATTTTTTAGTGGTCATTCTATTCTTTCAATTTCATTGGACTTCTTTTTTGTTACCGTTTAGGATTTTGCATTGCCAGTTATTTTATGCCTTTGCCGTGTTTCTCTGTGGTGCACACTAGGCATGAAAAACAAAGAACTCATCCTCAGTAACCAGAACACCTCAAGATGTGCCGTCCACACACAAGCTCAAACACTGAAAAAACTTGCACCATGAGCACATAAAGGTGTAATTTGTAGCCTCACCAGTGCCCACTGACAGCATTATGATTTCTTGTGCTGGTACATGGCCATACTGATCAGAGCAGGCTTCCCATCTTTGTTTTTCTCAATCTCCTCTCCAAACTGAGAACACACTGCACTACAGGAAAATCCTGAAATCTCCTGTCATAGGATGGGAGATTTAGGATGGCTGCAGCAATAATCTATTGATAGATTATGGTACAAAAAAAAGCAGAGTATGTAGGAAGCAGAGGCATAGATTTACACATCATAAGACTATTCTCATTACAGTTAAGTTTTCTGACTTAGACCATCAATAAGCCTTTCCAAATCCTTGGTGTTTCCAAGGGGTGCCACATGCATTCACAATTTCCTGAAGAGGGGAAGAGTCTCAGGGGTTTTATGCTGTCAAATTCAATGAATCCTGGAAACACAAATACCTTGCTCAGAGGCAGATCAGAATCACAACTGTACAACTCTCTGCCTTCACCTTCCAAAAACCATCAGTTTCCTCCGGCTGGTGAATCAGAAAGGCATCCTATAAGGAGTGCTACAGACTGATCCTCATCTTAAGCATAATCTACAGGAATTTTCACAGAGCCATGGCAAGGGCCTGAGCTTCTCAGGAAATACCTAGTTGTTTCTCCAGCCTCTGATTCAAGAGTCTAAGGTCTTCTCTCAGATATTCCTGGAGAACATTGATAGGTGATTCAGATTATCAGAGAAACTATGTCCCTGCATAAAATCCCCAATGATGGAAGTGAACTTCTCTCTCTCATGGAAGTAATGCCACTTACCACTGGGACATAATCCCCATGAAAATGTATCAGGAGTGGTCTCAAGGGCTTTCCAGCTTCTCTCTACTAATCACCACTGAAAGAACTAGCTTTTAGAAACTTTTTTTTAACAGGTTTTCATACCTGCAATAATGTGCAACAGGCTGAAAACAGTTGGCTACATAATGCCCTCATTTTCCAGAAGTGCTTCTGTTCTGTGAAATTCTGTTGAGACTGGGCCTCGAAAGAAGTGAGGGTTTTTTTTCCCCTCATGCTCAACTATGGAAATTTAGGTTGCTTCATAAAATAGTATTTTCATACTAAAACACTGTATCACCAAGTACATACTGCAGTTTATTATGAGCACCCCTGCGAAGACAAAGGAAAGGACAGCTCTGGTTGGTCTCTCTAAAGAGCAGAGCTGCCTATCCCCAGCACACCACCTCAGCACCTTTCTGTCTCCTCTGGGGATGTCAAACTGGGCAAGAGTTCTTCCAAGTCCATAGGAGAAAAAAGCTCAGGCTCTCCCCTTTGCTGACTGAAGCATGGACCTATCAGCTGAACCAGGATGACTGTACACCCACCCTATGAAAAAGGTCTTTTTCTGCAATCAGACAGTTCTGTCATTAAGGTGTACAATTATGTCTCAAACCCTGCTGTTAAAGCATAATGACGAAGCTGACATTTTGCACGTGTGAGTTCTTTATTTTCTTTAAAAATCAGATGAGAAAATAAAAAACAAAATATCCAAACAAAACCAATCCACATTCCTGGGACTACATGACTGAAGAGAAGAAAACAAGGGCATTGTAAATTTACAGCTCTGTCCAACTTGCAATCTTTCTTGCATGTGTGTTCTTACACGGTCATTAAATAGGGAATCATAATTTTATCTCCCGCTTCTTTTGACTTATTTAGGGTACAGAATAAACATCTGAAGGATAAAATTAGGTCTGCTCAAACAACTGTAAATTTAGCATTGCATATTTTTAAACATCAAATTAAACATTTAAATGAAGTTTTTCAGACTAACAATAGCAACAATAGCTACTATGTCCTTCCTTTTTCTCTTAGCAACTTACATTTTTTTCTTTTTTAATGCTGTTGCTATCCAAATAAAATTAGCACTTGTGTGACTGAATTATTTAAAATGACAGGCAACTATACAATGATACAAGGTAATCCTGTGAACAAATACATGAATCTTATCTTAAAACTGCTTGAGTTTTAGTCACCATTCCTTCTACTGATAAGTTGTTTCAGGAGCTCACTGCTCTGATGGCTACACACAGCCATTTCCAATTTCCAACCTACATTTATTCATGGAGAGCTTAAAAATCTTGATCTTGCTACAATTGTGATCTTTTATATCTTAAAACATAATTCTACTGCTTTCCAGTGTTTACCCCTTGAGATGACAATAAATTTGTTCCCTTCTTTGGCATTATTTTTCTAGCCTAACCAGTCCAATCTCTCTTATTTTCCCCATTGTAAGATACAAGCTCTGTCATTCTAATAATTCTTTTGCTTCTTCTCCACATTTATTCTGCTTGAAATTCAGATTTGTACAGAGTGTTCTGGGTGACAAATTACACATGCCTTGTAAGGCAGTCTTAATATTATCTAATCTCTGCTGAAAATTCTTCACCTAATACAAACTAGGACTGCACTGGCATTTTTTGACTCCCAGTTCAGATAAAGAGCTCCTGTCTTTTATTCCAGTGAACTTATTTCTGACAGTCCAGTTCTCAAAATCTTCCTGCTTACTATTCTGAGACTTTTCCATTTTATATATCTTACGACTTTTTAGCCACTCTTAACACAATCAGCACACTTCAACTTTACATATCAAGGTCACTATTAAAGTTGTAAAACAAACCTGGTCCAAAAGACTGACCATAAGAAACTTGCAGCCCAGCAGTGAAGTCTGATATTGCCTCCTTTGGTCTCTCATGGTCTGTATATTAGTTTTCATCCTCTCTAGTTCATTTGTACTTAGCCAGAATGCACTATTACCAAAACCAGTAAAAGGTGTATTTACAAATTTTTCACTCTACATAACTGTGAGAACAATATACATGAAACAAAATGCCCTATATATATGTGAGGACAAGAGTTCACACAAACTGCTTCCTCCCTGACCCATATAACCTATCTTAGCTGACTGATCCAAAAATAAGGATAAACATGCATGAAGGAACCACAGAAAGTCTCATTTTACGTTTACTCACCATGATGTAGAGTAGAAGTAAATACATGGATGTTAAAATTTACACTGGTACAAAACCAGAGCATGTTAGGTAAGGCACAGGTCCTTAACAAATCCCCAAAATAACTAGAACAGTTGCTGTATTCCAGCTATTGAAATAACTAGACTAACAATAGATCTTACCTGTCCTGTCATACGACTCATGACATGTATGTGCAATTTCAGCTCCAAGCTGCAAATAATGTCCAGCTTTATCATCTCTGGAACCATCTGCTCCAAGGGCAAACATCCCCCCTGCAAAACAGGTCAAATGGCCCATCTTTCTTTCAAGGTGTCCATTCTTCCACTCCCCAATGAAGGTCAGTCCTCCATTGGACTTTCTGATGAGATGTTTTTCTATGGCCTACAAAAAGATGAAGACAACTTTCAAATACTGTTTCACATGCAAGCTTTACATATTAACTCTCCTTCAAGTAATGAAGTACTGTGTTCAAAACGAAAATCACCTGCTTTCAAATTCACTTCTGAGCACTAGAGGAACAAAGAATATAATTTCAATGCACACAGAAAAATACCCTAGCTGCTAACAATGCTACTGAGATCAAACAAAGGAAAAATCACAGCATAGGTAACAGTGTATTTTTAGTTGACAATTCAGCACCTATTTTATGGCTCAAACAGTATTTATCTACCTGTCAACTCTGAGAAGTATCCTTTTGTTCCTATGTACACTCTGTGCATACTCAGAAAACACATTCATGTTGGAAACTTTTGGTCAGCAACATACATAAAGGCAGCCCCTGTACCCTCAGTCAGTGATAGGAATGCTCCAGCCACCCTCTAGCTTCTCCACAGCAGCTTACTAATTACACATACTCAAATGAAGGGTATTAGATCTGCCATTCACAAAAAACATTACCATTTTGTAGGTGAGGCCACTGCTGCTTTCTTTTTGCATATTTGTACCAATATATGTTGTTGCTTGTGACTTACACTTTCTCTTAGTAAGGAGTTCCAAAGTTTGCAAACTAGATGGACCATTTGCTTAAGCCTCTAATCAGAGGGGCTCCGAATTCTCAACAATCTATTGCAGAACTTACTACGTTTAGCACTAGGCAGTGAGAAGGCAATGAAGGAGATGTGCTGGTCTGCATTCCTGTTGGGTTAATTTCTTCACTAATACCACTGACAGATCCAAAGTTTGTTTACAGCAAGATCCAGTGAGAAGAACACAGAAATAACTGACAGAGCAGAAACCAGTGAGTTTCTGACAGCTGACAGAGCGGTTGTCGAACCATCATGCAAATTGGCATTGAGGACTGGCGTGACATCATAGCTTCTGCTGCTACGGAGCCTGATGTGGTTAACTGTATGGGCCTCATTTGTTCTGAAAGTTCTGGCAGGGGAAATATTGGATCTGCTTTAAACTGCCACTGAAAAGGATACTCAGCTCTGTAGCATTAACTCTGTTGATTCAATTATCCTAGACTGTGACAAAACTGACATTTTTTGACCATACGATACTTAGAAGCTGAGTCCTCTTTGAAGGAAAGACACTTTTACTCTGGGGACCAAGAAGGAATAAAAGGGTCTGAACTATTTATTTCCTAAAGGAAAACGTTTTTTTTCCAAATGTTGTGTGAAATTCCCTTTTGAATTGTATCTTTTTGTAATTTCATAACTGTCAAGGAGTAAATGGTTGCAGAAGCATTTCCAGTGGGATGAAACTGCTGGGTTAGCACCAGGAGAGCCAGCAAAGGCCAAATTTATACACTTCTCCATGAGCTACTCCTTTACTCCAAACTTGCTTTCACGGTGTGACTGAAGAACATGTTCCAGGTGCAACGTGCCCCTCTTCTGAGCAGAGAACACATTTTCTGAATTTGAACATCACTGCCCTGTAGAAGGGGTAGTTTTTGAAATCTGAAAATCAAGTTCTACCAGCTACTTAAATACTAAGTTAAATTCATGAGTCACAAAGGGAGCATCTGAAAAAGAAATGAATGCAACCCTCTCAAAATACTTTATCATTCAGCAACCCACTGCTTGCTAACTGTACAAAAAGGACAATTAATATTTACAGTAACTAACAAGGTATAGCTGGGCATTGTGGGGAGCACTGCCTAGTGGATAGGAAAAGTTTGAGCAGGTTGGGATAGATGTGGGATTTGTATCCTGGGCTGGATCTCTGGGGCAACAGAGCTCTCCAATAGGTACTGCAAAGCAATGACCTCCAGCTGAACCACATGCACGAGAATGGATGTATATGCACAAGCTCCCATGGAGAAGATTTAGTTCCTATCAACTAAGAGATTAACTGATGGAAGAAGCTTCCTTAGTCTGTGAAATGCCCGAAATAACAGGAGTGGCTGAGGTCACTTGGTTTGTTCAGCCTGGAGAAGACTGAGGGAAGACCTCACTGCAGTCTTCAGCATCCTCACAAGAGGAAGAATAGGAGCAGGCACTGATCTCTTCTCTGTGGTGACCAGTAACAGGACCCAAAGCCATGGCATGAAGCTGAGTCAGGGGAGGTTTAGGCTGGATATCAGAAAAAGGTTCTTCCCCCAGAGGGTGGTTGGGCACTGAACAGGCTCCCCAGGGAAGGGGTCACAGCACCAAAAGCTGCCAGAGCTCAAGAAGTGTTTGGTGTGACTTTTGGGGATGGTCCTGTGCAGGACCAGGAGTTGGACTCGATATTCCTCGTGAGTCCCTTCTAACTCTGCAAATTCTATGATTCTATGCAAAACCTGAATGTTCTCTATCTGATGTTCATGCTTTCTTTGCTTTTTACAACTACAAAAAAAGCATTTTCTGAGTGGTCTTGCAGCAACACTTGCTATTTTGTGATAGTCAAGCACACTGCTAAACCCTTCTTTTAGCTATCTAATGCTGTGCAATAAGAAAGAGTTCTTGAGCCTAACAGATTAGACTACTCAACACAGCAGATGAAAAGGAAGCTCTCCTGTCTTCCAGCTTATGTAAGAAGAAGAAAAGACACTTGAGACTAGACTAGCTGGGAGGTCAACACGATGATGGTGAAAGCAAAGTTAAGAGGCTCATCCTCAATTTTCATCACCACCAAAAATTCCTAACAAGTTTCACAATTTCAGCTTCTATCACAGCTGTAAATCTACACACTAGGACATTGCAATGAAGTGTCCTGTGTAGTGGAAGACTGCATTAATGTTATACAGCATAGACAGGTTATGGATATATAACTTGTTTGTACTCTTGTTACAAAGTACGTGGTGACCTGGATAAGGCTTCACATGCCATAGATCAGAGATCACGACATCTAAAGAACAGATGTTGTATTTTTCTTGTTCTTAATACCTCCAAGGAATGAGATATCACTGCCTATTGCAAGACTTGAGAATGAGGTTATGGTTGTCCATATTCCACTCACTCCCCCTGTAACATGCTAAGGGAGTGAAGTGTGGCTGGACATAAACATTCTTTTAGACTGGTGGTGCCGAGAACATTTCCAGCTCAGTGCTATGAGTGGGAGGAATGTATTCTATACCATTCCCCTTGCATAAATGATGCAAAGAGCTTCTGCTCCACATTTTGAAAAACAAAGAAGTGTTAGCTATGGAGGAAGACCCATGTTATAGGCAACAACAAAAGAATGGTAAGGGAACGGGCTCTTAAAAATGTTTTAAATAAAAATTCAAATTGCAGTTATGCAAAGCAAATCCTACTTAATGACTCTTTCCCCATGTCTTTCAGTGTCAAGTAGGACCTAGGAGAAACACAAATCCTGAAACAGAATTACATTCCACAATGTATATATCAGTACAGTTCATGCAGATTTAAATGTAGAGAGGTGGGTTTAGCTGAGAAAACGCTGAAGAAATCATCTGATGCTTGGATTGCAGGTCATACCATACATGACGTGGGAACAGCTCAGCTCTTCCTCACTCCTATCCACAGTGTGTTTTCGCCAGGTCCCAAACCTACTTTGCTCTGTCTCCATTCAGAGACAGAGACTTGCCCATACAAAAGGTTTGTGAGATGGCTTACAGTGAAGAGGATGAATGGAAAAGTTTATTTCCTCTAATTTTAAAGTGCTCACAGTTTAGGAATCAAAATAATGTGTTTCAACAGTAACCAGAATAGATGTTAAACATCAACTTCTTAACATTTTTAAACCCACAGGACCCAATAAATTGTATTGTAGCCTATTAAAAGTATTCAACTGATGTTTTGAACAAGCAATGTTGAATTTAACAAACCCTGGAAAGCCAAGGAAGTTCAAAAGGACTGGGAAACTAAAGCTGATGCTTTACCAGTATTTTAAAAGGATAATAAAACAATCATAAAAAATGACTGATGTAATTTCAAAAATAAATGTCTGATTGATATGTGCATGCTGATACAGGGAATATTATGAATTTTCAGGAATTTTCTTGGCATTTCACAAAATATTAGTCCTAAACAAATTCAAGGTGACACATATGAAGTGGATTAAAAGCTGGCTTGCTAGAACAGTTCAAAGCAAAAAAAAATTATGAAAAAAAATCCTCATCTCATAAAGATTCTGCAAAGATACTTTAATTCAACACTGGGTAGCATTTCTAACAATGATCTGCAAGAAAAATGCCCCAAAAAACTTGCAGATGACACAAAAATTGATAGCACTATAGATAGTGATAAAGTCAGTCCTGTAAAATCGCTCAGAACAGGTGACAAAATGGGTTTTGCCTGAACAATGTTTTGTAATAGAGATAAGGATAAGGTCGAACACTGAGGAACTGGGAATGTAAATCACAGCAGTAGGAAAGCAGTAAATCAAAGAGACTATAACCAGCTTCAGAATAAAGCAACTTAAAAGTGGATAATGGTGTGAGGCAGAGGTTAAGAGCGCAAACACAGCTCCTGGCTGGATGAAGAGGAGAAAACTGAGAAGAAATCAGGCAATGGCACATTAGAAGAACCACTACCTTGTTGTTTCCATATTGAAGACACTGGAAAGTACATAGAAAAAAAGCTTAAAAAAACCCCTTCGAAATCTGTTTTATATTGTGAGACTACAGAAGGTAACACATTTTTTCTCCAAGAGAGAAAGGCTGTTGAAAAAACCAGGGCATGCACAGAGTATGGAACACATTAAGCAGCAACCACACATGTGCACTAGGACAAGACTACATGGTTCCTGCTGCTACCACAGCTTACTTGACTAAAACTAGCTTAGTTACCCTCTACATACCTAAACTGTCCCGTAGGTGTGGTGGCACAACAGGCACAAGAGAGGCTGATGTGAGAAGATGCCTGGGTGTGGGGAAACTGAAAGTAAGAGCTGGGCAGCAAAAAGCTCAGAGCCACCACAAAAAGGCCCCCATCCCAACTCCCACTGAACTATTGTGCAGTATAGCCCTGCTTGGGCAAGCACTGCTTGGTCTGGGAGGAAGCAAGACTGTATCACAAGAGAACCACAGAGCAAGGAACAGAAATGAACTACATTTTACAAGATAAATATAGAATATAACATATATACCCTAGAAAATAATGTAAAGTATTCAGGACTTCAACTCCTAGAATGATTCCCACCACTGGAGAAAAATTACTTGGTCATTCTGCAGATATCTTAGGGTTGCTAGATCTCTTTTTAACACACTGTAGTTTGGCCTTTTACATTATGCCATTTTGGACAAGCTGACTATTTTTAGCACAATAATATGCATCAGATGTATTCCACAATAATACTTTTTAAACTACTCAGAATGAAAGCTAGTATTATTCATCACTTGATTTCTTAAAACTTACATAATCAAAACAAGTCCTATGGTTGGTGGTGATCTTTTTGCTTAGGTTTTTTTGGTGGTTTTTTTTTTAAATTGTTAAAGATGATGCCACTGTATTGGAAAACTCAATGAATTATAATCACCTCAATTGCATCGTCGTACATTTTCCTTGCCTCCGTGTCCATCTTGTCTGACATAAGCCAGGCTTTCAATAAATATTCATAAAAACTGTCTCCCAGCCCGCCCACGGATGTGTGATCTGTAGAAGGGAAAGAGGGAAGAGAACAAAAAAAAAAGTTGAAGTTGTTATGTAATAGCACCTTAAATTTATTCAAAACATAAACTTATGTTTTTAAGGCTTACTGCTGTAGAATTATTAACACTCTAAGCCTGTTTAGCAGGACAAAGCTACACTCTATCCCCTCCAAACTTACTTCATAGGCATGGAACCTGCTGTATGTGTTCACTATTTGTCATTCTGCACAGGCCAGTCTGCATATTAAAATGTACTTCATTCCAAAGAACCTAACAGTTTTGTTTCTAGGGTTTGGGGGGTGGTTAAATTTTTTAATGTATATGTGAAAAAAGTATGTAGATCTCTGTATCCAGGACATAATTAGGCCACATGGCTGGCTATACACTGCCATGAACTACACCGAATCCAATTTTTCCAGCAGATTTTTATTTCTAACTTGATAGACTAATGAATTCCTCAAACTAAATGTTCTCATTGAAATTATTTTAGTCAAAAAGGAGACAAACTGCATTTGCAGTCTACAACAGAAAGTGTACTCTTTTTCACTGTGTCTGAACCACACCATGTACTATAGAGTGAGGTTGGTTGACTATAAGAATCCACCAGCACAAATACTGGGTCACCTAACAAAAAGTTTTCTTTTTTGACCTCTTTTTTATTTCTTTTTTTTTTTCCTTCTTGCAGAGGTTGCCTTTCACAAGTAGCATCATCACTATCCTGTGCTGACAGACCACATGAGATCTACCCACGCTTCTCTTTGGGTGAACTATCCCCACAAAAAGCCCACCGGTGGTGTGACATCCTTGGAGCTCCTGTTCTAGCCAGGGTAAGCAGTCCCTAGCACACTCTTCCTTCAAGAAGCAGCACAGTCTATGAGATTTAATAAGTGACTCTACCAGAACACACATAACCTTTTCGTTCCTAATGTTACAGCCCTCAAAACACCGGCACAAGAACAGTCTTAGTCTGCTGAAGCTAGATGAGGGAAATGTTTAACATCAACACTGTCATAATGCCAGAAATTCACTGCCCTAAGCATGGCTGTTTTAGTCTTGCAAGTTCCCTTTTACTAGATGAAGAAAAAACAGATACTTCCTTCTACAAAGTGCCTCAAAAAAGTATTCCTCACAGTCTTTATGAAATAAAGGTGCAAAAGAGGTTGAAACTCTCCTTCTGTTGCTTTTTCCTCCAAGCACCATCCTGCCCTAGCATGCCTGCTTGTCTCTGAAGATGTAAGTAGGAGGCTAAAGCTGGTAGATGAGAGTATCCTAACTCTTCTTGTTGCCTCTTGGCTCCTCTGCTGCTTACAAATGGATTCTAAACAACGGAAGGAGCAAGTGGAGAGCCTGTAGCTTTCCCATTTAGTTTCAAGTTGTGAATTTGAAGCAAATTACTTCATGCCCTTCTCTTATATCTCAGAATCTCCTCGACTGCCTTTTCACACCCAGTTACTCAGTGATTATGAGTTCTCATAAGCTTTCTAGCTCTGAGCATAAGAGGACATGAGTCACTTTCTCACACAAACACAAGGGCTAGAAATTACTGCTTCAATGTACAGTTACATTCTTAAGTAGACACAAGAACTGTGGGTCTGTGGTTTTCAGAAAAGAAGTAACACAAACCATCACAAGACTTCAAAGCTACAACTCATGTCGGCACTATTCAGGGGCTGTCTTCACAAGAGACACAGTTTAAAACTACTTCTGTTAAGCTGCTGCCTCCTCCCAGCTGAGCTCTGTCACTTGAGTCAGCGCTGCTCCTTGGCCAGACTTCTTTGACAGATGCACTCAGCCCTCAACGAGGACAGGGTTGTTGAACTCACAGCAGGGTTCGTCTTGAGCAGCTTCAGCCGGGTTTATGGCAGGAAAGAGCAGGAAGACGAATGAAAAAGGTTTATTTCCTAAACAGAGAAATCTACATTCCAAGTGAGTTTTCAAAGTCAATTATCAGCAACATGCGCCATTTCATGTCTACTTCTTCAGGCAGTCATTTGAGAACAGTCTTTCTCCTGTCAGTAGCTCCTCTCCTTCACATGGTCTTCTCCTGGGATGTGGCAACCCCTGGAAGTACATACAGTCAAGGCAATGAGATGCTAAAAAGCAGTGCCATGGAAAGGGACCTGTGGGTCCTGGTCTGTGGCAAGTTGGATATGAGTCAGCAGTGCCCTGGCAGCCTGGAGGGCATCAGGCAAAGCATCACCAGCCGGGCAAGGGAGGGGCCTTGAAGGGAAGCTGTATGAGGAGCAGCTGAGGTCACTTGGTTTGTTCAGCCTGGAGAAGAGGACACTGAGGGGAGACCTCACTGCAGTTACAATTTCCTCATGAGGTGAAGAGGAAGGGCAGGCACTGATCTCTTCTCTGTGGGGACCAGTAACAGGACCTGAGGGAATGGCCTAAAGTTGTCAGGGGAGGTTTAAGCTGGATATCAAAAACAGGTTCTTCCCCCAGAGGGTGGCTGGGGACTGAACAGGCTCCCCAGAGAAGTGGTCACAGCACCAAAGGCTGCCAGAGCTCAAGGAGCATTTGGATGATACTCTCAGGGACAGGGTGCGACTTTTGGGGATGGTTCTGTGCAAGGCCAGGAGCCGGACTCGATGATCCTTGGTGGTTCCTTCTAACTCAACATACTCTGTGATTCTGTTTCTCATCTTAGACAAGAGTATAGGGAACACAGGAACCAGTAGCATCGGGAGACACGGGACTCAGAGCCATCCCCTAGACAGCTTTGTTTGCACCTTCCTCATGCAGTTCAGAGAACTGAGCTGCACTAGACTCTAAGATACAGATCTTCCTCCCACTCAGTGAGAAACAAACATGGTAAGAAGCTAAGGCCTTCCAAGGGTCTTGCAACTCCCAGCTACAGTGTTTTCCCTTCTCCTGCTTTGCATACCTCACTCCAGCTCTGACCTGCCAAGAGTTTTCAAGGCTTCTCTCTCATTCATCAGTGAGCTCCTCCACTACCCAGCTGATGCCTTTCACAGCTGGACCAGAGAGGAGACCTATCAGAAAGGGCAAACCAATTCTGTTCCTTCTCTTCAGCAGTAGGACAGGGACAGATGAAATTTTTCTGGTGGTCGCATATAACAGTATTTCAAGGGAACTGGTTGCATCAGGACACAGCCGTCTTTATGTCCCTGTTCCCTCCCCATCCACAAAAATAGCTGAAAGAGGGTGGACGTGAAAAGGAGGCCACAGCGGCAGCCGAACTGAGGTTTAAGCACAGCAAGTTTTCCAACTTCTGCAGATGCATTAACTTCATCCTGGCAAGGTCTTCTTCAGGGCTTCTGCTGGTGTCTGAAGGTGTTGCTAAAAGAAGAATCTGCTGCATTTTCTAAGGACTATAAGTAGAAATGACTGAAAATTAACACACTTTTTGTGACAGATTGTGGGTCTTTGACAACTTACTCTCACCTAGAGTGGAAATGTTAAAGAAATATCTTCCAAGATTCCTTAGCAAATATATAACTGGTGAAAACTGTAGATTTGAGTCATCACATACCATTCTCTGCTAAAACCAAAGCTCTCTACTCAAACTTCCCAGAAGGTCCAGGGTGGTTATCACTTTCTCCTGCTATTTGAGCTACAGCTCAGATGGATTCAAAGATGTAACTCAGCTCAGCTCAAAATGTTTTGTTCAGAAACATGTTTTCAAACTCGCCCTAACCTCGCATGTCAATCCAGAGTACTAAAAAGGAACAACTTGGGATTTGCATAACTGAGCTTACATTTATCATCTTGGCACTAGCTGAGAAGGTAAGCATTAAGTTTAAAATGTTTGCAAGCATTTCAAAAATTTAAAAATGGAATTTTTTTTCACATATTTGATCCACAAGAATTAATTAGCTCTATGTCACTTAAAGATTTTATTTTGAAGAACTGTTTCACAGTGAAATACTGAAGTAAAAATTACTCCAGATTAAGACAAATATAGCAAAAAGAACAGAAGTATGAGGGCACATCAAATACGGCAGAAGCCACATATTCTGCTCAATGTATACATTTTTAGAACATTCATTCCTTCCAATCAAGACAAATGAAGACATGTTCTTCATTCCTCAATTTTTAAATGTACGTCCAGATGACTGGGCAAACATAAAAGGATTCCAAGTGAAGGACTCCTTTGGGAGTGTTATTTTAAACTAAAGGCATGGTAGCTGCAGCTGGAAAGAATAGCCTAAAGTTTTGCAACCAAAAGCAATTACAAGAAGCCCAGTATTTTGTCCGAATTGTCACACTCGAAAGCATATTGTGTGCAAACCTCTGCAGTCAGTCTGTTTGCCAGAAAGAAACAAATAAAGCCTTAATAGAAAGACAATGATATTTAAAGCTCATAGCAACATCTTTGCTCAGCTACTACAAAGGATTTACATCCTGTTAAAAATTGGCATTTTTCTTCTTAATAAACAGCACAAAACTGTAAACAAAAAACCCCCAACCAAACAGCAAACCAATCAATCTTATGGCAATATTTTAATGAGTTTTTAATGTAATTATAAAAGATCTATACTTGAGTCAAATATATGTCAAAAATCACATCCATTTCTTTCCCACAGACTGAGTGGCGGACCATCTTTTTAATTCTTACACCATCATTACCTAATAGTCCTAAAGCTACTTTCACTCCAAATGATCTTTTTCACATCAGTAATCCATTAGCTCACTGCTGACACAGCCTCCTCTGACAAGAAGCAGGACAATAATTTCACTGCAAACCACAGACTGCAGCCGGTCAGACAGGGCGTGCATACTGTCCAACTGAAATGCCAATGAATCTCAGCCTGAGATGGGAGGGAGAGCCTGTAGCACTCCAGTGATTTGTTCTGCCTAAGTAAAATTGGTTCTTTACACATCTGGGGAGACAAATAAACTTGTTTTTCCTCAGCTAGCTCCTCAGTGTGTTGGCAACAGGGCTCGCCCTCCTCAGTGACAGGTGAGGCACTGAGACAGATCTTGCTGCTCTTTCTCTCCAGGACTAATTTTTGGGGATGGTTGTAGATAATAGGCATACTAGGCATTCACATAGCTCATCCTCCCTTCTCATATTCAGACCTACTTAATGGCCATAAATAACTTCCTCCACAGCCATCCAGTTTCCAAATGAATGGCAGTGGTTCCCAAGAACAGGGGTATGGATGCAGACTGCAAGTTACCAACATGTGTCACGTCCTTTTGTTTACAGGGAAAGTTTGGTTCAGCGAGCAGTAACAAATTTTCCACAACAACTGAAAGCCCCCTAAAGATAACATTAATAAGACAGCCTGCTCTAATGAAGGTCTACCTGCTCTCTAGAGCAAACTTCAGACACGTAAATTATTTTTAAGCAGATGGCTTTAAGCAGTTAACAGCAGCTTAACGAGGCAAATTAAAAACAGTCCATGATTTGCTAAACCCTCTCTGCTTTGTGCCTTAATTGTTCAATTGTCATTTCTTGGCAAAGAGCAAGAACAAAGAAAGAAGCCAGGCATTGTTTTAAAAGCAGCACATCATGCCAGAACTGACGCTGTGGTCCCAACACCTGAGGGTGAGGCTTCCTGATAGCCTCAGCAGATGGAGAGAGAGCCATAGCCCCTCCCTGACCCCAGGGCACCTCCTCCCATCCTTCCAGTGCAGCAGAAACCTTACGCATCACTCGCCACACACGCAGTAAGAGAGTGAAATACAAGACTGAGCAGCACATTCAGCGTGGACAGGCTGCGGCGCTGGAAACAGCGTGGTGAGATAACACGGTATTAGTACATAAGCACAAGCAGGCAGAGGTGTGGAACAACTATGCCCACAGGATTTTTAATCCATGAATTGGAACTGCAACACTGATTTAATACTTTAAGGTACAGACAGCTGGAAAACAACCAAGCAAAAAATTAGAAATTTGGCAATATGTAAAAGGAACTCGAATCTCAGATTTGAAATCGTTAGTTACGTGAGAAACAAAGTCTCAACCTCGTAGGTTTTTAATTAAAATTTATTATACGATAAAAGCAATTTCAGCATGCTGGGTACGATGGACACAGGCATTGCTCGCCATCGCAGCCGAACACAGTGTAATTCTAACATTTATTTAGTCTCCACATACATATTCATTCAATTCATGCATAAACATTTTAAGTACCTTCTTAAGCAGTTTTAACATATACTACTATAGCTAAGTCACTCTTACAACCCTAGTGATAACCCCACCATAAATTCTGTTCCCCCTAGATCTGGGAAAGTTTTAACTCTTCAACCTTCCTGTTACAACTCATGTGGTCCTTGACAAAGTTATAGGAGATAAAGTGATTTAACACTATCCTGTTTATCTCTACATGTGAGTGTAAGTTGGAATTTTTGTTTAACTAGCTGGCCATATGTTTTTTCTCATGTCACTATAAGAGCCCCAATAACCCATTCGTTTTTACCCACACGAATCACGCTCATGCTTCTCACAGTTATGAGTCTAAAGTAAAGGAAAACTAACTCAAGCCTGTGTTGTACTCCATAGACTGGAAACACCAAGATAAACAAACTACTGATTTGTTTCAACCAAAACCATAGTAGTGCAGAACTGCTTTGCAACAAAAGAACAAAGCAATAAAAAGGGAGGCTGATATTCTGCAAGGATCACAAACAAAATCTTTAACAAACTGCTACTGAAATATGTAGGGCAGTCCCATGGTGTAAAGGAGAGCACTCTGGACTCCAAATCCTAAGGACCTGAGTTCCAGTCTCAGTGGGACCGTCCCCTGGCAGTTCAATGCCTCCCTGCCATCCCATCCCGTCACATCTCGGATGCTCAGCAGGGTCAGCCCCGGTTAGTACCGGGTGCTGTGACAATCCCAAGGACTTCCCTGTCACTCTCCAAGCTCGCTCGGCCGTGGCAAATGGACCTCAGGACTTAAACGGTGGGGCCAGTTCTGTGCACGCTGTCTCTCACCTAAAAAATCCACTGTGCAGGCTGGAAGGGCACACCCACGTGGGGAGAGCCCTGCCCAAATCTGCGTTCGCCAAGTCTGGCCATTTATATACTGTAATATGTCAGAGAAGAAGTTCGAGAGCGGAAAAATTAAGTGACAAGGAGTGCTATTAACTTTCATTAAGAAACCCACACACTCCATCACCATTAGTTGTTCTGACCTGTACCAAGTGGCCTTATCTGCAGGAGCCCTCTTTCTCTGAGCACGAAACTTTCAAAGAACTTTTTTTCTGTTTGTCTGCAGAGTGGCTCTGATTAAATTTCAGTTCAATCTTTACTTCATGTAGTTGTGCTTAGTGCTCCTCAGCTGCTTTAAATAGGTGCAAGCTCCCCTTATAATCCTTTAATCCAGAAGGCTGAGGCCCTGGAAATTGCAGCTGCTGCAATTCACAGCAGAAATTGAACCTAAGGATGTCATAAACCATAGTGGTTGGATTAAAAGTGCAAACACTTGTAAATTAACTGCAGCAGACGCAGCCCTGATAAAAAAAGGTGGAGGTGCAATTTTCAGTCAGCTATGAACTATTTATCACTAAGGAACATGTCACCAGCATGACAATTTTTTTGAAAACATGCAGCTCTGTTGGTTAGATCATGGTGCTAATAACATCAGGGTTGTGGGTTCGATCCCCTGTATGGACCATGTACTTAAGAGTTGGACTCAATGATCCTTTTGGGTCTCTTCCAACTCAGAATATTCTGTGAAATCTGTGAAGTTCCACTCTCTGGTACCAGAACAGAATCAAGGAACAAGAAAAACCTTCCTCAGCTCCTCCCAGCCTGGGGCTACGTGATCACGCCTGCTCAGCACACACAGTTCCAGAGAAAGTAGCAGCTGAAACCTAAACACACCATATGGAGAAGGTGGATGAAAGGCTTGGAAATAATATGGATGGTTCTTGAGCTCCTTAATTGTATTCTTACTAAAAACAAACTTCAATCTGGATAGAATTACGTTCCACTTCTAGTTTCACTTAGAAATGGCTAAAGAATTTTTGTCAAAGTTGTTTAAAAAAATGCAACAAAATAGCTTGGGGCAGACAGAATATTCCAGTTGGAAGAGCTGAAGTCTGGCAGCTACAAGCTACAATTGAAAACACAATCACTTAATGGAAAGTATTCAGTAATCTTAATTAAGTCCAACCAGTTTGTCTTATAATAAAATTAAGAAAAATTACTTCCTAGAACTGTAGGGATAATCAAACTCAGGATTAAAAATTGCCAAACTTGCACAATTCAAGTGTGTACAAGGATGAAAGAAATAATTTGAAGCAGACCAGCAAGTATAACTAGCTCAACTAATACACATATTTAGGTAACTAATGTTGTTACAATCAACACTTCTTCAAACAGAGTATAATTCATGATCCTGTAATGTCAAAGGAATATCCTAATTTGGTATATTACAACAGACTGTCCTTTCACTCTCAGGAATTCACAGCTGGAACAAATATTTCCTTTTTTTTTTGTATTCAAACTTTCCTGAAACATCAAAACATTGCAGCTATTATTTATAATTCTGGAAAGATTTAGGTCATCTCTCAGAAGACATGTTCACGAATTAAAGACCAATCAACCCATTACGTCAAGTCCAAGTGCTAAAATTAGAAAGACATTAAAACTTCACATTGGTGTTTTTACTGAGAAGTGGCCTTTTATCACCCAAAGTTGTCTTTTCAAGATGATTACACTCACCCAACAGAGCCACTCAAATGAAGCACACTTGCCTCTCTACAAAGTTTGGAGTCAGTGTAACTCCCACTTGTGCAGGCAGCTTTAACTAAGCTCCTGGGATTTGCAGTGGATTGATGGGAAGTCAGGTACATGTTTGTCTCTGATGACTTCTTTTACCTGATAAGGTGGCTGTGAAAAACAGCTAAAGGGTGGAAACATCACCTTCTACAAACAATACTGCTGTAGGTATGTGCCCACAATGCAGAGTCCCTTTTGAATAAGATCTCCTACACAGGAGGATTGACAAGCTCTTAAGGTCATTATAACCTTTAATTTATTCACCTTAATCTTCCTTGAAGATCTTAACTCCCCTCTTAAAGATTAAAAACAAGAACAGGGGAGAGAGAAACCTTTATTAGATTAAACCTAGTCCAACACTCATCTCTACAAAATTAGCTGGCAAAACCACTGTCAACAGTTTCACTCCCTTCTTCAAGTTGCATCAAGACCATGACAGTTTACATATTTACATATGTACACGTGTATATATATCACACATGAAAGCTGACAGTCAAAGACATCTAAGAAGCAAGGGAAGATACTCCCTGTTTTTAATGTACTTACAGATTATGCCACATGCAATATAAATCCAGGCTACTCTGCCTGTTTCTTTCTCCCAAACTTCTGTGTTAAGTATCTCTTACTTTTCTTGTCACAACAGGTGCCTGAAATGGCACACTCAGTCAGCTGCAGTTTTGATCACTCTGTACGTGCTAGCAAACTGAGCTGACTTTAAGACTTGCTCAGTCCATGCTCTATGACTGAGATGGAGCTACCACACCATATGTGGACTGCATTTATCACCATCCCTCTCTTACTTTTGACCACATAGGTGAAAAATTGCTATCTACAAGCTATGTTTTCATACGGACCTGCAAGTTACTGTCTTCAAAGCCATCAATGCAAACTCTCAAAAACATCCGTAAAACATGTGAAATTTTGTTAACACAGATTACTTACTGACTTCACAGTGAGGAAAATAAATGTTTAAGCTGTTGGGGGACAAATTTCAAATTCTAGATTTTAATGCACTCCCCAGCAAGATGTTGCTCTGGAAGTATAGTTTGGTGGTACAGCAAAATTAAATATTCATCTCTTTCCACAGCAACATATGCAAGCACTTTCAAAACCAGTTACACCATACCCAAATCATTTCTTTAGAAATTATTTATAGACACTCCTTTTCAAATGCATAATTCATATACATGTTTAACCTTCCAGTAACACTAGAATCTTTAACACATTAAACAAAGCTTTTATTTGTTCACCTTTTCCAGCATCTTGCTCAACAGATCAGCAAAACGTCTTAACCTTGTAGTCTTATAAAAGCATATTCCCTGAAATGCACAGTTCTGCTGTATTTCATTAAAACAAAGTTTTAACAGATTATCTTGCTCTTGGCTTCTAATGAATAAACAAATTTGAATGCAGCTTTTTCTTGGAACACAGCTACTTACACTTGTACAAGGCTGTAAAGCAAAAGGGCAAGGGAAATTCCCCAGCAGAGATTACAGATTATTTTCTATTCAAAGCACATGCAGCTCCTAAGAACAGAACAACATAGAATATATTGGAGAGCAAAATTAAGGACATCTGCCAAGATGGCAAAAAAATTAAACTGCACAGAACTGTCCCCACCTCCTCACCTGAAACTGCATGCCTACTGCTGGAAGTCTAGGAATAATGCTGTATTTCTATTTGTTCATAATGCAATAACTGAAAGCAAATTTCACATAGAAAATTCCACCTCAAGAAATTCTTGTGGCAATGTCCAAACTAACCATCACACAGATCACATATCTCCACTTCCACAACTGACATTCCAACCACAAATAAAAAAAAGTAATTTACTGCCTAAATCAAATAAATGTGCTAAAATGAAGTCAGGTTGGAAACTAATCTACAAGTACTTTTATAATATATAATTATTTTAATTCTGGACCATTCCTATTTGAGAGAAAATCTTTTCCTTATGCTGAAAGGAAAAAAAAAACCACTTGAGAATTAAAGCATTAGAAACTATTATTGACAAGTCCAAATAGAAGGTAATTATCTGAAGAGTTTTGGAAAATACTTCAGAATATATAGGCTTACTTGACTCAATTCCCTTCACTTCTGTTTTCGTTACGGATGGTTTGTCAGAACTTGACATTACATTTCACAGTTTGACTTTTCCCAACTCATGGCATTGCCAGTTTCTTAGTGTTGTCTAAGGCAGGTAGGATTATTAATAGATGCAATTTAAGATACTCCTTCTGCTAAACAAGGCATTTAGCAAATAAATAAGGGGAAGAGAGGAAATGAAAAGTACCTCCATAGTTAAAAGGGCAGCTTCAGCTGGCAAAGACAGGAATTTTCGAATACTAGTGTCTTTCCCACTACCTGTAACTACACCATCAACCTGTTAATTTATGCTACAATGATATTTTTATCTGAAGTGTTTATCTGTAGTATATCTTTAATCTTTTTAAAGGACCACTTCATTCTTCAGTATTATTCATTTCACCTTGCAATCTGCAAGGGTTTTAATCTCCCAGAGGCAGATGTAAAGACTGAAAGAGTTTCTTGCCTAATTTTAAAAATGGAAGTCCCAATAACTGATAAATAAATCAGTATTTGGATTGCTATCTCTGCAGCATGTTTGAAAGCTTGCATCCAAGAGAACCACTTTTCCTATATACAAATATCAGATACAGCTGACACTGTCAGGGCAATACCTTTCAGCTGACATGCTGATTCTTCTCAGCATTAGCATTCTCATATGGGGGAATATGCAGAATGTGAAAGTACCTTCTTTAGCAAAGAAGGGTCTGCAGATCACAGGGACCACTAGATCTGTGTGGCAGAGCCTGAAGGCTGACAGTGGGTCACCAGGCCTGAGGTTTATGTGCCACAACTGGGAACACCCAAATGTGTTTGTTTTTTCCCAGCGAATTTAATCCCAAGTGCATGTATGTGTAGTTCATTAGCAAACTTCCAGCTGGACAGCAGGAGATCTGCATCTGAAAAGACCCAAGCTCTGAGCTGATGGCTCCATGAAAGGTCCAGGGTGCAAGCACAGGTATTGGGTAGGCTGAGAGCCCTTGCCCACACCTGAAGGATCAATGAGCATGAGGACACTTGTGAAGGGTGCAAGTCCATCCATCTATTTGACAATGAACCTAAGGAGGAGGATCAAAACCTGGCTACCTCTATGTGAGCTGAGGATGTACAACATGTGGGTGCTACAAAGGCAGTGTTGTCATTGGCAGTCTGTGTGGGCAGCTGCCTTAGTGTCCTCTTAGCATATGTGTGCACCACTCTAGGACACATCCTCAGCCTCCCTACAGCCAACTTCAGCAGTCACATCCATCAGACAGGAATGGAGAGACCTGTATCTGGCTGGGCTTCAGTAGCTGAGAAGGAGGAATTCCCAAGTCTTGGAGTCTGCTGGATGCAGTGGTTTTCCTAGTATCTTTATCTAAGTGTGCTAACAACATTTACATCAAATTTATTTTCAATTTTCCTCTAAATTCTGAAAATATTTATAGATGGTGCTATCTATTTAATACAATGTCTTATCACAAATGAAAATAGATAGGATGTATTGCTCGTGGCTTGTCTATTACCTGCAACAATTTAAATTAAGCAGTTCAGTTAATTACCTAGCTCAGCCCAAGAACATTAGCCTAAAACCAGCTGTACAAGCAGGCATAAAAAAAACCCAGAATAGTCACCCAGTATTTCCAATGATTTAATGACAGTAATTTAAAATTGTTTTTATTGGTTTTCTCACATACCAAAATAGCACCATTTTAACAGAAGTGTAAACCTAATCCAAATAAATTAAGTCCACAGAAGCTTTCTCTAAATAGTATCTTAAAATTAGAAGTGTTTTATTTAAAGGCTAGTCTACAGCACAAGCAACTGGGAAACAGAGGATATAAGTTTCTCCCATTGAGCCACCTGGGTTGTGCCTCTACGTACTCTGTAGTAACAGGTGCAGGGAACTGCAAGAAGGTGAGAACACCACCACAAGTTTGTGCAGTAGTGTGTGTAGCAAAGTAGGCTAAATACCTGTGTGAATCCTCTTACTGTCTTTAAAGGACAGGCATCACTTTGCACATGGGAGCCACCATTTAAATTTAGTGCACTAAATACACCTATCACATGTAATTGATACCACATTGTCAGTGAGTCCTTGTAAACAAGCTGACAGAGTGACCCTTGCCAGGCTTCTAACCTAGACTACTTGCAAATATGACTAAGGGGGTTTGGTTTTGGTATGGAGATAAAGCACTGTTGATCACATCAGCATTCCGTGGCAGCAAAATCAGTATCTGCTGTTACACTGCTAATAGCAATGCTCAGCTCATGCACTGTAAATTCATGTGCTAACTTACTTTACAGCAATTTGTTAATGTGCTCACATATCACTAAGGAATAATAAACACATAAGATTAACATAGAATAGACATTTCTGCTTATTGTCTTGCATATGGAAGCTACATTTGGCCTAAACCCCAATTTTAGTTAAACTAACAACTTTCTCAGTAGCCAATCCAGGTAACTCCATAGGTAGCTGAGGTGCAGGAAATGAGATCTGAAGTGAGACTGATTGGATATCCCCTTCAATAACATTATTACTTGCTAGAGATGCTGGAATCCGAAGAAATACAGTAATTTATTTTCGGTATTGGAAAGCAAAAAAGGAAGAATGCCCCATTTACAGAAATGTGCAAATACAAGTGGTGTGCCCTGACTTTGCAATATCATGCAAAGATTGGTATTTCCTTTGTTATTGATCTTCTAATTGGTATTCTCATCTAACCTGTTTGCAAATGTAAATTAGAATTGAATTTTCTCAACATACTTTTAAAAAAGTTTTTCTTCAGCACAAATTAATTTCCATAATTCTGAAATCTTTGCTTTTAATCAATTTTTTGTTTTATCTGCATAGCAGGCTTCCCTAGAAGCTTTTGAAAATAGCTGCTTTTGAAAATAATCTAAATTCAAAGTTCTGATGCTAATACCAAACCAACCACTCACCATGTGACAATGAAGAGCTAACAAAGTTAACTGAGGGTTACTGTGAGAAGGTAAAAAAGGCTTCTTGCTGTCTATTTTCCTTTCAGTCTTAGAGAAATTGAAACCCCAAAGCAGAAGTATCATAAATCACTATTTCCTACTGGACCATCACCTTAGCTCATAAGTAAAAATGGGATCTGTCAGCATTCCTGTGGGCATTATAGCTCTGCCTTCCAGCAAATGCCCCAGTGAGCTGACAAATCCTGAGCTGAACCCATTAAAAAGGCTGTCTGTCATGCCACTCATGCTGTAATAATATCTGCAACATTTTAAGCTTAAACATAACTATTTAGCCATAATTTTCCTCCTCCTGGGTATAATTCATTCCTGCTACACAGCAGGAAGTGTCCAGTTGTATTATACAGCATTTGCACTGGAAAGCATGGAGATTTAGCAATGACCAGTGAGTCATTCACCCAGCAGTTTTTAGGACTGGGTTTTACAGCTTTTGAAAGGAAAGAAATGATGGCATGGAACTGTAGTCCCTGTTCAGCCCTGCCTGCTGTGGCTTCAGACCCTGGCTGCTGCTGCTTCATGAGGAAGGCAGAAGAAGAAAGCAGGTCATCTGCCACCACAACCCTTCTTCAAGGGCTATTTCAAATGCATTAAATGAAAATGAAAATTTGTATTAATAAAATTGTAATCACTTCAGAGACATGGCTATAGATTAATGTCACACTGTATGATCTGACTCATCTTTACAACTTGTTAAGAACCTGAAAGCAATGGTCATGTCCTTTCTTGATGAAATCATTATTACTGATGGGCTGGTAAGCTGCTTCACTGATGATACCTTTTCAGGTATTTGTAACAGAAACATTGACTGGTTTGAATTGAAAACACATCTATGTAAGCTCCAGCAGAAGAACAGTGAGTGAAAAGGATGGTCTGCATGTCTCAGGGCAGTGTCCCCAGAATATCATTCCCCAGCAGTGAAACTGCAGAATATTCTATTTACATTGAGATCAAAAGGCCTGCACAATGATAAATCAAACCATAGCAGAAATGCTTCACTGGACTCTGCATCCTAACACTGGAGAGATGCCGACAAGGTTGCAGCATATCACATACACCATTCCTCTTCTCCTAACCCAAGAAGAGCGCAGACCACATTTTAAGCATACATTTAAATGAGGAAAAACCGACAAGACATGGCAACATGGCTCAAGATCTACAGAGGCTAAAGACACAAATATTCCGAGGCACAGAAAAACTCCATAACAACTGCTGATCCTCCAAAGGCCTGAATGATCTCTATGAAAGCTTGTCAACATTTGAGACCCCTGGATAAGCAAAGAGGACTGGGGAGCCAGTGTCTCCTTTTCTTTGAGTCTGGGCAACATGGACATGTCTTGGTATTTATGAGTATGAGCCAATTAATCTTAGAAGAAAATGGTAGTAGGTAAAAATGAGCTTGCTTAAAGAGTCCGTAAACAAATAAATATCACTTTCGCCTTCCACAAGACCCAGCACTGAATTTTATTATTCTAGTTTTCCAACACCAGCAGCTGGAGATGTAAGTTTCATACGTCTGAATTATATCCAGTTCATACAAACTTTGGATGGATAACACAGCATTTATATTCTGCAAAATCTAGGATTCAGAAAACCAGAAATGCAGTATGTTTTGAGACCTCACCTGTACTAAGTTCCTTATGCAGCAGCATAAATTAATGCAGAAGTCTTTGCAGAAAAGAGGAAAAAGTAAGAAAATATTTCTAAATGGGGTATTTCAAAGTCACATTAATTACTCACACTAGCAGTTAATACTTGGGATGACAAGTCAAATAAAGTAGATGCAATCTCTAGGTTTTTTTGTTTGGATTTTTTTTTCGTTAAAACCACAAAAATTAGGATGTGCCTTGGCTCCTTGTGCAAACAGCTCTGAGAAGGTGTCAAAATACTCTATCAAGAATCAAGGTAGAAAGTATCAAGAATTTTCCACAAAGCTCTTTTTTCAAGCAGAGATTGATCCAGCTTACAGCCCTAAGGGGTCACGCCAAAGCCACAGAAAAAGATGCTTCTCTTTTCTTTCACAAATCTGCCCTGCAATAGGAATTTTGTTTAAGAATTCAAGTTTATCTATTAGCCTGTTAAAACAAAATTTTACAAAACACCAACACTTCTAGAAGTGCTTCCATTCAAATCATATAAAATTTTTCTTTAAAAAAATAAACCATAAGGTAAAGACAAAACTTGACCTAAATGAATCCTTCCACCATGTATTTTGTCTAATACTCTCTGAGAGTCAACTGGTAGTAACAACATTAATTACTCTTGACTGCTATGTGCAAATTACTGATGTTTTTATTACTTTGAATAAAGTTACTCAGCATTAGAATGAAGGGTACACAAATAGAAAATAAATCCCCCACTATAAAGATGCTATATTGTAGCTACATCCTGTAATTCTTCAGCACTGCATTTAGGTATGTATTTATGTAGATTTATTTTGCCTATTTCACACTCCTTGTGACTTGGAATAGCATCCACATTAACAAAAAACTTAACTAGAACTGAGCCAAAAAAAAAAATCCGAGGAGAGAAAAAAAAAAGTTAGAAGGAAAGGAAAAAAAAAAGAAAACCCTAAAAGGTCAGTCAAGAGTTAGATGTATCTAGGCAAATAACGAGTTCTGAAATAATTCTCAGAAACTATCTGCAGAAAGTACTTTGTACAAGATAAGATGCATCGAACTAAAGGTCACAGCAAAGATGAAAAGGGCAGACTTCCCAGAAGCTGAAAAAAGAAAAGTTATGCTTTAGTACTCCTTCCATTGTCTCAGTCTTTCCAGTACAAAAGTACATAACAAGCCAAATACAATGCTCTTTGAAATTACCTTCTGAGGAGGACATAAAAGCCTTGCCTGCCTTTAATGCCAACCACGTGACTCAGGTCAGTAACAGTATTGGGGACTCTGACACGAGTCCTCCAGTGAATCGGGATGTCGTGTGTGAAAGCATCGCTCTTTCTCCACTGACTTGTGCAATTCAGGACACAAACTCTTCAAAGGAATCAGGAGAAAGAAATCCCTGCCTAAGACAGGGATCTAATACATCCAGTGTTTTCAGCCCATGTGCTCCTTTACTGTATGTATGTATGTATGTATGGCCAGACTTGGCGAACGCAGATTTGGGCAGGGCTCTCCCCACGTGGGTGTGCCCTTCCAGCCTGCACAGTGGAGTTTTTAGGTGAGGCACAGCATGTGCAGAACTGGCCCCACCGTTTCAGTCCTGAGGTCCATTTGCCACGGCCGAGCGAGCTTGGACAGTGACAGGGAAGTCCTCGGGACTGTCACAGCACCTGGTACTAACCGGGGCTGACCCTGCTGAGCATCCGAGATGTGCCGGGATGGGATGGCAGGGAGGCATTGAACTGCCAGGGGACGGTCCCACTGAGACTGGAACTCAGGTCCTTGGGATTCAGAGTCCAGAATGCTCTCCTTTACACTACGGGACCACCCTCCTTTACTGTAACATGTTAAATTTTGCACATAGGTTCACTGAAGAGTGACCTATCAGAGATACAGCAAAGATTTTCTTGTCCTTCCATATGGGTTTGTGAAAGGAAAAAGAGAATAATGGATTCTTGCTATCTAGGCCCTATAGAACTTTTCAAATGAGGTTTAAAAATGCTTGTTGCACTGAGAAAATCCTAGAAATGCTACCAGAACACTTGTATATACATTTGGAACCTTATTTGCTAAAAAACCCAACCAACCAACAAACAAACAAAAACCTCCAACCACCAAATTCCAGGACATAAGTTTATGTCTCACGAGCAGCACAGAAAAATTAAAGGCTCTATAAATTTGTATTTCTTTTTATCCTCAGAACATAAGTCTTAGCCTGCAATCCTAAACTTTAGTCCCAAATGTATTATTTCTCAAAATCCATTTGAATAGTATGTTTCAGCTCCAGCAAACTTCTGCAAAGTTAAAATTTTCACTGTATGTTTATTCTTAGTGACGAGGAGTATTTTATTCTCAAGACATACAAGTTGTGAGCATTGTTGTTGCAAGAAAGCTGGAAAAGGACTTTTTACAAGGGCATGTAGTGACAGGACAAGGGGGGATGGCTTCAAACTGAAAGAGAGTGGGTTTAGATAGGAAAAAATTCTTTACTGTAGGGGTGGTGAGGCACAGGAAAATGCTGCCCAGAGAAGCTATGGATGCTCCATCTCTGGAAGTGTTCAAGGTCAGGTTGGATGGAGCTCTGAGCAATCTGGTCTAGTGGAAGGTGTCCCTGCCCATGGCAGGGGAGTTGAAACTAGATGATCTTTAAGGTCCCTTCCAACCTAAGTCATTCCATAATTCTATGATGCTATGAAACAGCCTCTAAATCTTGGTGTTACACCACATTAGACTACCTTTGTTAAAACAAGCACAGACAGTTGGTTAGGAATAGAAAAAAAGCAATAGAAAAAAATATTTCAAAGTAACAATGTAAAATTGTCTGTTGAATAAATAATACATGAGTATTTGTATTTGCTTACTTTCTTTTTTCTGAATGTGCTGTTAAACCTAAATTTATCAGAAGAATTTATCCCATCAATCCATTTGCCTGTCTCAGGTGGCACAATTCACTCAGAGATATTAGATATTAGAGAATTTTGGCCTTAATGATAGGATTAGACAAGTATTTCACAGTGACTGCAGTAACAGCTGCATTCATCTTCCTCACATACCAGACTCAAAGTCAGGAGTAAATTCTCAGTTTGCAAGCCAGATCATGATCTGCTGGATATTTACAGCCAACCCCTGAAATCCCCCAAACCTATTAATGATGTCAAACAGGCCAGAAATAGATCATCTTGCTTGTTATTACCTAAATATACCTACGTTCATAAAAGAAATAAAACCTTGGAGAAAAAGATTCTCTTTTATCACAGCCACTATGAAAGCACTAAGAACTAAAGAACCACTTCAAGAAAAGGAATCATGTTTGTGTCTCTCATTGTGTTTTATCTCTCCACTCAGATTGTCAGCAACAAAACCTACTTTTTCTTTTAATTCCAAAGCCTTTTTTTTCCATGGGAGACACATTGATACCAACAGGCTCTATAGGGAGGTTCATCATGCCATTCCACATGTTAATAAGTAAACAAATTATGTTTGTAGATGTTGGTCCCTAATACAATTTAATCACCACAAACATGCATTACCTCTGTATCACCTTAGAGTAATCCATTTACCAGATGGTTTCCAAAACAAAACCAGGAATAGAATCAGAATGAGGAAATACTTTCAGCCTCATTCTTTATTACTGAAGATTTTACTGACTGATAAAAGGATGGACAGGCATCAGATTTAGTAGGAAACTGTTTTCAGAAAGTACCCTAAAAAGCAAGCTCTGTGACTACAGAGAGCAGCAGGCAAAAACTGGTTTCAGGAGATCTCAAGTCTAAGTAATCCTTCAATATTGTATGTTTTTAGTCAACACTGTGCCTTATAGAATAATCTTTCTGATCTCCAATTCAGCAGCAAAGTAAGAAGTAGAACTGTAATTAGGAATTAATAAAATAAGAATACTTACGCTGACCCCACCGGCCTGTTCTTGGATTCAAATAATTTGGATAAAGTCCATTAGGACGATCCATTTTTTGAAGTAACTTCCGAATGTGCATGACCTAGATTAAATCAAGAATCAGGATCACCACTAACAACGTTCATCAGCTCTCTGCATGTAGTTAAATCTAGTGTTTTTTTCTTTTTCTTGGTTTTTTTTAGTAGCAAATTTTCTTAATCTGAACACAAGCTTTCTTGAGGGCTTTCTTCAGATTTGTACATTTCTGATTTTAAAGCACTGCTCCCATAAACATGTTTAAAAATTACGATTTTTTAAATGTATGCTGAAACAAATAAGGAAACTTGTGCTGTCATATATTTCTACTTGAAAAAGACATCTACTTGGTAACAGAAATACAAGCATGAATAAATTGACCTGTTACTGAGAATGCAGATAGAATTCAATATTGAAAGTACTTCCCTTTTAATACAATCTATGATGAAACCGAATAAAAGACCCTAGTATGATAAAAATACTGATTTTGAGACTCACCTTGTTGTAGTATACAGGGTCCCCTGTCAAATAGCTGAGGTGGACAAACTCCATGTGCAGAGTACCAAACTCAGCAAGGATGCTGCTGCCAGCAGAAGCCCAGCCCCAGTTGCGACCAACACCACTGAATTCCAACAAATATGCACAAAAAAAGGGAGAGAACAACACAATTTCAGAATTGCTGTATACAACACAACTACCACAGCTAATTAAACAGGTAACATCTAAATTTTAATCTGCATTTAAGATTATAGGAGTTGTGGTTTCATTGATCGGTTGGTTCACTGGATGGAAAAAAGATACTATAACCTCAACAAGAAAAAGTCCTGCAATTAAAAAATATGGTATCTTGATGTCACAGAAAGATGATGACTTAACACTGGGCTCAATCTCAGTTGTTTATTTAATGTATGTTTCTAAGGACAACAAACAAAACGAGTTAAGTACACTTCTGAAGGCGGTAGCTTTCACTTCCTTGTCCTGCCAAGGATCTGGTGTGTTCCCTTTACTTGTGTGGGATGTGCTTCCCTATCTGTATCCACATAGGAATACAGTATGTTTACTGTATGCAGAATATGAGAGTTCCTCAGGCTCACATAAAGAATCAGCAGAAAGTGTCACATAACTCCTGAGTGATACTATCTTTCTAAGTAGTAACTCCTAAATTACCTGGCTTAATCTAATTTGGGAGTTTTCACCACCTTTCAGGATCAGTTTATTTCATTTCTGGATCAACTACATTTTCCTGAAATTTATTTCTACTTCCTCTCACAAAAAAATTCAGTTATCAGTAAGACTATAATCAACTAGGAATGTCTTTTTATTTTTTAAATTACACATTGCAAAGAGGAAATGTAAATAAAAAATGTTGGTTATGGAGCAGTATTTGGAGCTCTCACAACACATATTAAGATACAGTAACCAAGGCTTAGAGAGTGGAATGACACAATCATGGCTTGTCTCAGAGTGTTTTTTGTTTTTCTCATTATGAATAGAAAAGCTAATATAACACAAGTCAATAATGTTCCAAATATTCCTTTCAGGGCTGGTCTTCTACTGCATGTCAGCCTCATGACAGGTGTTCTCATGTACTCCTCCTGCTGTCACTGCCCTCTGGCATGCCAGCCACTGTTCTCTGCTGTGGTGCTGGCTGGGTCTGTCCACTATCGAGAAACTGACACCGTAAATGCGTAAGAGACATCAGCTTGCAGGAAATTTCTGGCACTCCAATCCTTTCCCCTCCGCCTACTGCAAATCCTCCTCCCTGTCCTGCCTTTCTGACTGAGTTTTGATACCTGACCTCTGTGATTGTCCCTATGTTTTACTGATAACTATCCATGCATCCACTGCTTCAGCTTCTTAAACCTCACCATCTGTGTTGCTTGAGCCAGTGAGTCTGATGCCTGTGCTGCCTGAGGAGCACGGGCCACCCAGGCCCTTCAAACACACTGGAATCATGGAGCAGGTTTGGGCTAACAAAGCAAAAATGAAAAACTCATTGAAACAAATAGGAACCTCAAGCGCTACTGCAGAAAGAACACAGGACTGAGTAAACCATAGCGCCGTTCAGGAAATGTGTAGGGAAATTTAACCCAACAATACTGACTGTACAGAGGTCCAAAAATGGCCTTAGAGGGGAAAAGCAGGATGGGCAAAGCAGAGAAAACCAGGCAAGGGTGGTGATGCCCTGTAGCAGCAGAAGGGCAAACCACAGCTCTGTGTGCTTCACCCAAGGCTGACAGTGAAGTGAGGAGCATATCCTTACCACAAAAAGGCACTTAAGGCTAATGCTCTCAAAGTAGTCCTAAATTTCTTCACAGTCTTAACAAAGCACAACAAATATCTCTCCCAAAAGTAAAACAGTGCAAAACAATTCAAAACTCTTTGTTATTTACTAACCCACGCTGCCTAAGTGCACACATGATCTAGACATGCATTCCAATTCAGCTACTGTTTAAGAATGTACTAAAAGTTTAAAGAACACCTTGCATCAAAACTTGCTCTCTCAAAATCTGAGGGAACTCCCAGCATTGAGCAAGCAATACAAGATGAATTAGGCAAGGTAATTCTCTTCCAGAAGGCAATGCAGACCATCTAAGTCTAGTCTGACCTGAATAGTCACCTAACAGAGCCTCTCCATCTGCACAGACCATAGTGGACTTCGACACACCAGACTTTATACCTAAGCTAAAATGTACAAGGAAATATCTTCAGAGTCCCCTCATCTTCTCAAATGCTATGAGTCTTCTAAAGGTAACATACACCTCACACTGTACAGAAAACCCAGTAAGTTCAATCATGTCTTGCAAACAATTTTGGTTTTTAATAGCTTCTTTAATGACTAAAGAAACAATTACTATGTTCTAGAGCAACACACAGAATAATACACTTGATATGGTGCAATGGCACATTGAATGCTTATTGCAGAATGAGAAGGAAAAAAAAACATGATCACAATTTATTGCAGTTAATGAGTTAGAATGCTCTAAACTCTATTAAAACTACGCTAACATGCCAGGAATGACAGTTTGTCTCCATCTTCTACAGTTTCACTACTAAGAAAAACTGATGTATGCCATTACTAATTTTAAGCTGGAGGGAGGGGGAGGAACACACTTTCCCACAAAAGAAAACTCATTACCTTTTCAGATTCACCATTGCCCATGGTATACCCGTAGGTGTGTTGAAGGCTGGAAGAAGTTTTCCTGCCAGTTGCACTGCTTTGATCTTGAAAACCTAAGATAGTAGGATCAATTGCAAATAGTTACAAAGTCTGATTTATCTCCAAGAACTATAAAGACTGACATTTCTTTGCTCCACCCACCTCTTTGTATTAGAAAAGCTTTATATTGTAAAAAACATATTAACTTACAATTTTTTACCACTTGTTCACTTTATAAATTTAGTTTAGATTTGAACATGAAAAGCAAACTTGTCATTTTGATTTCTTTCCTTCCAAGCTCTCCAGCAATAGTTCTTAGATTCCTATTACAGAAGAATATCAGCTCTCCTCCCACCTCTCTCCACAGATAGTAGGAATTTCAAGTGCTTTCTGAAGCAGTCTTTAGATCGTACTTGATATTTGATAGCTAAAAATCAAGACACAATTCTCCTACCTGAATATTTTAACTTTGTAACAAACTTCCAATCTCTTTTTAATGAGATTAGTGCAGAAATCCTATTCTTTTATGAACATCATCTATGCAAAAACATATATGCGGTTTCCTGCAGTTCTTCCTTCATTGATAATACATATAAAAATACAGGCCTAATCTTCCCTCCTAGTCTGATTGCTCAGAGAAATTACTGACAGGACAAAATCTCTTCCATTTCTAGTATTATTTCTGCTTACTTTTGGAACACAAATCTGTAATAGCCTTATTCAGAGCCTAATGTCTGTTAAATAAATGAGCAATAGGGAGAAGGCTATGTGAAGCACATTTTCTAAATAAGGCATATTTGGTAGATCCCCATGACATGAGTCTGCTTTTACTGGTTAGTTGCTAGCACACATTTTAATTAACACACTTTCAGTATTCACTACGTTTGTGGAGAAGTATCATCTAATTTGGAGATGACATAATTCAGCAGTTTGAAGCACCATGTGAACATGTAACAAAAAGAGCTACCATGCCCCAGAATAACTTGGGCAGCATGGACATAATATAGAAACATTATCTCTCCAGTGGCCAGTAACAGGACATGAGGAAATTCAATGAATTTCAGGGGAATTTCAGATTGGGAAAAGGCTCTTCACCGAGAGAGTGGTCACCAAGCCCATCAGAGCTTAAGGAACATTTGGATGGTGCTCTTAATCACAAGGTTTAGTTTTAGGTAGTCCTAGGAGAAGCAGAGAGTTAGATTCAACAATCCTTCTCATTTGTGATGTTCTGCCATTCTATTGTTATCAACTACCTGACCAATACTCATGTAATCAAGAAGAATAAGATCTTTAAGAAGGACTACTTGATAGCTCTGTTGGCTTTATAAAAGGGATCTCTCCCCTTTATAAAGTCTATGGGAGGAGAACAGAAGAAATGCTCACTGGAGAAGAAAGCTAAAAAATAAGCAATTGAGAACATCCTTATTTTTCATATGAATGTGGGAAAAAATCAGTATCTTAAATGTTTGAGGAGATGGCTAGTGAGACATGAAATAAACCAGAACAAAATATTAAAGATGACATCTAATTGCATTTGATGCAGTGTAGTATGGCGAGATGGAAGTGGATCTGAAAGCAATGAGCCAGGAAAAAGAAATTTTACAGAGGTGCTCCAAATGAATTGTAAGGTGGGATATGCCTAAACTGAAAAAGAGGATACTTCAGATTATGATTCGACAGAACAGTGATGTAACAGTGGCAATAGTGGCAATACGGCTTAAATGATTTTTAGCAAAGAAACTGACGAGAGACAGTCTTTGAGAAAATATGCAGAAATTTAGCAGTAAAATTTAGAAAATGCTCTGACCTTAAAAAAAAGGACCAGGTCAAAAATAGGAAGGCATAGATTAAGGAAGAGGTATAATACATGTGCAGTCTCTCGTAACCGGGGATAAAGAAATCATGAAGAGAACTAAAAGCTCATTCTTGGCCCAGTTACATATAAACTACCTGATTTACATCTATAGATAAGTGTCAAAACTTCATATTGAACTTTTAGATTTTTAAGTAGTAGATGGGTCAAGACCAGACAGCACTATCTACGGAGTGTTTCTCTGCAGCACACACAAGCTTCAACACCTAATCAAGAACAGAATGATGACTTCCAGTTAAATAGTTTGGAGAGACATTTGTAGCATGAATTTGTTTAGCTTCAGCTTTTGGATCCTGCACCCTCGGAAAGTGCTACACATTAGTGCATTATGCATTAATAAAAGATACTGAAGCAATAGGGTAAGAATATTCAAAGGCAGAATAAATCTACAAATATCCTTACTAGAAGACTATTCTTAAAGGTTAATTATTTACATAGTTCTATCCAGCTTTTAATAGTTTGAAATGTACAATATCTAAGGAACAAGCTATAGGAGTGTTTAGTAGGAGCATATGAAGCACAGGCTGAGCTGATCTAAACATGCATGAATCTAGACAAGGCAGTTAAAGCAAGGCAGTCTCTGAGCCATTTCAGCATCAGAGCACCAGCAGTAACTTGCTGTTTCAGACAACCATGTTGTTAGCAGTACCTGCCAAAACTTGCTGAGATTAGAGGCACCCTCCCGTCACCTCTATTGGGTTAGGACTCTACACACCACTGATTTAGCATCAGAAGGTATAAAACTCTCTCTCTACATCCCTCTCATGCAAGACCGAATGCAAGGAAAACACTTATAAATGGGTAGAAGGCATGATTTTACTTTCTGTTACTGCCATCTCAGTCTTACCTCGCTGTTGCTTCCGTGTAACAAAACTCAGTATATTGTTTACCTATGCAGGCTGGAGTGAGAACTGGGATAGGATTTTATGAGGGCCAGGTGACCAGAAGAGCATATTTGGAGAGAGGTGGAGAAAAGAGAGAAATGTAGGAAGTAGCGGGGGGTAAGGTACCTTTTTGGGGAAACTGCAGATGTGTCCAGACTGCCCTGCTGAGCTCATTAAAATGCCTTCCTTTAGCAAGTTCCAGACTTACCATAAGAACAACACTAAAAGCCTCAGGCTCTAGCTTTTAAATAATGTGCTGGTATCAGACAACATAATTACTTATAATATTTTTACTTTATTTTTTTTTAAACAGGTTGAATAGATAAAATCTATTTTAGCCTTGGCAGTTTCCTGTTGACAGGCAATGAATTTCAAAAAATATATAGGCAAGAAGAAAAGAGAAGAACAAAAAATGAATGGCTGCCTTGAAAATAGAGCTCATTAGGAAACAGTAAAAGAATTGGGGCTATTTAGTCAAGATAAAAGATGTTCAAGAAGGGACAAGATAATGACTTTTTAGTATATAAAAGGCTACAACAAGGAAAAGGAAATAATACTTTTTCCATGGACATGAACAGAAAATAACATTGAAGTGGAGCAAGGGAAAGCAAGTTAGTTAATAGGAAAAACTTGGTGATAAGGATAACTAATAATGCAGCATGTTTGCAATTGCTGCAAAGTCATCACTACAGCATTTTTACAAATGCTCTGTACAACAGACACAAGCACAAAGACTGAGAGATTTGACTCTGCCAGGGAAGAGAAGAATAACTGAGAATTTCTTAGTTGCCTTACCACTCTTCCAGCCATGTTGCTGCTCTGGGCTTGCACAGTAAGGTTTTGGTAGGAGGAACTATAGGGGTTGCTTCTGTGAGAAGCTGCCAGAAGCTTCCCCTGTGTTCAACAAAGCCAATGACAACTGACTCCCAGACAGACCCACCACTGACCAAGGCTGAACCCTTGAGCGTTGGTGGTAGCACCTCTGGGATAATGTATTGAAGAAGGTGGCAAAAAACCCAACTGCAGAACAGCAACTGCAGCCAGACAGAGGAGTGAGAATATGCAAGAGCAACAGCCCTGCAGACACCAAGGTCAGTGCAGAAGGAGGGGAAGGAGGTGCTCCAGGTGTCAGAACAGAGGACCCTCTGAAGCCTGTGGGGCAGACCCTTACGAGGCAGGCTGTCCTCCTAGAGCCCATGGGGGTCCATCGTGGACGAGAAATCCACCTGTAGCATTTGAAAACGCCCCACATCAGAGCCTGGGGACACCCAAAGGAGATGGTAACCTCCATGTGAAACCTACACTGGAGCAGGCTCCTGGCAGGACCTGTGGTCCTATGGAAAGAGAAGCCCATGCTGGAGCAGGTCCCCTGGAAGGACTTAGGAGCCTGTGGGGGATGCACACAGGAACAGTCTGCTCCTGAGGGACTGCACCCCATGGAAAGGACCCATGTGGAACAGTGTGCAAAGAACTGCAGTCCGTGGAAAGGACACACACTGGAGATCTTCATGAAGTGCTGCCTCCTGTGGGAGGGACCCCGTGCTGAAGCAGGGGATGCATGTGAAGGGTCCTCCCACTGAGGATGAAGGAGCAGCAGAGACAATCTGTGATGAACTGACTGCAAACCCACTCCTCGTTCCCCTGCACCACTGTGGGTGAGGAGATAGACAAAAGCATGAGTGAAGTAGAGCCCGTGAAGAAGGCAGGGGTGGGGGAAGATATTTTAAGATTACGTTTTTATTTCTCATTATCCTACTTTGATTTGATTGGTAATAAATTAGTTTCCACAAATCAACTTTGTTTTGCCCATGGCAGTACTTTGTGAGTGATCTCTCCCTATCCTTACCTCGATCCTTTCCTTACGAGTTTTTTTTCCTCTTCCCTGTTCAGTTGAGGAGGGGGAGTGACAGGGTGGCTCTGGTGGGCACCTGGCATCCAGCCAGGGTCAACCCACCACATAATGAGATGCCAAGTAATGAGATGGCTTGTGCCACACATGTAAAGGAAAGTGTTTAGTCTCTGGGGTCATTGTATCTACTCTGTAGATCCACACAGCATCTTTGTAACTGGTGCATAAATCATGGAGATCATCCACCCACAAGTTTCTTCACTCGCACAAAACTCGCAAGTATAGAACCCTGTAACACTGAGGAAGTCACACAAACCAAGAAGTCAACAGCTCTGAAAAAAACCACTGCTCTTGCAGGGCCACTCCACCTTTTTCAAATACACATTCACACTTGCAAAAATTACAGAATTCAGCATGCACTGGCCTTAAGATGTGAAGGTAATTGATCAGAATCTTCTCAAAGACCCCATAACAGCAGTAGCAAGACATCTGATTCTGAAGATGCAAAAATACTGTACTAGGTAAACATGTGCATTAATTCCAGGATAGCTGATCTGTATGCTCTCAAAATATAGACATTTTTCACAGAAGGTTCAGAAGCCACTACAGACTTGGAAAAGCATTTCCATTTTACATGGCAAAATCTAATACACTAAATCCATTAATTTACATGGCTTTTTCTAGGCTAAATCTTCTTTCTACAAATACTGTAAAGGAATGGAAGAATTTTTCCCCCATTTCAAAAACAAATCAAGCTGTTTACAGCTAGAAGGGAAGACAGTGAAAACTGGCAGAAAAAGCAAAACTTAAACCTCAAATCGGATAAGTAGATCCCTCATTATGATGAAAACAGCAATCAGTATTTACAAAGTAGTCTGAACAGCAGGGCAGCTGTGAGGGCCTGAATAATTTCCATCCATTAAATTGATGCTAAACATATCAAACCTGCCACCCACCCCACAACATGAAAGCAAGCTCCTGAGCCTAATCCAAGGCCAAAACATTCTGCAAAAAAAGGCCTTAACGATTTCAATGATTCTTCAAAAGCCTTATTGCTGTATCCAGTGACTGCCTAGACACACGGCTGCAACTCTCAGAAGACTATATTATGCTAATACTGCTGTTAGGTGTTCCCTTCCAGCACTGTGAATGGAAAACAGCATCAAATGGCTCTGTTCCTAACTCTGAGGGAGATTATAGATGTTTTATACAAATAAAGAACCCCTTTCATTTATGTGCATAGACCAGCCTTTGAGTCATTCTTACTGAACAGTAATAAATGCCAGACTTCTCCTTAGTCTGATGGCTAACTAGTGAGTATTTATGACCATGCACGGTGGCTGGTTCTGTAGGTTTGGTAACTCTTGATCCGTGAAAAAAAACACCAGACAAAACAGATATATCACACAAGTTTACAAAAATGTAATACTCAGATCACCATCAGTCCTACTGTTACTACCAAGTCCTGCACCCATTTCCTTTGACACTAAGGATGAAGATGATGAAGCAGACCTACCTAATTAGTGAATGTAGATTAGAAAACCAGAGTGCCTGACAGTATCCTAGACTCAGACCCTTGAGAAAACTATATGGTACTCCTTGGTGCAATCAGAAATAGTTGTCTTTCTACCTTCAGAGTTCAGACTGCAGCACTGAACTCTTCACTGCCTTTTGCTGGCTAACCCCCCATTTAAAGCTCCACTTGTCAAATTGGACTTTCTGCATGAGTAGAGATAAAGGCTTATGGTGAAAATCAAGCAGCATTGTCACAAAATAAAATTAATATATATATGTAGCTTAATAAGAACTGCTGGTTTGATGCCTGTTTATACACAAGCCTTAATGCATAAGAGAAAGATGTCTGCATGCCAGATGAACAGCCCTAAATTCCAATACACTTTACCCCTTCAAGACTGGGAACTCCTGGGTTTTACAGCGTTCCTAGGGCCAACTGCCTGCAAGCAGGGGCCATCCTCCTACCAAGAAATGGAGAAATGGCTCCCTCTTTGCACATTTGCTTCTAATAATTTCCACGGATTTAATTTCAAAGGCATCTTGTGAGACGAGGGAGATGCTGTAGATTCTGCTAAGATTTCAGCTATCAGAGTATGAAATTAGAGTGGGAGAGCACTTCAGCTATATTTCACAGATGTTTGTGAGTGATGACTGAAGAGGTATGGCACATCCAGAATTGGTCCTGGAGAACATAAATCATGTTCATATGAAATTCAGCATGGCAGCTACAAACCACACTACCTATAGTGGTGAAATTATGTAGAAATACATAAATTCAACAGCACCTCTTCAGCATTTTAGGTCTCTTGAGTTGCAGCAGATGTTCGAGGAAGGAATATTTCCAGATACTGTAAGTTCAATGTCATAGCTAAGATATGTTCCTTTCTTTGGTGAGCAGCAACAATTACTGAGGTACTTAATGAACAACACTTAGCATTTCTAAAAGACTGAAACTCTAAACAATAGAAGACTTACTCTGCAAACAGATGCACTGTGAATTTTTATTACTTTCTCTGTGACAGAAAAAAAGATCAATATAGAAATGAAAAATCTAAACCCATCTCAGCAGTCTAAAATCAGAGTCAAAACCCCAGGAATCAACCTGAATCTGGACTATGGTGTGAACTTAAAATGGCTGTGGTCTCCAGTCCCCTAATGGTCTTTGTGGCCCTCTGCTGGATTCTCTCCAGTGTGTTCATGTTGTTTGTACTATGGAGCCTAGAACCGGACACAGCCAAGGGGAAGAATCACTTCCTTTGATCTGCTAGCAAAATTCCTAAGGCAGCCCAGGATACCATTCATTTTCTTGACTGCAAGGGTATGTTGCTGCACATGGTCAACCTGGTGCAAAGCTGGGTGGCCCCAGCATGAAGTGGTGCTCAGAGCTGCTCCTCCCCAGATGCAGGACTTTGCCCCTGCCCTCTCTGAACTGCGTGAGGTTCCTGTTAAGCCCTCCTACCTCCATCCTACTCGGGTACCTCTGGGTGTCAGCATCACCCTGTGGCATACCAGTCACTCTTCCCAGTTTCTTGTTATCAGCAAATTTGCTGAGGGTGTTACCTGCCTGATCACCCAGATCATTAATGAACACATTGAACAGGATCAATCCCACTATTGATACCTGGGCTACACCACTGGTTACTGGCCTCAGACTGTATTTTCCATCACTGCATTAGTTATCAGGGCTGGTTGAGCATGAGTTTCCCAATCACCTTGTTGTTTATGGGCCAGGGAATAATTTTCCAAATGAATTGTTCCATTCCCTTTCCAGGGATAGAGGTAATGCTGATCAGCCTGTAGTGCTCTGAGTCCTCGTGCTTGCCCTTTCTGAAGGTCAAACTAATCTAGGGGTGATGCCATTCATCTTGTCCATTAGTTTCGGTGCCCACCGTTACTCATTTAAACCTTTGCCTTGTAAGCTACTACATTTCTGTAAAGCAGCAGTTATACAGAGACAATTTACACAGGCAGAAAGAAAGAAACTGGGCTTAATTCAAACAGTCTTCAAAATTTTGAAACTGTCAAATTCACCCTGATGGGAATCCAGGACCAAATACTTCTGCTCACGCAGTTGTTGCTGCAAAGTCCTCCTGTGCTATGAGAATTCTGGTCTCTCAAGAATAATAGAATAAAGCAGATAGCACTTAATCCATAAATATTACATAACTCGATGATTTACTCATTTCACAAGACAATAAATGCTTCATAAAATGTTCCTTCTTTTGGGAAAAAGAAACTCCCTTAGTTTTCAAGACTGGGTTGACATTTTCTTTAGCCAGTAACACCATACACAAGACTTCTACAAATACTTTTATTAAAGAAAACTACACTGGATGTCTCCCTGAAAGACAGACTTTGCTAACAGTTTTAAAGAATGATATGAAAGCAAGGAATGCTGTCCAGTTTCAGATGATGGATGAAATCAGGTGATGTAACAGATGCCTCTGATCTAAAATGCATGGCTACACAAGCCTAACTGTGCTCAGTGTCTCAGTCTGGAGATTCAGAGATTCAGCTTGTAAAAATCTGCTAATGCAGTGTATCAGAATTATCATAACTTCCAAAGGAGAAGCTGCAACTGTGATCTGCATTTTACTTCTGAAATCAAAAGCTCAGTAAAGCCCATAGGACTGGGCATGCCCAGTCATACACCAAAGTTGTCAGATCCCCTGTTTCCTAAAGGCTCTAAACTGTTCTGAGATGAAAATACAGGTCATGTTTTTCTGGAATAATGAATACAGGGACAAGGAATAGAAGAGATGGCAAGAAATTGGATCAACTGATCTGGATGGACTAGGCAATCTAGGAAACCATCCTAACGGTAGTTCCTAAGTCAAGAATTGTACTAAAAAGCATTAAAATGCCTATCTGATCATATTTTTCAGCTACAGTCTACAAATGAAAAATAAACACAAATATTTAAACTGCATCAGTTAACAGCAGATACAACATATCTTACTGGTTGACTACAGCTTCCCTTATTTACATTTTACAAATTAGCAATTATTTTTTCAAATGCTGCTTTTTAGATATAACAAATACTACAGTGGTTTTCTACCATCAGCAAGGAAAGATTTGCAAACAGAATTCTTAAATGACACCATCTTTTTCAAAAGTTTTCCAAAGCTGCTTTCCTGGACAAGAGACATGAAGTATCTAGTTACTGTTGACTGAGGCATCTTAGGATCTAATGAAATATTCATTGGTTTCACACTACTGATAGTTTTGAAAAATCCAAATGAGAAAGTCTGTGCATACATTAAGTTATTAGAAATATTTGACATTTTTGCTTTAGAAGATCTAAACATGAAAATTTGGCATGCACTGGACAAACAGCTAATCACATTTAAACTACCTGGCAAAGGCTAATCACACCTCAATTAAACTGCGTAATTTCCATTCACTTCAATAGCTGTATCAGCTTCCTTGGCAAGAGTTTCATGCATATCTGAATAGAAGAGTTACATGTTCTCAATTTTTAAAGGGCCTTCAAATCCAAGGCACTTTACACCAGTCAGTCAACATCAGAGATCACTTAAAATTCAGAATTAATGTGATGAAAATCTAGCATATAAATGCCTCCTCGATCTGATAATTCCAGAAGATGTAGCACCCTTTTTCACATCCCAGCTAACTGTGCCAAAACCCGTGGTAGTCTGGAGTCAATTTTCTCTTCTACTATTATTATTAGTAAGTTGCTTTCAGCCTAGGCAATTTTTGTGCCTTATCTTTCCTGCTTTTCATATCTCTGGCTTCTTCACTGTAAGTTTAGTCTCACAAGCAGTATCAACCTGCCAGATTAGTTACCTTTGTAAAAAAATTGTCCCAGGACTAGAAGTAACAATCTTCAATTTGCCCAACATATAAATCACAATCACTTGTGCCTGAGCATGCCCTAGGAGTCTCTTTTCAGATTATTTCTTCTTGCCGTGGGAGCTACTACAGTAGCAGAGGAAACCAGATGGGAGAGCACAGACAACGTCTGGCATCTGGCTTAAATGTTCCTCCACTAGTTGCTGGCATGGAGAAAGACTGATTTAAACTGTGGAAAAAGAGAACAGAGAAGGAGAAGGGTGAAAAATTATTCTGAACAGCCATCAGGAAACTGAAGAAAAGAGCCACCAAGGGACAGAAGATCACATGGAGCTTTGCCACTGGGGAAGCAGAAGTGGTAAAGGACAGGGATTCCAATGCCACATCTCCTACAAGGTGAAGTGTCAGGGAAAGGCTGGTAAAAGAAGGGAGCACAAAGAGGTGGTGAAGGGAAGAAACAAAAGGCATCAAGAGGAAAGACAGAGAATGAATGTAGGTCTAAAGCAGGTAAGGCAAAAAATGGATGGAGTGTAGCTGTAAGGAACAGGAGTATGAGAAACATCTTGGGGAATGCAACAAGGGCAGAATGGTTTCTCATTTCCAGAATGTGCCTTTGCAACCAAACACAACCAGGCAAAGCAAATGGTTAATCTTGGGGTGGGCTTTTTTGTCACATTAACCAGTGCTCTTTCGTATTTTGGTACTACCAGCTGTTCTACTGAGTTGACATTGCATTGTGCTCCTGAAAGTACCTACCCAATTGATGATCCAGTCTGTGTTTTTTAAGAAAAAAGTCTGTATTAGGAACCTTAAGAAATTGTTCTGTTGTCAAATAATTAAGCTATTTGTACTAACAAGTTTTATGAGAATCCTTTGCATGCAACAGAAATCATCTACTTTCTGCAATTATTAATCTCTCTTGACACTGGCTTTCTTTTTTGTAACATCTACTCCTAATGCTCCAGTCATGTCAAATATCTCCTTATTTTCCCATATCTTTTTTGTCCTTCAGCTCTGTGTTTATATTGTATCAATTTCTACTTTCTTTCTCAGATGATTCCTCTCTCTTCTGTTTCTCTTGAATGTGCTGCCAAGCTTTCCATTTTAAATTTAATCTTGATTTCCCCTTTAGTCTTTGCCAGAAATGACTCAGTCCCTTTTAGACTGTATTTGCCTTTACAAAGAAGAAAGTTAAACAGAGATTAAATTACATATTGTTTCACACTATGTGCAGTCATTATACACACAGCCTCCCTTTTCCCACTGGTATGTGACAGATTATAATGCAAAAATCACACGCTAGAAAGAAAAAGTAAAAATCACACAGCTTTTACATCTTCCAAAACATATCCTTTACACAATGTCAGGCTCGAAGTACATTACATTGTACCTGATGAAAGCAAATAGTGGTCTGGATTTTTTTTTTCTTTTTTTTTTTAATGAATGAACTGGCTTGTTTTCACCAATTAACAGACACTTAGATTATCTACAGCTAATATTCATATATATATAGACCAAGTTCTGACACAAAATTCGTTGGCAAACAAAACCTATGAGCAATAAATTAGTAAGTACTGAATCTTCATAGCTGCATAAATACTGCAAGGCACTTGAAAAAACAGACATTTATTTTGAAAAAATAGTGAGTTAAATACCCTAAACTCCTGTAGCATAATTTATAGATCTCAGGGCCAGAAATATAAGATAAAAATGTTCTTCTTATATGCCATGCAAACAAAAATAAAAAGGTTCAAGTGCAACAATCTGATCATCTGCATAAAATAAGGTATAAGTACCATGATACCTTTATAGTTACATCAGTAAGTAGTACTTCAGAGATACATTCCTTCCAGAGACACATCTGGGCTGCATCATGTCCCACATACTGACTATTCATGTGTCCAGGAGGCATAACTATCAGTCCTCTAACTTTCCACGATTTTTCTACCATTTCTGCTGGTTTTACAAATCCTTCTAAGAACACGATTACCAAGAATCTTACAGCATACCAATAGCAGCCCTTATTAATGAGTTAAACAGAAATAAATTCCTTGTCATATTCAAAGTTCCTGTTTATAAATCCAAATGCTCAAAGCTCTTTTGCCACAGTATTTCATAGCAGAAGTTCAAGCTGAGCAGCTTTGCCTTTTGTAAGTTTCCCATGCTCTTCAAAGCCACAACTACTCAAAAGACAATCCCTTGTTCTGTTCCCACGTTGGTGTGTCTAACATGGGTTGTTCACCCTTCTTGGAACTTGCAGCCTGCACTTACACTTTTGGCAACATTAAAATGCATTTAATTTATACAGGCCAAATTGAACATTCAATTAACTTTCTCTGGAGTTTTCTACTTATTTGCCATCTCAACAAGAGCAAATCTACAGTCAGGTATAAATTTCAAGAGAGAACACTTATTGTCAAGTCACTCCTGTACTGATGATCTCGTATTTTCTATTAAGTGAATTTCAGGGATGAGGAAGAGGAGTGAAATCAGAGTATTTGGCTCACAGTTACCTAGGTCACCCTAAAAGATGTTTTCAGAACATAGAGTTGTATTCTTTTGGTTTAGGCACTTATCTGCAATCTTACATTTTGAATTTAAAAAGTTAATGTTAATAAGATTGAGAGCTTCTTGGTCATTTCTTTGATGATTTGTTCCCAGATTATTCAATTCATAAATAGTAATACAGTATTATTGCAGACAGCAAACCCTTGATTCCTAACAGACTAGAAGAGTTCACCATCTTATCATGCAATAAAGTGAACACATCATTAGAGGCAACATGATTTTTGTTAACATTTTTGCTACTTTTTAGTGGGTTTGCTTAGCAATGCTTAGTTATTGTAGCATTCATGGCATTTATTTTTCTCCCACCATATCTGTTCTTAGTTTTTATTATTCAAACTTGTTTTTAAGATAAAAGCATAATAGCTAGCACTGAATGAGAGCAAGTTTCAAAAGGCAAAACCAGCTAAAGATGCCTTATGTAAGAGCAGTATCATATCCAGAGATGTACTTCTGTTCTGTTTTAAAGTGAAAAAAAATCCCACTGTAAGCACTGTGCTTTCAGTTGACAAATGACAATGCCATACTTCCTCTCTGGATCAGATCAAGCATGAAAACTTTCAGTGTAGATGTTAACTTAGAAGGAAAGTACATAGGAAAATTCAGTGGATAGAAATTAACATATTACTATGTCAACAGTAATGCCATGAAATGCTGAGGCCTGAAGAACAGGACCTGAGCCTGAGTTGACCTCTAGATTAATCTTCCAACTTACTGTTTTGTTTAGTCATGTATCTGCTTATTAGCCAAAATTATGTGTAATTAGTAAAACACGTAGCATGATAAGATTACACCTGTGCAAACATGTATACTTGTTAAGTAAGATATCTGCCTATTAGTCAACATTTGTATCTATTCATTAACATATCTATTTTTCTGTATTTAGAGACTGGTCAAGGCCATGAGTAGACAGCTGGCCTTGTTCAACAGTAGCTGGCCCAAACCGACTCCCTTGATTTTCCTCTGAGCCCTGGCCAGGCTTCAGTGAAACTCAAGGAGAGAAGAAAGCCAGATGTTTTCCACAATGAATAATTGATGTAAGTTTGTTTGTTTAACAGTATAAAAGCTGCACCCTTTCACAGCAAAGATGGAGACCTCACCTATGAGTGGACACACTGTGTAGGATTTCCCAGTTCCCAGGAGTGGTTCTCTGACCCTTTCCTGTGATTGGGGCTCCCCAGCTAATGTGCAGATCTGGATGATGGCAATGCATTAAAGGGTAACCGGTGATTCATCTTTCTCAATCACTTTAGAGACTCTTTGTAGTAATGATTAGGTGCATTGCTGAACTTACCCTTTTGTAATTCTTTGCTTCTTCTGTAATTCCTTGCTGTTTCACAATATAGTAAATTTATACACTTATTCTTTAAAGGTGGTGTCCGTACCTCTTGTGTTGCCCCTCATCCCCTGGCAAAACATGCCAATAAATGAATGTTCGGAAAAATAACAGGTAGGATACTGTGCTTGCTGGCACTGGTGCCCATCAGCCTCAGTATGATTCAAACTAGTGAAGACAGACACAAAAACTAATAGACTTGGTCAACAGGAGATAAATGACATTGTACCTATGATCTAATTGTTCTTTGCTTTTATAGCCCTCTGCAGGAACATGATCAAAGAGTTTCACAAGTAGTTATAACTTCATAATTATTGTATTTTCTATTGCTAAAACAGCTTGCCCTTTACTTCCACCAGTTTAAAGAAAGTTATACTAACAGGAAGAACCTATTTAAAATCAGACTTAAGACTGTAGGAGAAACAAATTTGCAATGAAGTCAGTTTTCCTCTCCACTTCTCTGCTTCACGTGCTGTGCAGTACCAAGGCACAGCAATAAACTGGGCTAAGTGTCATTTGCAAGTCAAGAAAATGTTCACTACAAGCCTAGTAAACAAAAACTGCACAAGCATTACAATCTGCACTGCAGTGAGCAGTGGCAACGCCCAGTATGAAACAATGCTTTAAAAGTCAAAGAAAAAAAAAAGAGTTGTTTTCCAGGCTGTGTCCTGTTAGAGACCAGTCAGCTGTCACAACTACTTATGAATAAGCAGCTCATCTCCTGGCAACAAGCTCAAATCTCATCTTCATTGGACAGGACATATGCAGTGCTATTAACTCCCTCAAGATTTTCAACCTTTGAAAACCTAATTTAGATAAGACTTAAACCTTTAATTTAGATAATTTCATAGGTACATCTAAGAATTCTGTGAAATCTGGACACCTAATATCACCTGGCTTATTGAAGAACTATATTTTTATATATATAAGTCTGCTGTTCAGGATGTACATTGGCATACATAACATAATTTGACTGAGTTTTCCTGAAGAGAAGAAATGCTGCCTGTCAGATTCCTAGAAAGGATTAGTTTGATTATCTGTTAATAGTGTCAGGTACTTAACAGCCCTCGTGCTCTACTTTAAATGAGATTTGAGGATGGATTTATCCACGTGAATTATACTATTATTTTGCCCAGAAAGATATGTCATTTTGATGGCATTTAAAAAGATGAAAAAGACAGCCATGTAAACAAACTGCTTTATATCTAAGGCTGGCAAAGGTAGACACAGTAAATCAATAATCTTTTTTTTTATACTGCAAATACTGTAAATAACTTTGTTCAACAAAAATAAAACAATAAGCTACCCTTTTTATTGTGCTAATAAATTAGCAGCAGACAAGAACACTCTGTCATAATGGTGTAAGTGTCCTCCTGATGCTATCACACAGCAGCCTTTAGAATAATATTCACTTTGTTTTCCTTAATGCCGCTTCTCAAGCACAACAGTGTACACTGTACAACAACCAACCCTCTATCCATCTCTGGGCTTCTATCATTCCATGCATTAATGCTATCAGGAATATTTTATTTGCCACCACCACCAGTCATGCCAGAAGTTTTAATGATTTGTGAAACTCCACTTCATGAAAAAAGCAAGCAGTCAACAGGTCACTTGTGCACTCTCTCCTCAGATAAATGCTGTTTATACCAGATAATGCTTAGTTACTCTAAAGGCAAGATGGGGTTACTCCTGCACACCCTACAAATCTCTTATGGATTTGACTGGTAACAAAGCAGTCTGGGCAGAGCATGTAAGTGTTACATACTTACCCCAATTCTCAATCACTTTCTTTACAAACCAGAACGTACGCAAGAACTGGAAACTGCTCCCAAATCCTGCTGCAAACACCTGCAGATAAACTTTCGTGGGGAGGAATCGAAAAGCTACAGGCTCAATGATTAGTTTTCTTACAGGCTTCCTATGAGATATTAGTTAAAGGAGTTAAATCCAAGTTTTCAGAGACCACTATGGCATTCCTTTTTCTGATTCCACTGTGCTTCAGAAAATGTGCTGAACTGTCAGAAGATTTAAGGACTCTAATCTGTAAGTGGGGGCCATAGGTGCTCAGAGTCCTAATTGCTGAGAAAAGGTAGTCATACCTCTGATCACTGAAGCACTCGAAATCCAGTGACTATCTCCAGTATTTTTATCCTCAAGTCTTTATAGTTCACAATTACTCATGCCTGAAATTAGCATAACATTCACTTTCAGAACAATACTGTAAACCTCCATGAATGAACATATATGGGACACATGCCCAATGCATGCATGTCTGGCCAGACTCGGCAAACGCAGATTTGGGCAGGGCTCTCTCTCCCCACGTGGGTGTGCCCTTCCAGCCTGCACAGTGGATGTTTTAGGTGAGGCACAGCGTGCACAGAACTGGCCCCACCGTTTCTGCCATGGCCAAGCGAGCTTGGACAGTGACAGGGAAGTCCTCGGGACTGTCACAGCACCCGGTACTAACCGGGGCTGACCCTGCTGAGCATCCCAGATGTGACGGGATCGGATGGCAGGGAGGCATTGAACTGCCAGGGGACGGTCCCCACTGAGACTGGAACTCAGGTCCTTGGGATTCAGAGTCCAGAGTGCTCTCCTTTACACCATGGGACTGCCCATACATGCCCAATGCAATTCTATGGAAAAGATCAAGAACAGAAGGTTCATTTTGGGTACTTATAAAGACAGGTGTTAGACACATACACACCTGACAAGTCTCCTGCACAGAAGGTATGAGTGATGACCACCAAGTTCCTCCCCTATGATCTCCCCTCTGGCTACAGCTGCTCTTCACGCATTTGCAGGACAGGGTGATACTTCCCAAGCACCCTGGGACCTGCTGACACCTCAGATGTGGCACAGAGAAGCGCTGGCAGCCAGCACACACACTCCTTTAGGGGAAGCCCTTAAAATGTTCATCTTAGAAGATGCATTCTAGAACCTGTGACACAATTTTGAAAAATGCTGTAGAGCAAGTGCATAAACCAAGCAATGACTTCTTGTCAGGAAAAAAAAAATATGCTCACACACTGAAACTAATATTAATGAATTGTGGTTTTCTGTAGAAATGAGGCCTCTATTTACATGTTTTTGTACTATTTCTTCTTTAATGCTCAGAAAGTCAGGGAAAACTCACATATTTAAAAGTTCAATTGTAATTTGAATAAAATCTAGGTACCTGAAACAAGGTCTGCAGTGAATAAAAATAAATCCATGTAACACCATGTTCCTCTGACTCTCTCAGCCTCAGTCAACTACATCCCTTCAGTCTTTTGATGATGACATGTATTTTGCATCCTGCCTTCTCCTACCTGAAGACACAGCTCCAGTAAGCACTTGGATATGTCTGCTCCAGGTACTTTCTCTCAGTGTTAGAGGATTTTATTTCCTGCTCTCGGTATAAACAGGATCTTGCCCAACTCCTAACAAACACAACCATGAGAGGGCAGAAAATAAAGCATGCTGGGAACACACAGGGGAAAGACCGAAATTCTTAACCTAGGCTGAAACTGCTATTTGAAGGAGTTTACCAACTCCCCCAGGTGGCACCAAGCCCCAGAAGCGGGCCATGGCATTGAGGGCTTGCCACCACAGTCAGTCATGTGGAGTCACAGGCACAGGTGGGGCAGTAGCCATGGGTAAGGCACAGACTTGACATATAGAAGGTAGAAGACTCCTTCCTTAGCTGGGGAGATGTTGATAACTCTGTAATGATCAGTGGGTGGGACTCTTTCTTTGTTTGACTAGGACTTGCTAAGTTACAAGGAAGTATGCCAAGCCACTCTGGAAACACAAATTTTCTTGAACTAAGGAGTGAGTAAGAAGAAGTGCCACAGCACAGAGAAAAAAAACAGGACTCCAGGATTATCAACCTTCAGGGAACACATCCCAGTATCCAGAGACAGCAGATATGCCTATGACTGGGATCACTGTGAAGAGATTACTATTCCTGTAAATTTGTGAAAAAAACTGGACTTTATCTATTATTCAAGAAGTTGGGCAGACATTTGGCATGTAACATGAGCATCATGTTCATGCTAGCAGTGGGTATCATCAATGCCAGAGGCTACTAAGCAGGAGCCATAGAGGAGAAGTGACAGCAATTCATCACACACAGCTGTAAAAATGTCAGATTTTGAGCACACAGAAATCCACCCTGGTACAACATTATTCTTTATGTTACGTAAGCTTTATTGCTCTTATGATCATTCAGTGTGTTTAATTACAGGATGATTCTGCATGTATGAAACACTTGGGCTCTGCAGCTGTCTCTCTCTCTCCCTTCTTGAGCAAACTCCCATTTGGAGAGCAGAAAGTTCATTTACAGGGTGTTCACAAAGACTTGGAAGTGAAGATACTGCTCCTAGCAGCGTTCAGCATCGTAACTGCTGTCTTTTGGATGGTTTTCAGAAATGAGGAATAATGGATCCTGCAAGATGCCTTAGGAATCTCCATCTGCCTTCATGAGCTCAAAGAAGTTCACACAGCCAGTATGAAGGACTGCAGCTGGTTTCTGCTGGCATTGTCTTCCTTGTACTGATTGTTCCTTTACTACTCAGGTGTGGGGACCATTTGATGCAGCACACCACAAGACAACCCAATTTCTGTTGAAGATTGCAGTGTGTTACCCTACATCAGGTTGTGTCAAACCTTCACTGTTATTCCCAGTAACTTACTCTCACAAATTCTACATTCAGACACTCTCATCATGGATCTATTTTGTAACTTCTCCTGCAGCTTATCACTACAGTCTGTTGGCAAGCTTTGTTGTTTCAGCATTAACACAGGAAGATCAGCCAATTCTTTTCTGCTTCATGCCATTCATTCTTACTGCTTGCCTGGTTGTTGTTTTATGCACCAGAAGTTGAGAGCATTCAGGTCAGGCAGTGATTTTACAAAGCAGTGTTCCTATTCTCTCTCAGAAATCAGTATCAGCTACTCCATTGCCCACAAAGATCCAGATCCACAAATGCGACTGAAAAACATAATCAGTCATATACCAAATAAAGATCAATAAGATAATTTGTGTTGAAAAAAACAATTTACCCGTACCGACAAACATGGTGAAGCAAAAACTTCGTGTTACCCAGAGAAAAAGCAGCACCAAACATGACTGATCTTGAATAAAATCTTTAGCCATAGAACTAGATAGACACCATAGGAGATCAAAGAATTCCAGAGCTACATCCTGAGAAACCACCTATATACTATGGCAGATTTCCAGGTGACCTCCCTGGAAAAAGATTTTAAAAAACCATATGAACAGACAGCTCCACTCTAACAATAAGAGTGTAACTTGCAATAGCATTTTTTTTTGTGAAATGCAAATGGCTTTATCTTGTTCTAATCTCTGAGGATACATGATACTCTTTCACAAAGCATTCTGTCCTGATGCTATTACATACAATAGAGTAATATTAAGATATTTTATTTTATTAGTCTTGGATAATAAGTAAAAGAACATCATAAAGAACACAACATTCTTATACAGTAAGTCTAGAGAATTAACTTGGAATAAACAAAGAAACCTACTGTTCTGGGAAAAATGCTATGTAATGCCTTCCTCAGCATCACTGAAAACTATAAAAAACCATGGATTCATAACTAAAGACAAAAACTATATTTGTGCCAGGATGATGCATGAAAGAAAACAAATCTCTTAATGTAGACACACACACAAAAAAAAGGGGTTTTTTTTTGTTTTGTTTCGGAATTTTTTGTTGTTTTTGTTGTCGTCTGCTTGTTTTTAAATTCATGTAAGGCTGATTTTTCATCCTAAGGTGTCATACTCAATGTTTACTCCAAACTAGGCATATGGAACATTTCATTTCTACTTATTTCTTTTATATTATCAACTGTATCATAGTGTTGTTTCCCCCCACCCCACCCCAAAGCATAATGAAGACTATATCTGGTTCTTACAGAAATTAAAGGATTGCTGCAGGGATTACTGAGAAACAGCCTGGCTCAATTTAGATAAGAAGTCATTATATATTTTACCACCAGTACGTTATTTTGGACTGTTAACTCCATTTGGCAGGTGGAAAAGAGGGAGCATTGTGGTACCTCTGAACTCAGAAGGTGGAGTTCACACACTTTAACTCCATCTTGTTTGATCAAAATTTAAAATGTAAAGATTTTATCCACTCTATCATAATCTGGAGTGGAAAATAAGAGTGCCTAGTACTCCCAGTATGGCTCCTAGCCACTTTCTACCACACAGCTCTCCTAAAGTGTGTACCTCAAAAATTATTCAATTAGTAGCTCCTGATTGAGTATAGGCACAATGAATTTAGCACTTCTTTTCTAGAGATTTTGGTACTTAGAGATTATGACTATTAACATACAGCTTAATAAAGAATAGTGATGAGTGAAATAAACATGTTGCATTGGTTGCTCAGGGGAAACTGGGAAGAAATCTCTGGCATGCTGAAAAATACAAGAGAGCCTGCCTGGACAGGCTGGACTCTATCTCTGAGGTCTTTTCTAACCTAGGTAACTCGATGATTTTATGACATGCAGCACTCCTGGGAGAGAACACACTTTTTTCTTCTGCTTTTTCTTAAGTCTCTTTTTCTTTCTTTGGTTTAACAATGTAATTTCCAAAAAAATCCAGTATACCCCATTTTTATGGAGGACCCTAGTACTGTTTCCAGCTCTCGGACCCCAAGACAGGAAAGAGTGTGGACCTGTTGGAACAGGTCCAAAAAAGGGTCACAAAAATGACTGAGAGGGTCACAAAAATTATCAGGCTGGAACATTTCTCCTATGAAGACAGGCTGAGAGGGTTGAGTTGTTCAGTCTAGGGAAGACAAGGCTCTGCAGAGACCTTACAGCAGCCTGCCATTACCTAAAAGGGGTCTGGCTTTTAAGAAAAATGAAGAGGACTTTTTACTATGGCCTGTAGTGACAGGAGAAGAGACAACAGTTTTAAAACTCAAAGATGATAGGTTTAGACATGATATAATCATGGAATTGTTTAGGCTAGAATAGACCTTAGAGATCACCAGGTTCCAAATCCCTGTCATGTGCAGGGACACCTTCCACCAAATCAGGCTGCTCAAAGCCCTGTAAGGAAAACATTTGTTCCAGTGAGGGTAATGAGGCTACTCACAGGTTGCTCAGAGAAGCTATGGATGCCCCATCCCTGGATGTGTTCAAGTCCAGGTCAGACAGGGCTCTGAGCAACCTGGTGTATTGAAAGGTGTCCCTGCCCATGGCCAGGGTGTTGGACTAGATGATCTTTAACAGTCCGTTTCAACCCAAATCATTCTATGATTCCGTATTCCAGTATTCTAGCATATGTTCATTATAGAGTTCAATGAGGTCCTTTGGAGAAAAGCCACAGCCTCAAAGGATCTCAAAATCACTGATAGATTGAGACCTCATTCCTACTCAGGAGGTGAGGCAAAGAAAGCACACTCTTAGATCTGATAATACACCGAGCCAGACACCAGATGGCCACAAGCAACGAGGCAAAACTTACTGTGAGAGGATTTAAACAAGGGCCCCCCAGATTGCAGACCTACAACCCCTACCAGATGAGTATCAGTGTTGTTTCAACTTGAAAAGATTAAAACAGACACATGGGCAAATCTTCCAAAGTTGACAGGCATATCTTACTTTCTTCTATTCAAAAGCCATTCTGATATGTAAAAACAGAGACAGATGATGCTTTTTTCCAAATCAGAAGAACTGCAACCAAGACTTTTACATGAAAATGCATTCTTCTCAATCTTTAGTTTTACATGCTCATCACTCACTGAAGTCCAGCAGAAATTCCCACAAGTAAAAGGCTGAGCTGTTAAAAAATTGGCAAGTGTCATGTTTCACAAAGAAAGGCCTGTGACTCCACACTGGACAGGACACAAGCATTTTCAGCCAATCTGTGTCAGTTGCTAAAAACAGCAGCTTTATTTTTGGTTGTAAGGGAGATATAGTTCGTTATTCCCCCATTCACTGCAGTAAGAGGAACTCCTACTGATAAAAGAAAGGACAGCAATACTCACAATCTTAATATGAAAGGCTTAAAATTTTACCATCAACTGTAACCAGCAGTATTAAAACCATGATCACAGTTGGTCCTCCTCTATGTAATACCAGTTATGTGACATTTAAAATATAAATACAGCCTGGAGACCACAGTCATGCCACTAGACGTGCTAAACCATTTTTTAAAACTAATGTTTCCAATAAAAGCTCTAAAAAGGACAATTTTATCTAACTTAATAGTCTGCTGTACTTCAGAACTACAGTCAATATCTACCATGATGATTCAATCAGATAAAATCCTATCAAGCTCTCTCTTTACAAACTGCAAAACCATACAGATAAACCATGATGACTATCAAATTCTCCACATGCAGCCATTTAAAAATTATTAAAGTTCCACAGCTGATCCTGAGTTTTGGACACTTTCTTTTATGATTGTTCCTACAGCATACTTAACAAGACTATGTAACAGCAGTCAAAATGAAGTAATAACAGCTTTTATAACTACCACCCAAGAGCAGCAACTCTTGTTGTTGACCTAAGCAGAATGTATATATATATGAAAATGAGAAAACCAGAACTAATTCAAAGCAGCATGATCATTGTATTGGACCTTACTTTGAACACATCAAACAGGACATGAAAAAATATGGAAATCAGTATGAAAACGTTCTAAACCAGTATCCTCACATGTCTGAATGCAGTAAAGAAAGAAATCAAGCATGCCACACAATCCTGAGTTAAGAAATACCTTCTCTTCCTGGGAACAGGAGAGAGAAGACCAGACTGGAAATCACATCTCAAACAAACTTGTTTCCCGCTCCAAGGAGTTCCCAGACACAGGTGTCTCTTCTGGGCTCAGTTGTTGAAAAGCCTCAGATTCCCTTGCTTGTCATATCCACAATGACGAATTGCAGAGAAACACCATCCAACTTGGCAAATGAAGTATTCTCTCAGATAGCCAAAGCAATCCTAGCTGCCACACTATTTTGAAAGAAATGCAGTCTGAGTGCTTTTTTTTTAGCAAATGTTCTTTAGGAAAATAAAGATGATACATAGGGACATTCGACAGGAATAATCTTGTAGCACAAGTCACGAACCATTTGAAGTCCGTTGGAGAGAATGATGCCACAGAAATCTTCTTAAAAACAAAAGACTCAGCCCAGTGGCCAATATTTAGGAAAGACAGAGGGTAGATGCTTTCTAAGAAGGGAAGAAATGAAAGCTCTTTAAGCAGGGGAGCTTGTTACAACTTCACCAAGCAGTTAGAACCAACTGAAAGAAGAAATATTCAGCACTACAGTTGCAAGTAAGCACGTATTTTGGTAGTGTTTGACTGCACCCATCTGCAAGTTGGGGGAAACCAGTTCATGCTAAGGGGCTTGTACACAGATGCAGTATCAATCTATACAAACAATCCAACTACACATGTGGGATCTTTGCTTTTTCTCTGGGGCTTTTCATATTCACCGCAGATGTCTCCAAGGAGCAGGTTCCACTTTGAAAACGTGAAGCAGCTGCACATGATGAAAAATAAACTACACATTTCTCTCATGATGTACACTGGACGTTTGCTTTGCCACTAGCTCTTCTTCCAAAGAGAAGACACTCATATAAGAGAAAATTCACAGATCCCAGAAGGATGCCAAAGACCTAAAGAGCCAACAAATTGTGGATTTTCTCTTAGTTATTTTTAGAGTTAAAACCCCTGACAACCTGTAGATATGTATGTGGTGCATCCCTAAACAAAGGAGGAAGATACTCATGGACACCTGAAATTGTACCAAACATTAAACCATGGAATATGTCTGGTAGTGGGCTACAGAATGGCCATGAAAAATAAAAGAACAAAACCAAAGAAACCAAAGACACAGGCAATAAATTAAAGACATGTAGCTGCTGAGATATGAGAGAGAAAAGCTATGACTTAATCTGTAATTTGGGTCAGGCTTCAGCCTTGTCAAAGCACGTGAAGTAAGAGGTCACAGCAATGTGACTGCTGGACCAAAGAAGTCCATGGTTGCAAGTCTTTGGGTATATGCACCTTTTCAACCTAACCATGTCTTTACATACATGCTCAGAAGTTCAAGTGCTTGATCTTTTAAGTTTCAAAAGTGTGACAAAATGGGTTTGCTATTTATCAGTTTGTCACTGAGAAAGCGGTAAGAAGATTATGTAGTGCTTTGATGAAGCAAACCTACAGCCTTGCAGGACAAGTGACAAAGCTATTATTCCTCCCTTCATGCAGTTACAGAACATCAAAACAAGTTACTGTTGGCATGAGAAAGTTGACATTACACTTGACATTTCAGGCTGATGCTTATTTGAGTGGGTATCTTCTGAAAACATCTTGATGAAAGAAGCATTTCAAAGCTCTGACAAAGGGTTCTAAATGGTGAAAGACCTGCACAGAAACAAACTTCAAAGATTCCATACTCTAAGAATTTGGTTATTTTGTACAACTGACTCCTGTAAAATTAGTTTGCACACTACTGAGAAGTGAAGATTCTACAAAAGCCTTCACAGAATACACTGAATTTTGCAGACACCCTCCAGTCTTACCTCTTGTCCTGAAAGGTAGTATGCTGCTAGAAGACCACCAATGAAGCGAATATTGACCTCAAAAACAGATACTTCAGAATTCTAGAACAAAAAAAAGAATAAATGATTAACCAACTCCTTAATCAAAGGGGGAAAAAAAACATCAAAGCAGAGGCAAGTAGGTATCCTAAACCAACCTACATGCAAGGATCTGTACTGCTGCAGTTTCTAGATCCATACTGAAATTCTTGTGCACATCTTCATGACATCAAATGGTAACTCTAGTTACAGCTTCAAGTGAATTTTTAAAAATCAACTTAAGTTTTTCTCCTGCCATCTAACCTTGTTATCACAACAAACTGCAATTACAGTGATTTCGGGATGCTGGGTAAGAAGGCAAGGACCCTACATTTCCATAATTCAGCATCTTTTCTCTTATGTTTAAACATAAAACCAAACATTCTAGGTTTACAGGATAAAGCAGAATAATAATTAGAGAATTCTCATGATGCACTTTCTTAATCTGAATTACTAAAGTGCAATCTCAAATTCAGAGCTCCATTTTAACATAATCTCTGTCTAGGAACGGCCTTTATGTACTTAATATTATGACAAGAAATACTGCAAGACCACTGAGAAACTCAAGAGAATAAACCATTTTATTGCCTTCCTCCACATTAATATCCTTGGGCTAAATTCAACAGTATCTTTTGACTCATTTAATCCACAGAAAAATTAAGAGGAACCAGGTAGTTCTAACATCTTTCTGACTCCCTCTGTGCCCCATTCACTGATTTGCCTGCATATACTCCATCTGTCTCCCCCATATACTCTTCTTCAAGCCATTAGACATAGAAATGTAGTTTTATCAGGAGATTTTGAGACAGGGCAGACTTTTCCTTTTATCCAGAAAAGTCACTAGAATGTACACTATACAAGCTGACTCATCAGTTTGCATACAGAGGAAATAATATTCACAGGTATGTCTTTCCCTTCGTGCTATTTCCATCACACTTGCAGTTGTATCATGCACTTTGCTTATGTCCAAATTAAATGCATTTTGCATGTATTACTTATTTCAGAAAGATTACATGAGTATTTTAAAGATTTCCTCATATAGCACTGATGATTAAAAGTCTAAAGGTTTAAGTACTCCCAAATATAGGTTTTTAGGAAAAGGCATTCTCTTTTCACATATTCACAGATGATAACAGGAAAATAACATTGATGCATAGGAGTCACTAACAGGTATTAAAGTCATGAATCACATATACAATGGTAGAGTGTAAAGTGAAACAACTTATTCCCATTTCCCAGGAAAAGAATCCAAGAGGAACAAATTTATGCATTTATTTATAAACTTCAAACCATATTAAGAAATTACTCAAGTCTGGTGTACATACCAGACAACTCATTAACCTTCAGAGATGGTTTCTGATAAACAGAAAGATGCAATTGAATCCCAGTGGGTCATGTAAATCTCTTCCATCCAAATCCTAGATTAATTCTGCAAATTTGTATTGAAATTGCCTTAGATCACAAAAAAGTTATGGAAGCAATTTAATTCACCCTCATAATGGTATCATTATGTCTACACTGTCTCTGATATATTTAGTATCTTCAGTTTTAGATTGAACAATTATCTGGCACTAAATGAAAAATCAGAGTAAAATTTCTTTAATGTTTACCAGAGAGATGATGTATAAAACAAAAGGAAACAGCCCAAACAAATAATTTTTGAAAAATAGGATAAAATATAAAAACAACAGTAAGTATTTGCTGAATTCTGAGTGTATATCTGCATTTCATTATGTGCATTTACTGAATGAAAAAATATTTCTGGTACCATAAGATAGATCCAAGGACTGAAATAAAAATTCCATCACAGAGTCCGACAGTCCCAAAATTAGTAATAAGAACACTAATCAATAAGACTAAAATAGAGAATTTCTTCCATGTAATGCTTCCAAACTCTGCACGCATGAACAATGTCAGATGCTCTATGACCAACTGGGAAATTCTAGTAATAGAAAAGAAAGACTCAGCAAGTCAAGTGGCATTTTTCATGTTAAAACTCTTAAGGACATTGAAGAAGAAGATACTGTATTCTTCAGTAATCTATACACTGTGGCTTGGGGGAAATTTGTCTTTCATAGCTCAGTTATTTGCAGCTACTCTCAGCTAGTAAAACCTCATCTTTCGCCTTCATTTCAGAGGCCCTGTTGGTTCTCACAAAACATTTTTCCTTTCTTCCATTATCCAACTGCAATCTGCACTTTGAAAATACAATATATATTACTTACAATTCTAAGTATAAAAGGGTTAGGGTGTATTTTTTTCCCAAAATAAAGTCAGATACACAGAGAACTCAGAGCTTACATATGACGCTTTGATTCGTAAGTTTAAGTTTCATCTGGAAGACCTCTTCAGTCTCCCTCCAAGAGGAACACAATGAAAAGAATAGAGAAATAATAGGGCAAGCTCTACTCACCACACTGAAATCAAGATTTTTGTCAATCCATTCTTGTCCTTCTCTGAATTCATCATGAAGCCCCATGATATAAAGAGTATCCAATGCATCTACTATGGTAGCACCCATTTGTGAGTTTCCTACATGAAAAAAGAAGAAGGTACATTACAAGTGATTATTTTGTTACTTTTCTTAAACATCACAAATATGAGAAAATAATCCAAGCAGTAGCAAAGTTACTACAAAGATGTCAGCACAAGGAATCATCAAAACGAGTAAGGAATTACCAGGAACATAAGATGATTCCCACTTCTCTTTCAAAGCACCACTCTGGCACAGTTTGGCTTCTGGGGAGAAAAGACTAAAGAAAGAAAAATAGCCCTTCTCATCTGCTTTCCCAACCTGAACTGGAGCAACTGTACTTTGACACAAAAAAAAAAGGACAGAAAAGACATTCAGCTTCAGAAAATTACTAGGAATTCTAGGACAAAAGTATTAGATAAAAAAATCATATGCAAGATAAAGCAATCCATACTTGCAGTAATTTCTTGCATTTCCCAACATTTACTTCTGAAATGTTTGAAGTTATGCAACTATGAAAGCTACCTAATTACTGAAAAGCATGGACTGATGAGCAGGGATGCAGTGGCTTGGCTTGACTGGGAAAGCCACAGTCCCAAGATGCTCCCTCAGTGTCTCCTGGGTTCCGCACTAAAGTTGCTAATGGTTTTCTCAACTGTCACCATCTCAAGTGGAGCATTGAAAGACAAATAAAAATCAATGGTGCTTTACCCTAAAATGCCATTTACTTGAAACAGCAGCAATTTAGAGCTGATTGATGAGTGAATCATGGGTTTTACACGGGGGATAGGATGATGAGGCTGGCGAGCCATTGCCCATGTTAGCATTGGTCTCCCTAGGGCACCCCTGCCTAAGCTGTTGCCCTCAGCAGGCAGAGATCGGTGTTTCTAGAGGAAAGCAAAAATTACCATTTTCATAGTGTATGAAACATCCTATGCACTAAGAAAATAGCTAAATTCCACTGTTCATTTCTGTAATCTAAAAATCAGTACAATAACTATGATTAGCAATTTAATGACAGTAGTGTCCTAACAAGCTAAGCTGATTTTAGAGGTTTTTAACGTGCTTTTCACCCATAATGGAATCTCCAAAGTGAAGTGTTCCTGCTTGGTGTTTTTTATTCATCCATTTCTGACTTTCACATGGTTGGAGCTAATTTTTCCCTCAAGCATAACAATAACTGAATGAAGCCATCACCTCCATTGTATTTCTTTCACACACCTAAATGACTGACACACATGCAAGTTTAACTTCATTTTCAAGGACTTCTTCTCTCAAGTAATAAAAATCAAACACAACAGCATTTATGACAAAGTAATCACCAACTAATTTCTTCAGAAATAGCCAAGAATCAGTTTTAATTAATTTCAATTAGATATGGAAAGCCTAAAGTTGGTGGTATTTGTTAAGAATATTCAAATATAGATTGGGACACACTACCTTTTGCAAGATTAAATGAAAGGCATATTCTGACAAACTGGCCACCATCCCTGCCCGTAACTCTCAGGAAATTAATTCACTGTGGTGCATAAGTACTGTGAGGTTCAACACCTTCAGTCAAATGACAAATCCATTGCGTGTGCTGAGGCGGAGGTTGCTTTGAGCAGAGCTACAGCACTGCACTTAACTGTGCACCTTCTCATAAGCATATTGTGACAGCTACCTAATATATCACTTCAAAAATATGCAAATTACACCAGCATATAAGGACTACCTTCTGTACCAGCTGACAAAGTATCTTTTGACATAAAGCTGGAATGTGTTATATTGCTTCCAGAACACACAGAAAGTGACTTCTGTCCCTTTATTTAAACCACATTGATAAAACTTTAAAATACATGGTGTCTGAACAAATAAGGATACATACACTCGGGAAATCCTGAAAGCTCCTCTTGTAATAGTTTCAAAAAATAAAAAGCTTGTATCTTAAAACACAGTGATAATCACATCAGTAAATCCTCATATTCCCCAACTGACATGAGATGAGGAGAATACACTGCATGCAAATGCACGGACTGGCATGTCATTGTCCAGGACTCTACATTCCCCATCTTCTCCACAAAAATTTCAGACACCACAGTGCAATGATCCACAGTTTTCTAGATCTCAGAAGTACATTCCAGTGTTCACGATATGGGCACAAGAATACATACTTGACAATCTTCAAGAAAATATCTTCAAAAACACAATTTTAAACAACCTTTTTTATGGAGTTCTCTGCACAGAACCATGAAAGGGTCATGGAAACGGAAAAGCACGTGATTACTTTTGCCATCTCACAAGTCCAATAGATGCATTCAGAGAAAGTGGAACAGCCATCTCTCCAGAACTTACATAAAGTGTCTGTGCTTTCCCTAAAGCATCCCATAATGACTGAACAATATGACTTCACCAAATACAGACAAGAAATTTGCTTTCATCATCACTGTGTTAAAATTGAGCCCTCAACCCTGTGTACAGAGATCTCACCTAAACCAGCAGAACCCCAAAGGGACTGCCTGACAACCTGCTTCATGCTGTTTGCAGCTGCAGAAACAAACACAGCCCAGTACAGTAAAACAGACTTGCTCAGCAATTTTTGATGAGTCAATTAAAAGCATAGGTTGATACTCTAAACTTTTGTCTGGGCCATACTCCAACAGTTTGTTCGATCTCTCCCTCCTGCTCCCTATACACTCCTTTCTCTCATATTTTCATGTTTATTTTTCCTAGGACCACAAACATCAAACAAAACTTTACTGAGCAAAGACCTTTCTGCTCACATGTGCCTCTTCCCTAAGCAGTGATGGGTACCTGTTTCTGAGATGCAGATCAATATTTTTATAGTTTCTTGACTCCGTGCGAGAGCTCAACTGTTTTCTAACACCACTGCTTAAGGATAGCATTTATATCCCAACCTATAATAAATGATTAGTTTTTCTTCTTTCTTGTAAGCAGGCTAGTTCAACCAAATTTGGGTTATTTTTCTTTTTTCTGTACACATGAGTTCTTCTTCCTTGAGGAAGAGTCAGAAGAAAAAACTTTGGTTTTTTAAACCCTTTTGGTTGAACACACTTCCCAAAGGTCAAAAGATGATAAGTCAGTATTTTGCGACAGATTGTCTACCCAGTCTTCTTCCTTTAGTGTCACTCAGGCAGCACAAAGCCAGCTAATTCTCTCCTGCTGGGCATGGAGCGGGAAGAGTCCAAAATGAGGAATTCACATCCAGAATCTTGTGCTTACAAGAAGAGAAGGCAGTGCTGGACATAAGGCAAGGCTGAGGACAACACACATGTAACACCTCAGCTGCCCCATACTCCAGTAGTGGTACAACTTAAAACCACCTGTGGGTTTGGTTAGGGAGTAAAATTAATTGCTCTCAGCTTCTTTCTTCAAGGACTATATGGAAAGTACATAATTCTAAATTTGTTCCTAACTAAGAGTTTCCACTGAATTCTTCTGTATCTGCTCAGGTCTACAATGTAACCAAAACAGGCTGTGATACTGTCATAGCTGTCTTCATCTTAGAATGCACTGCAATACCATTAGCAGGAATACCAGCGCAGAAAGGCGTTAGTGGAAATGCAAGCAGGAAGAAGCAGCAAGTGTCCAAAGATCACTGACCTGAATTACTGTCACCTGTGATGCTATAAGGAAAGCAGACTACAACGGATAGGCAGCTGTACTTCCCCCTCCTGGTGCTGATAGGAACCATTTGTCTTAAGTCACAAAGAGAAATCACCTTCCATTCATAATAGAGGATGGTTGTTTTTTTTGTTTTCATAACCCTGCTAAAATCCATAAATTTTGCCATAAAGGATAAGAGTATAGCCTTCCTGGACTGAGACTGTACAAGATGTCATTTGAAGAGCCATAAAGTAACCTTAATCAACGAGATAAAAGCTCAGAGGAGTACACACTACTTGCTACCACTTCAACCAGTCTGATGTATTACTGCTCCAGATACAGAGAGAGCAGGTATCTCACTGTGGTGAAAAAGGCTATAAATCAATTAAACTATAACAGAAAATAACACTTCTCTTAGCTGAAGGCACTCCTCCCAGGGTCTGCCTCTGTTCAATAAAAAGGCTCAGCTAGTCAAGTTGCATAAGATAATAACTGACTCCAAAAAGGCTCAGTTTTACAGACGTCAGATTAGCAAGTTTCCTCTCCATATAATTATAGTTCTAGTTGATTGAGCTCAAAATTTAATGAATTTCGCCTAATGAAGGCAATGCTTATTCTCCTAAATAAAACAGAACATCCATCATGAGCTAATGGAAAGAATTTAGCAGCGAAATAGCTGAACTACTAAGAAAATCACGCACACTCTCATTAAGCAAAAGTATTATTCCAAAGGACTGGGAAATAGTCATTCAGATTTGTATTTAGGTAGACTTCAGTTTTCCTGAGATAAGCCAAGTAATTCCTGCACTTGGTAGCACATAAATCTACAGTTTGAAATCGTATAGCAAACCATATGACTAAGTGAAAAATATCAGGCCTCTACAAGAAAAATGGTCTTCCTATGCAGAATTCTTTCAGTATGTCAAACCACTAGGTGAAGAACTGGTTTATTTGCATCATTTGAAAGTCTCACTAGAGACTATCAAAGTACAAGGGAGGCAGACCACTGTCATGTGTTCCACGACAAAAGGAATATGAAGAAAACAAATTGCCCATTTTCATCATACCATAAGGATAAGTGTAGAGATTTAAGAATTCTGATATCAGCTACAGGGCTGCTTAGTGTATTTATCATGTGGAAGCAGAGGAGACGATGCAGTGAAGTACTAGAGAAAAGATGTGAATAAGCAGAGATCAATTATGAACAGAGAAGACTGAAGATATGAGACATAGACAAGTTAATTAAGGAACAAGATGACAAATTAAAACTCTGCACCAGCAAACTGAAATCGTGCACTTTGAGTTGAAAGGTAGTCATCAAAAAGGTGCTACACAGAAACTTTATTTGACACATCACCCATACCTACTCCTTACTTCAACATGAATACACTACACACAAATCTCATTACTTGTTTGGAGAAACACTTCCATGGGGGCTTTCATTATCCCTAAGTGAGGGTGGAGCAGGTGTACTCAGTCTGCATGGGACTGAGCTAATTTTCTTCACAGCAGCGTGTATGTTGCAGTGGTTTGGATGTGTGACTAAACCAGTGTTGATAACACAACAGAATTTTTATTATTGCTAAGTAGTGCTTGCACAGTATCAAGGCTTTCTCTTTCTTTGCCCTGCTCTGCACCCCCACAGTGAATAAGCTGGGGCTAGGCAAGAGGCTGGGGTGAGAATTTTCCTTCTTACCCTTCTCCCCGTGTCTATCCTCTAATTATGTCACAAGTGTGTCAGCGTCTTACAACGCACTTGGCATTTACCCAGAGATCAGCTAGAGGAGTAAGAAACCTGAAGGAAATCCAGTCTATCCAAATGGATCTCTCATACTCAAAATGCACACTGCTGCTACAAAGTGAAGGAAACCAGCGTAAGTGAAAAAGTACTACAAGGCCACTCTGCTTCCAAGCAAAGTCATATAAATAGGTCTAATAAGTGCATGTAACCATTCCTATCTTTCTCCATTATGCACTGACTGAGAAGGTTCCTTCACACAGGACTCTAACAAAGGCTATTATTCCTGTTTCACAAGGACAGCCTTAGAACCTGAAAAATTATTTTTCACATAGGCAGGTGTTTTAATCCTTAGCAACAGAGTGAAAATGCTTCTTTGATAAACTCAGCCTGATATTAAATAAAGAGTTGTTGCAATCTTAAAGAAAATAAATATTCTCGTTATTCATGTTCCTGTCTGCCCAGTTTCATAATGGCTGAAAAATGCAGACTGCATAAGACTCTACTGATTTAAGGAAATTATACTGATATCTACTAAAAAGATCCAAATAATTCAAGTTTTCAGACTGTAGCAACAGGATTTCTTGATGTGAGACAATTACAGACATGATAGGAAAATATGTAACATGGAAATCAAAAGCACACTATTACCAACAGTTTTCTGTATCTCTAATGAGGCTCTGGCAATAAAGCTGCCACTACTGAAGCATACCACTTGCAAAATATCTTAATGACTCACAAAGAACAAGATAATGTTTAAGAAAATTAATTAAACTTTTAGAAAAGATAGTTTAATTTCACTGAGAAAACCAGTGCCTAGAAATTAGACAACGAAACCATACATTTCATACAAAAGTGCGATGTATGATTTCGGCTCAGTCATAAAATACAATGAATAAGCCTTTAAGTATCCATGAAGAAACCAATTGCCTTTAACAGTTTAGACTAATTAAAAGAGCAGAACAAGTAGCTAAGCATGTTGATTGCTTAGTCCTGTTAAATTGCTGGTAATAGGCAACATGAAAAGGAGGTCTTAATGTTTGCACTAGACAATGAAGTACTTTAGCATATAAATAACATTAAATAATCAATTGTAATGCTTTCCTAAATTTCATAACTGAGGAAGTAACAGGAGTGAAGCACTGAAGTGTATGCTAGTCTTTGAATCTATGAAAAACTGGACCTGCTGCCAGATGTTATTAATCAACAAACTGCTGCTTAAGTAGCTATGTTCTTAAGACCCAGATTTCAAAACTTAGTCTAAGAATCTATACTGCAGTAAAGATTCCTGTTCTCTGCTTGTCACTTGATTGCTTTACTTTGCTCTCTAACTAGATCTTATATGGCCCTCCAAATTAATTCAAAATTCATGCAAGACTTCAATGCTGACCCCAGTAAAAAGCCGAAATGTCCTCAAAACTAAATCTGAAAAGAACTTATGATTAATATCAGAAAATTTTGATTTTCTACATTTCTATCCAATTTTCTCCATATTTTCTGTTATTTTGTTTTTTTAGCACAAACACAAAACTAAATTACTGTAGATGGGAGAAGGACTGTGTGCAGCCCACAATGAAGATTAATGCTGGGCCTACCATCTGAGTGGAAGGTTAAGACCTGGTGATAACTGAAAGGCCACAATGTTAGGAGAGAAAAGTTAGGATGAACTTCAGAGTAGGAAAGGAAGGAGAAGATATGGCTTTAAGTACAAACCAGGGGAAGGAAGTTAATCAGAAGTGAAGCAAGAATAACATGTGAGAAGTGAATGGTGATGGCAATCTGCTACACACATGAAACAGTCAATCAAAACTAACCAAAAATACAGATCTGAATCAAGCCCATTTTGAGAAAACAGGAAGTGGAAGACTGAAGGGAAAAGTACCTGTGAATGATGGCTCAGAAATATGAAGAACCTCAACACTGCAGCAGTCAATTAAACTCAGCAGGAAGCAAAGCAAGGTTAACATTTGTCAGTAAATAAGAGAACAAGATGTTATCTGGCCCCCAGTATAGCTGTGTGACCTAATGTATGAAGCAAGCTAAGTACTGATCTTCCAAGACAAGATCCAATCTCTTACAGATAATTGTAATCTAAGCTATTTTGTGAGCTAGGCAGTAGGAAAAGCATCATAAAAAAACCCCAAACACCTAAGAGCCATCATGCCACAAAAGCTTTTCTATCTTTACATAAAAGCTTGGGCCACTTCCACAGATTTTGGTCCAAACCACATTCTAAATTTTCTTTGGAACAACTAAAGAGGAGCTGATTTCAGTGTGGTAGCCATAAAACCTCACCAGAATGGTGCAAAGCTTGAGTGTACACTACCAGTGTATTAGGCACTGTTTCTGAGTTACAGCTGGCCTGTTCTTCTGGCTTCAGATCAAAGTGTACTCACATCTGCCTCTCTCTCTGTGCATGTGCCCATGGAGCTGTTCTCAGCATACACAGTTTGAGAGTTCAATATGCTAATTCTTACTCAGCTGTCATGCCTGTTTACTTAATATTTTAACACAGTCCAAAATAGACTGCATAGCCTTAATTTCATTTCCTTATGATACGCTCTGCTCTTAATTCCAAATGATAGGAAACAAGTTTAAATTCATGAACAGAATTCCCACAACTTAAATAATTCCCAAATCAAAACAAATGTTAAATCCAAAGGATTCCAATGGGAAACAGGGTTTTTTTTTCCTCAGAGCAAACCATCTGGTTAATATGAGAAGAGCAGGGGAGAATGCTATTAGAAAGAATCAAAATTCTCAGTCTGAGCCTTAGCCCTGAACTCTAGCATGGCTTCATTTCTTCGTTATCATTTCATGCAGATGTTTACCTCACTATTTTACAACACAAGTTACAGAAATGAGGTGTGCTTATCTAATTCCACTTTGCCTTTGTACATCTCTTCTTTTTTTTTGTTAAAGTAGAATTTTCAATTTTTTGAACAGTAAGATTTAACATCATTGGTACAAAAACACATAAAAAAGCCACTGAGAAAAACTGACCTAAATGTGTTGTACATGAGCCAACACAAACTGAGTGAGAAGAATTCAGTGGGAATACTGTATTATTAAAAAGAAGAACACAAGACAACAGTTGTTCATGGTGAATTTTCCTGATTTGCATGGGCACACTTGTGACAATTTGATGAAATATCAATGACATACAAAAAAGATTCTTAGCTAAGCAGTTGTTTTTATCTATAGCACCAGTACTGTAAAATAGTTAAGAGGGAACACAGAGCCAGACTGAATCCTGCCTGCACACACTGGCAAGTTTTAGACAAGAAGCATGTTCTGAATAAGTGTGACATGTATTGCAGTGAAGCAAAATAGTGTTAACAAACCACTATTGGCCCAAGTGGCAGCATCAATCAGAAGACAGCTTTAAATTAGGTGAACTGAGGAAAAGCCAGAAATTTGTAAAGGGAAGCCTTATCTTCAGATTGATGTTGAGGTCTTTTTAAGAACTGAAGCTGTATATGGAAAGGGAACATACACAGAAGGATGTGAGAACATCTCTTACCTAAAACTCTTAAGAAAACTAAACTACCATATAAGTTTTAAAGAAAAAAAAAAGGGTCTCTTCTGTGCGGCGTGGAGGAAAAGGGAAAAGGGTTTCCCTGCTATCCCCTTTGTTCCATGGGGGCAGAGAAAGGAGGGAGAAACAAGAGTTCCAGGCAATTGCAAGGCAGAGAGAAATCTCTTTAATCCAAACATCCACAGGTATTAACAGACCTCTGGGGGCGGTCCCCGGTCTGGCTGGATTGGGTGAAAACTGAGGGAGAGGCAGGGTTAAGGGTCTATTAACCAATGGACTCGGGACAGGGGCAGGGCCGGCTGGGGCCCTGGCACTGCCCCCCTCAACCACGAGGGATAACAGAACAGAAAGGGGAGAAGGGCCAAGGAGCCTTCACCAGAGCACCTGGGTGGGGACAGCACTGCCCAAAAGGCCTCTGGTTGACACAAAGAGAACTGGCAGGGTGTGGACAATGACCCATCACAACTGAAAGGCAGGCAGGGTAACAGAACCAGAAACTGCTTTTTAAAACTTCAGCTGAGTCTCTGAGTTTTTAAGGTGTTTGTCCAGTGCTGGTTTTGGAATTAATTTCAGCATCTTCCTACACTACCACAGGATAAGAAAACATTCTCATGCAGATGAATAATTGTTTGAAAGACAGGACATGGAATAAATGTAAACAACCAATTATCACTGTGAGGTGAAACCACCAGTAGGATCCTACAGAGATGAATGCTTGGGCAAATGCTTCTTTATTAATAATTTGAAAATATTTATTAATATTTATAAATAAATAGAACTGGATACAGTGGATAAGGAGTTTGAAAAGGAATGTTACTGCAGAAAAGCCACTCTGTAGTACTTTTCTAGGAGCCTAAAAGATACAAAATACAATTAACTAGGAAAGGAACAGCGAACAAAACATAAAACAGAACAAAGACTCAGTCTTTCTCTTAAAAACAAACAAACAAACAAAAATAACTTGAAAAGATACAAAGAAAGGAGGTAACATATCAGGTATGAAAAAATATACAAGAAATGAGTTAACAGGTCAAGACTCTCCATACACAACTGGCACGTAACTGGGGGCATAGGCAATTCTACAAACTCATGAATGGCAAGGAAAAGATGAATAACAGATGCTTGTACCAGAACTATTCACCTAGGACAATGAGTAGACTTCAAAAGAAAAAAGTTCCCCACACACATCAAATCAAACTATGGAACCATTCATAAGGGGATGTGTTGGGTGCTCTTAAGTTTGCCCAGACTCCAAAGCAGTTTGCACAAAATCAAGGAAAAATAACCTCTAAGTTATTAAACAAAACTTGCTGCCTCTGATCACAGAAGCACAAACACAGCACAAAATTCTGTAAGGCTGTAGAGTACTCATAGACAAGCTCACTTACTATAAGCTTTTCCTGCTCTTACGATTTCTTACTTGCTGTAAACAATTTTTGAAGGATGAGTAACGATCCTGTTTGATCTTTCATCCAACCTGAAGGAACTTTTCTTGCGATATCAGAACATGGTTCAAACTCCAAATAAAGCCAGCAACTCAAAGAGTTATGCTCTTTCTCTAAATTTTATCTTTCCAAAATTTGTGTTACTGGCCAAAAAAATACAAATTCAATGTACATATATATTCAATATTGTTTCACTGTAGTCACTCATTACTAAGATTGCAGAGGACACAGATGCATGGGCCTATCCTAAGGCCAGCTCCATTTACTTTGAAATTGAATAGAACCTGATCTATAGAGATACGGCTGAAATTTGCATCATGAAACTACCTCTCCTTACTAGTTAGGATGAAAGGATTTTCTTTCCTGTTTCATTTGCTACAGAAAAAGGCAGTGATGGGTAGATTGTTTGTGCAGGTACAATTATAAGAACTACTGCTCACTAGGTAGGTTTTTTTCATCAAGGTAACATAGTCAAGAATATTATTGTTTACATATATACCTCATATTCCTTTTTTGTGCTCATTTATCCTCCACATGGATTCAGAGGCTGAACTCATGAACAGAAAAAGGATGTTGAACAGAAGCTGTATTTCCTGCCTATATTTTACAGTGAGAAGACATAAGAAGTTTTCAGCCAGATTTTCAGGTCATCCCTCAGTCTTGACTTTAGGGTATATCATCTATTTTCTTCCCAGTAAAAGTGTGTGTCTCCATACTGTTTATAAATTTTTGCAGATATTTTTCCAGCTTAAAAAAAATAAAACAGAAAATACAAACGGCCCACAAAACCAGACACCCGTGACACTCAGTTATATGAACTTCAGAGGTAAATTACAACTAATCAGGTGACAGCAGTTGACAGTGTCAGAGCAAATCAGCAACCCAATAACTACTGCAAGACAGATGACAAAAATTTCTAACAAACTAGTGAATATTACCAAGTGTAAATTAAAACAAAAAAAAATCTGTTACAGCATTTCTTGTAGTGCTTACAACAAATATTCCACCTCTCATCTTCAGGACCACAAACTCAATGAAGAAATCGTATTTCTCTCCCAAGCCATACTGTGCTTGTCAAAGGTATTGGAAAAACAGACTCCTGTGCCTGACTCAGCTCCTTGTAATAGCCACACGTCCGTGTGGTCTGACAAATGCATTTTCTGAACGGGGCTTGGGAGTGTCGCTGCTCCCGCTCTCCGGCACAGCGGAGAAATGCACTGTCAGATCTCCATTGCTTAGCAACACGAAGCTCTGCAGCAGGAGCTCCCCACACTGCGGCAGTGGGCAATGGGCAGCTGGCTCAGCAACTTCCTTCCATGCCACCAGGCTTTGGCAGTGGCACGGGGAGCAAAGGCTGAGATGGGCTGTGCACATGCCAGGCAACAGGAACACTCAGTGAGGTGGTAGAAACAAAGTAGCCCCTGGGAAGTGGAAAATGTTCAGCACATTACCTGCCTGAGTTCGAGTCTCAGTGGGACCGTCCCCTGGCAGTTCAATGCCTCCCTGCCATCCCATCCCATCCCGCCCCGCCACATCTCGGATGCTCAGCAGGCTCAGCCCCGGTTAGTACCGGGTGCTGTGCCAGTCCCGAGGACTTCCCTGTCACTCTCCAAGCTCGCTCAGCCGTGGCAGATGGACCTCAGGACTGAAACGGTGGGGCCAGTTCTGTGCACACTGTGCCTCACCTAAAACATCCACTGTGCAGGCTGGAAGGGCACAGCCACGTGGGGAGAGCCCTGCCCAAATCTGCGTTCGCCAAGTCTGGCCATACAGATACAATACATTACCTGCCCCAGCTGAATCCTGGAGTTGTTCCCTTGGACACATCTTGCTCTTAAATGATACTGAATGTGCCTGACAAAAACCCCTCATAAAAAAAAGGAGCAACTTCCTTTGGCCAGGTTTAGGGAACCGACAAGGCATTGTATTGCAGCCTTGAAGCTCTACCAGGTAACACCAATGCAACCACAATGTGACTTGACTGATAATTTCCTCTTCTGCCCCAAGACAGAGCTGGCAGACATCTCAGATTAAACTGACTGTTTGGGTGGCATGTGAGATGAGAGGACAGGAGAGGCATGAAAGCATTACTGATGCATGAGACAGCTCTAGTGTGACAAAATAATGATTTCATTAAACCTTTGTGCATGAGAACGGGCATATCTGTGTGCACGAGTATACAACTAAAACTTGTTATCACTATTAAGATATTTTTACACCCTTCGAAGCATATGGACATATAACTGTCTATGGATATATACATTATCAGATTGCCTCATCTCTTGATAGAATACATCCAAATGCTAGATTTAGAAATGCACTGCTAGTAATACAGGAAGTTTTAAATTTTGCAAGACTTGTATCAGTACTTTGCCCCGTACTTTTACCCAAAAAAATTGCACACCTTCACTTTATTTTTAGATAGTTAAAATTGAGAAAACAAAACAAAAACCCTCCAAAACAACAAAAAAAACACACCAAAAACTTCAGAACTCTCATTTCAGAAAGCATCACATAAGATGACAGTCCATGATTTCTAGTTCGGGTGAGGACAATGTTCCAAATTGCCCAAGAATTGTGGTCTGTTTTCTCTATCTTTTTCCTTAAACTCATTCAGGTTCTCAGATACACATTGTTTTAGAAAAATAAAGATTGAAGACTGGTACAAACCACGCAGTATAAACTGCCCAATTTAACTCACAATAAAGTATCCTTACAGCTTATCGTACGGCAATTAGTTCATAAGATACTGAACTAAAAGATACCACAAACACATACATCTTAAAACTCTGAAGCATAGCTGGACTGCGTAATTTTAATTGTGTTTTCGTAAGATGTTCACCTGCAGGTCATCAAACAAGTGCAGGGACAAACCACCTTCAAACAGCTCGTTTCAGATGGTTACTTTCATCCTCAAAAGCAAATCCAATCAGATTTCATTACAGCAAGAGAATCCAAGAGTATCGTCAACTACTCTGGTTTTCACTAAACTCAGAAAACCTTCTGAAGCAAGTTCAGTGTTTGTCATGTTTGCTCATTATCTTACACGCATCATTTTCCATCAGCCTTTTCTCTTCATCCTTTCTGTTCTAATGAGAACTTGACCCAGATCCCACACACCTCTGCAGTAACGCCCTGCGGCTGCCATCAAATTATTCCAGCAATTTAAACAGTCCAACAAAAAAGGTTAATTTTCTTTTTTTTTTTAGCTTAGCTGCTACAACCTTCAGAAGAGTTGGAAATAAAAATTTAATCTGAAAAGAAAATTTACACCTCTCTGCTGTACTTTCTCTTTGCCTTTTATATTTCATCTTATGGGGTAGGAATCAGTAATAAATCTTTAGAATGCCAGCCTTTTCAAAAACAGGTAAGTTATTACCCTGTTTCACCAACAGAGAACCTATAAAGGTTTCTTTCATATGTCATCTAAATGTAAGTATCTTTAAAAGCTCACCAATTCCCAATCATACTTTCCCAGAGCAGCACCACCCTACTAATGTTGTGAACCAGCAATTGAAGTGGTACTATTCAAGACTGTAACTACTGACTGACTACAGTGTTTGATAGACAATTATTTCTAGCAAGCTTTCCTTTACAATCTACAGTCAGACATCTCAAAAAGACTGACCATAGTTTCTAGTTGCAGGCCAACCAAAGCAACCCTAGCAGGTTTTGCATACAAAAGTCAATTTAATAATTGAGGAAGCCTATAAATATTCTTGCAGGCAAGCTTCAGTGAGGTACAGACCATCTCGCTTCGAAGTTCATAAAGTTTATCCTTCCTTATATTCTTAATGACTTAACACTAAGATTTATAAGAGCAGAGCAGGCCACCTCCTCTGCCCTTTGCTGACCCAGTGTGAACCCTGCTAGATCCTGCAACATTAGAACACTGGTGTTCCTCTTGGCATAGGCACAGATATACACTGCTTCAGACAAAAGTACAGTCCACAGAAGACTAATGACTTATTTGCCTTCTGAATTGAATGATGTTTACCTCACTTGACAGTTACCAGTAAACTTGATTTCCCAAAAATTCATGTAAATGGTTGCAGTGTCAACCAGTGACACCACCTCCTTGCAGAATCTCACAGATGTGCCAGGAATTGTAATGGAAGTACACCAGACTCCAGTAATGGCAGATGTGGTAGTTTTAGCGAGGCCTCAAATCAGCAGGCTCAGAGAATCTACACAGATTAGGAGAGACAGGTATCACCTGACTAAGTAACCAAAGAAATATTTCATACCAGATGACGCAAACCTGAGATATGAATACAGGAGTGGGAGGTGTTCACTCAGTTCCATCATGGCCGAAGTAGAGGCAAGACACACAGCTGCTGCCATGCTGTCTGGGCCCTGCTGCTGCTGCCACTGCTTGCATTTTGTTTGAGTTTGGGGAAGTAGAAACATTTTGTTGTTATACTTTCTGTTTCTTGCTGGGTGTCTTCTGGGGTGCTTATAGATCTAGAGTGATGGAATCTGTTTTCGGCAGGTTGTTATATCTACCTTGTGTAAGTGTGTGTTTTATTGCAGTTTGCTTTTAATTTTTTCTGTATAAATATATATATAGTTAGTTTAAGTTAAAATCTATTTTGAGGGGGTTTTTCCCTTTCTCCTTTTCTCAGCTGGGAAGGGGAGAGAGACTGACTCTGTGTTGGGCAGTTGGCATTTTGCCAGCTCAACCCAAGACACAGAAAATAGTTTGGTTCACATCATCTTGCAGGTAGGTGAGTGATAAAAACAGGTATTGCTAAGTAACTCTTTACTAAAACTAGCATGAGATTTCAAAAAGAATTATGTGATCCTTCTATACAGGCAAATACTGCTGGGAATGGTGTCATTTGGGGTGATAGAGATTGGTAAAGAATTAGGAATAACCATACAGCCCAGTACAAATCCTTAGTACGGAGGACAATTTCCACACATTGCCCCCATCAACCACCCACCAAATGAACAATAGCTGATCCTATTTTATACTTCATATATACACCAGACTGTGTATTTAGGAAAAGTTTTCCATATGAAACAGCCTTGAGCAATCATGACATGGCTTGCTAAAAATTACATGGCACAAAATAGAATCTGGATTTTAAAAAGACAGACACATAGGGAATCAACTGCTAGAGTTAACTGGAACAAGAGGAGCAGAAACTTTAATGTGGACGAAGCCTGCAATTTCTTCCAGAAAGCCATGCCAAAACTTAAAAAAATACAGCATTCCAAAGAAGAAGAATTCCAAGGAGAAAATAGCAGAAGTCTTCCAGGCTCATTAGGAGGCATGTTAGAAATACGCAGGGAGGAATAGAAAGAAAAGACTACAGTGAAATTACAACTGTTTTGAAATCCTTTGTCACATTAAAACTGAAACATTATAAAAATGCTTCTTTGCCATATGAAGAAAGAGCCTTACTTCACAGAGTCTGGGTTCCAAACCAAGGCTAATCTAAAATTATACATGGCAAATTAAGCAACAGAATTACATGTAAATTCAACAGCAAAGGCTACATGATTATACAGGTGAACATTAAAGACTTTTCCCTGTCAGATCCCATTTCATCAGATGGAAAAAACATAAAGCAAAGCCATGAATTAGTCATAACATAAAACTAAATCACAGTAAGTTTCAACAGAGATTTTTCTAGTAGAAATTAAAGCAGTGCCAGTGTACAAGGTAGCAAACAAAGTATCTAAGGATAGTACACAATATTCTCCTGGCACCTAAGAAAACTCCTTTAGTCTGTCATGGCAGAAGTTTGTTCCTCCAGTCTTTCCTTCAGCCTCACACTCTCTCCTTGCACTATGCTCAGTACCAGCTGCATCTCAGACTTCTCCATTTCATGTACATGCTAACTTGGTTCATCTTCCCTCCCCCGGACAACTCCCCCTTACCCCGTCATTTTCTTTATACGGGAATACAAAGAAGGGAAATAACTTCAGAACAATAACAGCTCTCAAACCATACTGAACTGTAATAAAACAGATTCCAACACAAGACCAGAAGAATTCAATGCCAGCCTCTTAGGCTTGCAGTAAAGGCAAACAGTCCTTAGTCCACATTAGCCTAGCACAGCAGCTGAAATTACTCTACAGATTTAAGTAAACTTCCAAGGACAAAGGGGGTTTATTTGTGGACTCTTTTTGTTGTTTTATTCATTGAGGATTTTTTTAAGCATTGCAGAAAATTTAACTGAGAGGAGCAGTGTGCCCAGTAAAAGTTCTCCTCCCTGCTCTGCATCTAGCACTTACTTAAGGTTGAAAGCCATCACATAAATAAATTTGATGAAAAACTTTTTGGATATAAAGAAAATAACTTGTTTACTTGGTAAGATGTAAGAATAGTTTCAAGATAAAATTTAAGGAGATCAGGGGAAGGGACAGCGAAAAAAATAATTTAAAAGTCCCTTGAAGTATTACAATACTTTTGAAACANAGAAACATTTTGTTGTTATACTTTCTGTTTCTTGCTGGGTGTCTTCTGGGGTGCTTATAGATCTAGAGTGATGGAATCTGTTTTCGGCAGGTTGTTATATCTACCTTGTGTAAGTGTGTGTTTTATTGCAGTTTGCTTTTAATTTTTTCTGTATAAATATATATATAGTTAGTTTAAGTTAAAATCTATTTTGAGGGGTTTTTTCCCTTTCTCCTTTTCTCAGCTGGGAAGGGGAGAGAGACTGACTCTGTGTTGGGCAGTTGGCATTTTGCCAGCTCAACCCAAGACACAGAAAATAGTTTGGTTCACATCATCTTGCAGGTAGGTGAGTGATAAAAACAGGTATTGCTAAGTAACTCTTTACTAAAACTAGCATGAGATTTCAAAAAGAATTATGTGATCCTTCTATACAGGCAAATACTGCTGGGAATGGTGTCATTTGGGGTGATAGAGATTGGTAAAGAATTAGGAATAACCATACAGCCCAGTACAAATCCTTAGTACGGAGGACAATTTCCACACATTGCCCCCATCAACCACCCACCAAATGAACAATAGCTGATCCTATTTTATACTTCATATATACACCAGACTGTGTATTTAGGAAAAGTTTTCCATATGAAACAGCCTTGAGCAATCATGACATGGCTTGCTAAAAATTACATGGCACAAAATAGAATCTGGATTTTAAAAAGACAGACACATAGGGAATCAACTGCTAGAGTTAACTGGAACAAGAGGAGCAGAAACTTTAATGTGGACGAAGCCTGCAATTTCTTCCAGAAAGCCATGCCAAAACTTAAAAAAATACAGCATTCCAAAGAAGAAGAATTCCAAGGAGAAAATAGCAGAAGTCTTCCAGGCTCATTAGGAGGCATGTTAGAAATACGCAGGGAGGAATAGAAAGAAAAGACTACAGTGAAATTACAACTGTTTTGAAATCCTTTGTCACATTAAAACTGAAACATTATAAAAATGCTTCTTTGCCATATGAAGAAAGAGCCTTACTTCACAGAGTCTGGGTTCCAAACCAAGGCTAATCTAAAATTATACATGGCAAATTAAGCAACAGAATTACATGTAAATTCAACAGCAAAGGCTACATGATTATACAGGTGAACATTAAAGACTTTTCCCTGTCAGATCCCATTTCATCAGATGGAAAAAACATAAAGCAAAGCCATGAATTAGTCATAACATAAAACTAAATCACAGTAAGTTTCAACAGAGATTTTTCTAGTAGAAATTAAAGCAGTGCCAGTGTACAAGGTAGCAAACAAAGTATCTAAGGATAGTACACAATATTCTCCTGGCACCTAAGAAAACTCCTTTAGTCTGTCATGGCAGAAGTTTGTTCCTCCAGTCTTTCCTTCAGCCTCACACTCTCTCCTTGCACTATGCTCAGTACCAGCTGCATCTCAGACTTCTCCATTTCATGTACATGCTAACTTGGTTCATCTTCCCTCCCCCGGACAACTCCCCCTTACCCCGTCATTTTCTTTATACGGGAATACAAAGAAGGGAAATAACTTCAGAACAATAACAGCTCTCAAACCATACTGAACTGTAATAAAACAGATTCCAACACAAGACCAGAAGAATTCAATGCCAGCCTCTTAGGCTTGCAGTAAAGGCAAACAGTCCTTAGTCCACATTAGCCTAGCACAGCAGCTGAAATTACTCTACAGATTTAAGTAAACTTCCAAGGACAAAGGGGGTTTATTTGTGGACTCTTTTTGTTGTTTTATTCATTGAGGATTTTTTTAAGCATTGCAGAAAATTTAACTCAGAGGAGCAGTGTGCCCAGTAAAAGTTCTCCTCCCTGCTCTGCATCTAGCTCTTACTTAAGATTGAAATCCATCATGTAAATAAATTTGATTAAAAACTTTTTGGATATAAAGAAAGTAACTTGTTTACTTGGTAAGACATAAGAATAGTTTCAAGATAAAATTTAAGGGGAAGGGACAGCGAAAAAAATAATTTAAAAGTCCCTTGAAGTATTACAATACTTTTGAAACACGTCCTTTGACTCTTCTTTTGGAATAGGGTTCCTCTGGGACCTTACTTTTTTCCTACTAATGAAAACAAGAAGCTAATCAAATTTTGATTAAGTTAAAATACTTTGTTCTAGATTCAGGCACTATGCACAAAAGAATGAGACAATTATACAATCCTAATCCATATTTCTATCATCTACAAGAAACAAATGCAATGTTTAAAACAAGATAAATAATACAAATATCAATTACAATGAGAACCAACCTCACACAAAGGCATTAGCTAACTGCCTTACAATATAAGCCAAAAAAATCTTGATTTCAAGCAAAAATTTATAAACAACACTAACATAATTAAGGTATACACAGTATATTTACACTCATTCTTGATGTAAAAAGGGGTTATGATAAATTTGTACCTTCCCCAAACATGAGAGTGGAAGAACACAGTATGAAAACCTGTAAAGAATTCAGAAAATTCTTCCTAGTCTTAAAGCAGCTCTCCTTTGTGCATTTCAGAATAAATGCACAAGCTTTGCAGCTCAGCCATCTTAGGTGTTGTGAATTCTGGATCAATCCAGACTCAACCTTAATTCCTACCATTAAGGTTATGTGTTTTGATATACCAGAGGATGAAACAAAGGGACCTCTGGGGCTCAGCCCTTCAACAGTTACAGTCACGTAACTACACTGGGTTTTATTTTTTTTGAATCATCACTCCTACAGAACTGGGGTCAAAAAATGGATTCTTTTCTGTTTTGAATACCAATAAAATGCTTGCCATTTTTCCAATCAGTATTCTGCTTATTCCATCTTGGTGCACTTACACCAAAAAAGCAGTGCTGCTGCAGAGCACTGATATTTTAAGGAAGAAAAGCCATCTAGTCTGATCACATGTATGCAGCACAAGACTATTCAGTTTGTTGATCTTTACCTTCCTCACAGCTTACACTATTCTAAATGTCATTGCTAACACTTCTATTCACACTCCATTGCTCTAGCATTCTTACTTCATCCCTTGAATTCCTTCAAAACTTGCCCCTACCCTCAAACTTCTGTATTTTCAATATAACATTTTTCTTTCATACCAGTCTACAGGTTTGGGATACACAAGTCACACACATCAAGTAACAATACTTTCTCCTTACCCAGATCTTTTTTTAAAAGCTACTTTAAATTTCACCTTGGTATTTGCAGTTTTGGGCACCTTAAATGCACATTTTGCTTGTATCACAACAAGTCTGCCCACAGAAGCTGTGGATGCCCCATCCCTGAAGTGTTCAAGGCCAGGCTGGATGGGGCTCTGTGCAACCTGGTCTAGTGGGAGGTGTCCCTGCCCATGGCAGAGGCGGTAGGACTAGATCATCTTTAAACTAAAAGATTCCCTCCAACTCAAACTGTTCTATGATTCTACTGGAATTAAACAGAAAGATCTAGACAAGATGAGGGTTTGGTTTAAAAAAAATTATCTCCAAATTTATATTCATTGCATTCCCAAAATATCATCATTGAACTAAAACTTTCATTTATATGTACATATACACACAAAGTAACAGTGCAAGTAGACAGAGCTTAGCTTTTGCAACAATAAGAACATCTGACTCCCAAAAAAGTTAGTAAAGTAACTCAGTGAAATACTATTGAAACAATTCATATAATTCTGTCAACCACACTTCAAAATATTTATATTAAAGCAGTTTGCTAGAAAGTTTGGGTAGACTTTCAAGTAGGACACATGAACAGAAATATTAAAAAAATAAAATGCACAAACAAACTAGAAAACATAGCTTACCAAATATGTTGGTGGAATGTCCTTTCCGGGCAATTGGTTTGAGCTCATTATGTCCCCATCCATATTGTCTATAATTGTCCCAGGCATGCTTCATCATCTGAGAAATGGAAAAAAATACGATTTGATTACATTATAAAACTACTTTCTATGAATACAATATTTTACTCCTTATATGACTTAAATTACTCCTTATTTGAGACTTCCCATTTCACAGGCATCCCAGCGTACTGATTAATTACTTTGCCACTGTTTCTATCTGTTAGGGAAATCAGATTTTACAGCATCAATAAATTTAGAAACAACTTCAAGTCTATTTGATTTGAGCTACAGAGCCTAATGCTCTGCATTAGGCTGTTTTCTTCTTCTTTCTTTGCCTTTAATATATGCACAGACATTTAAGAATGTAAGCATAGGAAATGCATTTAAGCCTAAGGAACTGCTGTAAAACACTGGCTAATGTCTTAAGATGCTGACTAAAAGAAAAGATATCTACCAATATCTGAAGCATAAAAGGGATTTATTTACAGTGGTACATCCAAGTATGACTAAACAGTTTTGCAAAAGGCATAATAAATTTCTTATTAGCAACACCTACTTGACAAAGATACAGTCATACAGCCTCTACCAAAAGAAATGCCAACAGTTTGCTCTTCTGAAAGCATAATGAACAAAGCAGTATAACATTATTATTTGCTACACAAAACCTTAAACCTTTTAATAGATGTTTCCACCACCTAGTAGGAAAATTACATTTAAAAAACCCAAAAGATCTTGTTGACCCCCAAGTACTAGTTGTGCACATCATCCACTAAGCAGTGCTTTTATGGATTTGCTAAAGCTCTTCAAACTCCTTGCTTCTTGGTATACAGCAGCCAGCAAATTGCAAAGTGAATGCAGTTATAAAAAATAAATATTATTAACAGATGAAAGCAGCAAGAGGAAATTGTATTTCTAGAGACACTGCCCCAGTGACAGGAAAAAACTCTTCTAGAACAACAACCATGTGTCTGTATCCACAACATTATATATATACATTATATATATTTTATTTTTTAAATGGTATTAAAATTTTGTTAATACAAACAAGATCCCCAAGAACATGTTCTGTACTTAAAATCACGATCTCCACAAGTCTGAGAAATGATCTCTAAGAGGAGAAACTATGCGAATGTAACTGACAGATCAATACTAACCATTTAAGAAACTGAGGCAAGGCAATCAGTTTTCACTATGATTTACATGACTGTAGTTCTTATCTTAATCAGAGGCCCACTATATTCACAGAAAATTGGAGGGAACAAGCAGATGCTGGCTGAAAAATGAGGTGCAGCCAGTTACCTCACCAGCTACACCTCACATTTCTTCTCACTACCTCACAGGTTTCTCTTATCAAGTTCAAGATCTAATAGAAGTCAGCATCCAGTAATCCCAAATCTTTCAGACTGCATCTAAACTGCCTGCTTAGACATGGAAAACAAAGTCCCTGTCTCCCTACAACCACCAAGAGATCCCTGCCCAAACTACACAGCTGTAATCCCTTTGAATGTAAACTCCCTCCAAATTTCCCCATGCCTCAGTTAACTCATGCCTAGACAATAAATTTGAAGCACAGCAAAGGTATACACACAGGCCCAGAAGATGGGAAGTATTCTTGTGTTAAACTGGCATCAGCCTAGGCACAGCTTCCCTCTCAGGTGCCAGAGGTCCCACTCCTACTGTTTGTCATTCAAAGTCAGCTCATATGTTGCTTTTGGTATTTGCACTAAAAGATTTTCATAGAATCACACAATCGATTGGGTTGGAAAAGACCTCTGAGATCAGCAAATCCAACCCTTGGTCCAACTCCAGTCCCTTTACCAGATCATGGCACTCGGTGCCACGGCCAATCTCAGTTTAAAAACCTCCAGGGATAGGGAATCCACCACCTCTCTGGGCAGGCCATTCCAATGCCTGATTACCCTCTCTGCAAAGAATTTGTTTCTGATCTCCAACTTCAATTTCCCCTGGCAGAGCTTGAGCCCGTGCCCCCTTGTCCTATTGCTGAGTGCCTGGGAGAAGAGACCAACCCCCACCTGGCTAGAACTTCCCTTCAGGTACTTTGACACCTGAATAGGCAATAATACTGTATTGCTTCTTTCAGGGCGATGAACTGGCAGTGTAAGAGAAAGGGAATGCAAATATACTAAAAGAGGAGAGAAAAGCCATTTCATCAGCATTCACAAATTCCCTAGAGTTTACAAAGCACTTATCAAACTGACCAATTCATAGAACCTCAAGATGACACAGGTAAAGAGATTCTCTCTTGACAGGTAAGAAAACTGCAGCATAACAAATGCAANTTCTTGGTATACAGCAGCCAGCAAATTGCAAAGTGAATGCAGTTATAAAAAATAAATATTATTAACAGATGAAAGCAGCAAGAGGAAATTGTATTTCTAGAGACACTGCCCCAGTGACAGGAAAAAACTCTTCTAGAACAACAACCATGTGTCTGTATCCACAACATTATATATATACATTATATATATTTTATTTTTTAAATGGTATTAAAATTTTGTTAATACAAACAAGATCCCCAAGAACATGTTCTGTACTTAAAATCACGATCTCCACAAGTCTGAGAAATGATCTCTAAGAGGAGAAACTATGCGAATGTAACTGACAGATCAATACTAACCATTTAAGAAACTGAGGCAAGGCAATCAGTTTTCACTATGATTTACATGACTGTAGTTCTTATCTTAATCAGAGGCCCACTATATTCACAGAAAATTGGAGGGAACAAGCAGATGCTGGCTGAAAAATGAGGTGCAGCCAGTTACCTCACCAGCTACACCTCACATTTCTTCTCACTACCTCACAGGTTTCTCTTATCAAGTTCAAGATCTAATAGAAGTCAGCATCCAGTAATCCCAAATCTTTCAGACTGCATCTAAACTGCCTGCTTAGACATGGAAAACAAAGTCCCTGTCTCCCTACAACCACCAAGAGATCCCTGCCCAAACTACACAGCTGTAATCCCTTTGAATGTAAACTCCCTCCAAATTTCCCCATGCCTCAGTTAACTCATGCCTAGACAATAAATTTGAAGCACAGCAAAGGTATACACACAGGCCCAGAAGATGGGAAGTATTCTTGTGTTAAACTGGCATCAGCCTAGGCACAGCTTCCCTCTCAGGTGCCAGAGGTCCCACTCCTACTGTTTGTCATTCAAAGTCAGCTCATATGTTGCTTTGGTATTTGCACTAAAAGATTTTCATAGAATCACACAATCGATTGGGTTGGAAAAGACCTCTGAGATCAGCAAATCCAACCCTTGGTCCAACTCCAGTCCCTTTACCAGATCATGGCACTCGGTGCCACGGCCAATCTCAGTTTAAAAACCTCCAGGGATAGGGAATCCACCACCTCTCTGGGCAGGCCATTCCAATGCCTGATTACCCTCTCTGCAAAGAATTTGTTTCTGATCTCCAACTTCAATTTCCCCTGGCAGAGCTTGAGCCCGTGCCCCCTTGTCCTATTGCTGAGTGCCTGGGAGAAGAGACCAACCCCCACCTGGCTAGAACTTCCCTTCAGGTACTTTGACACCTGAATAGGCAATAATACTGTATTGCTTCTTTCAGGGCGATGAACTGGCAGTGTAAGAGAAAGGGAATGCAAATATACTAAAAGAGGAGAGAAAAGCCATTTCATCAGCATTCACAAATTCCCTAGAGTTTACAAAGCACTTATCAAACTGACCAATTCATAGAACCTCAAGATGACACAGGTAAAGAGATTCTCTCTTGACAGGTAAGAAAACTGCAGCATAACAAATGCAATAAAAGCCTGGTCACAGTCAGTAAGTACAGAAGTTCCTCTGAGAGCTCTTGCGAACATTATCCAGAACTAACGTACGAATTTCTATATAAAATTGCTCATTAACTTAAGATCATAAAATTGAGAAGCACAGTATCATTCAGCTGGAAAGAGACCTCAGGATGTCTCTCTGGTTAAACCTGCAGCTCAAAACAGGATTAGTTATGGCATCCAACTGGGCTACTCAAGGCTTTATCCAGCCAGGGTAGAGTTAAGGACAGTCAGAATGGGACAGCCAAGGCATCTGTGAAGGGTCCTGCTCTAACTTGCAGCTTGCCAGGCCACTTTTAAGTCCTAAAAACTCTGCTTGGGAAAATACAGACCTATAGATTTCGAGGATGAAACTAAAGACTGCCTGATTGGTGTGGTTGAAAATAGATGGATGACCAAAAAACAGGGTGACCGTGACATGGCAGCTCTAACCAACTGGCTTGCACTTAAGGGCAACAGGGCTTCTGAGATATTTATATGCCTCAAATACACATTTTATGAAGAAGAATCAAATAGTCATTGACATTTTAGCTTTGTAAAAATCTCAAAGTGTAGGCAAATACCAGTTAAGTCCAAGAGAAGAACTTGTTTTCTCATGGCAGAACATTAATTATGCAGTATTTCACTGTCCTAATTTGCTACGCTTCTGGGGAGAAGGTATAGATTTTGTTACAAAATATTTAGTTCTGAAGAAACCCCAAAAATGTATGGAAATTACTAAGGGATAAAACAGAATACATCACAACATAAGATGTTTCCATATCCCTAATCTATCCTAAGATAAAATTCTATTAAGACAGAAACTGTAAAGGATTACATTTCACCAAATGCGTAACTTAATGCAGAAGTAATTTAAGAATATACTACTGATACCTGAAACTGCTGAACACAAGAGATTGAACAAGAGACACAGCTGACTGCATCACTGAAGGCTGAGATAGGAAATTATATTTTGAGGAGACTAAGCCACTTTGATAAGCACAAACACATCTGTCCTGTCCCCTCTGCCTGCCCCAAGCAGTGTACTAAGAATATGGTGTTATAAGTCCTTGAGAATCCTTTCACTTTATTACAGTAAGCAGTCAACTGATTTTTTCTAGATGAACACTGAACATGATGCTGGCACACAGCTTTCCTGTACCACAAAGCAAGCAGCCCTCACGATATGATAGCAGATTACTGTACATTACATGCAAGTGAGAAATCCCACAGCTCTTGTACACAGCATCACATTTTGGAAGGATGATATGCCAAGAGATCTTATAACAACAGGGAGATTTCTGTTACTTCCAGAACAGGTAGCATGTTACACTATAGTTAGAACATCTATATTATCGGGAACAATTGTTCACACTAAAGCTTTGGAGAGACACAAGAAGACAGACGACAGCCAGCTGAAAATTTAACAGAGAATGGAATTTTGGCTCAGGAAGTACAAGCAACAAGAACTCCTGATCAGAAAAACTAAATTATCTCTACAGTCACACTGGATTCCATTTGCATAGTCAAAGTTGGAAATGCTGAAGAACAGCTCCAGGAAAAGACAGTCTCTTCTTAAAACCAAACCCCTGTCTTTAAGAGGAGAGACACTGGCAGCAACACCAGTACTACGTATAAGAGTAAGAAGGTAAAACTATTTGCAAAAAACCACACCCAACTCTTAAAGAAATCATGAGAGAGAGACACTTTAAGCTGAGCAGAATAACATGGATGAATCAATAATTGTGAAAAATGCAAGACGTGGATTTCCATAGCTGAAATTTCCATACCTATAGCAGTCTGTCACAGTAAGTGCTTGGAGCTTGATGTTGTATAAAGATCTTACAATCTCTTCACCAAAGAACAAATGGTTTTAGCAATGGACTTTGATCAACACTATTAATGCCACATTTTGCTTTTGAAGGAAAATTTTTTCATAGAGGATAGGTCTGTTGCATACTAATATTAAATATGTTTATTATGGCATGCACCAGAAACAACAATCAGCAAGATGCTGCTGCACTGGCTAATCCCACAAAAAAGGTAATCTGGACTCTGCTGCAAGAGAGTCGGAACGGCAAGAAGCAGGGCTTGTCAAATGAAACTGCTTTTGTAGGTACACCCTTATCTAGTTGATTTTACTGGCCTCAGAACACACTCATGCGATCTGATTCTCTATAGTCACTGGGAAATCAGATTTTTATAAATACAGAGTGGTAATGACATCTTTTGTCAAATTCGTAATTGTAACAGTAAAAAAGGAGGTTACAGTGATTGAAAAGACTCGTAAGGAAGTTCTATCACTACAGTGACATGTTAGAAACATTTATTCAAACTAAGGATTGGTTCAAAAGCACCTTTCCAGTCCTCAAGAATGGGCAGGTAACTAGAAAACAGGAAACAGGAGTCTTGACACACAAGCAAAAGAAACAATTTACTGGAAAATTGCAGTATTTACGGGTTCCTGCCATTCCATCTGGAATGTGTGTTCCAGATAGAAAATAGGGTTTGGTTTCAAAGGAATATACTCTGGTTAAGCATACGATTTAAAGAGATTTATATAAACCACCTTCAAATTCTGTTTTAAAATTAACCAAGGATTTTTGCTAGACAAAATTACTGCTCAACTGGCAGATTAAAAATTTATAACCATTTTCCTAATGTCTGCAGAGAATACTTTTAGGAGGTTCATTTAAAGGATGATCTTTTCCTTCTATACTCAGATTTTTGATGGAACTTAGAAAACTCAGAGTTTTTTATTCTTCTGGAAGCTCTACCTAATGAGAAATTATTTCAGGCATCAGTTCATGCCTCTGTCATGCATTTCTGAATATTGTCACTGAAAAAGTCTGTTTGGAATATGTTCCTAACACACATAGTTGGGTTTTCTTTTACTGTCAAATCTGGTAACAAATTCATTACTAAAACAAAACAGTTTATCAAATAGATGAAAAGTGGGAAGCTTTTCCTTCTTAGAATTAAATACTCGAAGTTTTAGATGCCTGATGAAATTACAGGGAAAATACTTTAAACTGGTGAGAACTGGAACTGTAGATGTAGAGCCAAAATCTGGAGAGCTTACAGCAATGAACCAACTGCTCAAATTTGTACAAGAAAGCCAAATGCTTTTTATTCAAGATGATGAACCAGGATTTTTGACATTGTGCATCCTCATGGTTTCAAGAGAAACTGGTGTTCACATGATGGACTGGTCCTGTGGTGTCTAGAAAACTAGAACCTCTTAAAGTAAACAATTTCGGGAAGGAAAAAGTGACACCACGCGACCATCAGTATGATTTAGGTAGAATGCCCGAGCCATTTATTGATACACTGCAAATGGTTTATATAGGGTCAAAGCTACATGATAATTGGCTAAAGTAAATCTCACACCATTAAACTACAATTCTAATTGGTTATAATTATATCTCACAAGTCCAGTGTTTTGATGAAAACATCCTGACTGTTCCCAGGTGCATCTCCAGAGTTCTGTGAGAAAGTCTGAAGAGTTGCTGTGAACTCCTGGGGAGTGTTTCCTCCCTACCACTCAGCAGCAGCTGTGTCTCCAATCGTTCTTTGCTGGTAGCTGTTTCAATCTCTCAGAATCCATACAGACCTGAATTGCTCACATTTCATTTCTCTGTACTTGCAACCTCTCAGATCGTCTTTGTAAATAACCACAACTGGACATCAGCCAACAAAAAGTAGTTCCTTTCTTCCAGTCTTGTCTTTTCAGGTGTCAGTGTAATCACCTTCCCTGCACCTCCATCAGTTTTACTGCATCCTTTTTGAAGCTGAGACCAGACCTATGTGTAGCCCGCAAGATGCAGGGGCACTTGAGCTTCACAGGCTGCCATAAGAACCTTGTCTGCTCTGTTCATCTTTTCTGAAATACTGAATATCTGCTCCTTGTCTGCTGTTGAGCACCACAGTGACATTTCCAAGGAACTAAAATAAACACAATTTCTCATTCTCAAATGGTAATGTCACCTCATACCTTCTCATATTAAGCCTGAAGTTGGAATCTCTCCCTCTCCAGCCCCAATATATATCATTTTACATTTAGCTGTGAAATAAAAGGGGAGATATTAATTCAGTTCCATAGTTTTATTACTATTCTTCACATTGGCAGCAAAGTTACCATACAACTATTCATCCATTTTCAAACTCTAAATAATTTAGTTGTATAATTTAGAGCATGGATCCCCAGCACAAGTCCTCTGTGGCCTCCAGCACCATTTATCTGTACTCTACATTTCCTGCCTTGTAACTAATTTCTCCAGGCAGAGAAACTATCCTCCATCCCATGGCTGCTTAGTTCAACACCTGTTAGCAATGAACCTTGCCAAACATTTTTGAAAAACTATGTATCTCGCCATATCTCCCCTGTTCAAATGTTTGTTGACTCTTTCGGGGATCTTCTGTAGCTTTGTGCATCAGGACATCAATAAAAATATAGCAGGAAATCTAACAGATCTGTGTGCTCAGAGATTCTATTCCCTGTTCTGGTTTCTGTTAATCTGTAGTTCATTCAGCAGGCACAGGGTTCTGCAGTTCTTTGATCTCCCCTTGAAACACTCTCAAAAATTGATGCCTTGTTAGCCACTAGTCCTCTGGTAACAAAGCAGAAAATAAGAATAGATGCCATCAGTGCAAATCAGGAATCCAAATCTGAAAGCAAACTAATTAGAGAGAACTGTCTCAGATTCTGGGTATTTCAGTTTCATGTGCAGACAGTCTATGTCTTAACAGAACACACCGTGAAAGGTGATTCATCGACTTCCAAGAGCTCACACTGTGTATCAATGACATAATTAATATCAATAATCGAGAGGTAACACCATCAGGAAAACTGTATTTTAAGAACACACTGGCATATATTCTATGGAGTTGCTCTGGGAAACACAGAGGGGACCACAGGAGAAATTATGTAAAGATGACTACCAAGAGTGTAACAGGATGCTCTGGCTCTCCAATCCAAGTCTCCATAGCCACAAAACACACACACTGTCACTGGTATAACAGATCTTGTATCACTTATAATTGAGATATCTTCCATCTAGCCATAATCCATGATTTTTGCTACTAGCATTTCTGTTGTATGGGAATAAATGGCATATAAAATACAAAAAACAATAAAAAAATAAAAATAGCAGCAAGGTCAATGAGATTTCATGGAGCTTCTGATTCTCCCAGTTCTGAAAATAAGTAATTTACCTGGAGTTTTTTTCATTTTTGTTTGGCTGATTTTATCAGGGAAGTGAAATATTTCTTTATTTCTTTGATTTTATTTTGCATTTATGAATATTAAATACTGCAAATGTGGTAATTCATTGCTGAAAGAAGGTTCTTCTCACAATGGAATGGAAAAAAGATAACTTTAATAATGAAGACCTTCTTGAATTTTTAACATGCTTCCAATAATGCACGAGGGCTGGAGAATTCTGTCATTGCTACAATTTGAATACACTGATTCATATTTAAAATACCCTCAAACAAAAACTTGTATTCTTCATGAGTAGAACTTCTTAAGTTACCAACCAAGCAACTTATCCAGGATGTGCAGCTGAAGTACTGCACATAAAACTCCAGGCTTTATTTTCATTCTTCTGTTCCACCAAAATAAACACACCAAGCTACAAAGCTTCTCATAGGCATAAATGAAAGATTTACAAATATAAAATGAGTTCTTTATACAATCACCCCAACAAGCTGGGACAGAACTTTGCACAGGGCCACTCCTAACACGTCTGCACTGGCCAAAGTGCCAACTGCAAAATATTAAAACAGAAAATTAGTTTAGCAACTCAATCCAAAAGATTTTATCCTAAATTTACAGATATCACTTATTCAGTAAAATTAAGGTAACTTTTAATAAAGTGCACTGAAACTAACTGAAAGCCAACTCACGTGTTCTCGTCGTGTCAAATTACACTGGAGAATCCAGAGCACAGAGAATCCAAATAGTGTGCAAACAAAATCACTTAATAAACAATGTGTGTGTGCACATTTACTGATACAAAGACTTGTATATGCACACACACTTACACACAAAATGTGTGTGTATATATTTTATACAAACATGCACTTAAACACCAAAAAAGCTGGATCATAATACTTAGTGTCCTTCAGTGTCACTGGGACCTATGTCAGGAACAAAGCGCTACAAAATACACTGCAAAACTCTTAATAGGCATGGATTATTAAAAGCTCATGTCATAACCAACTAGAAGTCCAAGTAAATTTGATCATGAAAACAAAAATGTGTAAAGTGTCAGCAATAATGACTTGTTCTCAACTGGGTTTTGATGTTGAAAGAAGGTCCCCTCGTCAAAGAAAGCAGCAAAGCAGTCTGTTTGGCTAGATCAGAAACACTGCAGTTAGAAACAATAAGTGAGATTAGCATTGAAAGTTGTATGAATAATAACTATGAAAAGAGGAGTTTTTCAGAATTAAAAGATCTCTAGATGATTACGTATTTCTTCTACACAGCTCTCTTCTCAATAAGCACACTAAATAGAACTCAGGTAAAGGGACACTTACTATTTTTAACCTGATTTCTGAAAAGGCTTATGCAATCTTGCTGTCTGTACATCTGACACACACATTTGCAGTAGCCTTCGAATCCATTCTCTAATTTCATACTTGATTTTAAAGAGCTGGAGGAACAAGATACTCCACTTTTGGTGTTGAGGGGGGAAAAAAAAGGAAAAAAAATACCTGTGTCTAGATAAGGTAGACAGACACAAATTATTACCCTGACTGAGGCAAAGGCAGTTATAATTCAATCCTTTATTCATTCAGAAGGGCAGCATTTAGCACACAGGTAGCTCTAAAGCAGGCACGACACACACTGCAGTTCATGCAGTCAAACAGGAAGATAAGAGGACACTCACAGCAACATCTGCATGATGAGCAGAGGGTGGTATAAGGAGATGTAGGTCAAAGAGCCATAGGAAACCATTAGTTTTGCTGCTTATAAAACAGCCTGTTACTTCTTACCGCTATTAACAGCCTCCTGAGTATCATCCAAAGACCATTATGAAAATACATTTTAATCACTTTTCTTCTGGGCACATTTCTAGAAGTATTTCCAAAATTGCTTCCACTAATATTAAAGAAGTAACTTTCTACCTCTCCTTCTAAGAGGCAACATATTACAACTCTAATTTTAGAAGAAGATAAACAGGAAGTTTTGCTGAAGGAAATTCACTGGCAAAAGAACTCAAGTCAGAATATCCTCAGCTTCCCAGACAGGACCGTGTTCCTCAATTGTGCAAAACATCCAAACTTAACAGCAACTCATTCTGCAGGTGTCAGATGCAGCAAGTGAATTTCAAGTTGGACTAGATGACTTTCAGGGGTCTCTTCCAACCCAAACTATCCTATGATTCTGTCATCCTTAACTGTGGCACCTATACTCCCTGTATGTCCATTTTACAACAACTTTTGCTTAAATGTCTTTCTCCGGTTTTCCTTTCTTCCAGAAAGCCTTGAGAAGCAGGAACAGAACCAAAATTTTGCTGTGTTGAAAACAGCTTATCAGAAAGTAATAAAATATCACCTTGCTATCCCATCTCATTAAAGGTAACAGCTTTTAAACTGGACAAGCAAAGGCGCTACAGCCAGGACCTCCAGTCACTTCGCAACTGTAGCTTACCTGTACGAACATCACACCTCCTTTGAGCTCAATTTAGAAAAAGTGTATTTACAATCAACATGGTCTAATTACATGACTGCATATGGCAACAAATACAGAACAAGTAGTAGAACAAAAGCTCCAGAGAACTCAGAGTTTCCAGTCTATCTTTGAAACCTAGAACATTATTATTTCACTCTAAGTTTATTACATGCTCTTGTGCAACATTCTGGAGAGCTTCCAGCTTGAAACAGAGCAAGAACCCAGAACTCAGAGTTAACACGAAGTATAGTTCCTGGGACTGAGTTCTGAGGGATGTTTAGCTAGAAACGAGGACTTGGGGATTATCCAAGACGGTACTGGGCTGCAAAAGAATGCTTGCACCTACATACCAGGAGATAGGATAGGAACATAAAGGAGACAAGAGGTCTGAGTCCAAAATTCTTGCAAAACCCACCCTGAAGTCAGCAAAAACCAGAAGTTGAAAAGTTCATGACAATGAAGAGCAGAAATATGATCACTACCAGGATGAAGTAACAGGATGTACCACCAAAATATTCCTCAAAAGGATGACCCCGCCCCTGACTCCACCTGGACTTCACCTGTTATGAATATTATAATTAAGTGTTGCAATAATATGAATATTTATGTAGAAATGTTGTAATCTCTCACAAAAATTGTATAAATACCATAACATTTCACTGATAACTTCAGAGCTCTGTGTCCGGTGGGAACTGGGAATTCCCCAACACTGTTCTAATAAATACCTTTGCTGTTTATGGACTAAAACTCTGTCTCTAAACAGTTTTGTTATGCCTTTTTGGGCATCAAACTGACAGGCTTAGTCAACAAACATCCTCCTACCACAGACTGGCTGAGGTTAGAAGGGACCTCTGGTATCTGGTCCTGCCTCCCTGCTCAAGGAGGGTGATCTGGAACAAGCTCCCAGATCTATTTCCAATCATCTTCTAAATATTTCCACAACTTCTACGGGCAACCAGCTCCAGTGCTTGGGTCACCCTAACAACAAACAGTGTTTTACAATGCTCAGTCAGACCCTCTCATGTCCCAGTTTGTGCCCATTGCCTCTGTGCCTGTCACTGGGAACCACTGAAAAGAGCCTGGTTCCTTGTGTTCCCCCTTCAGCTACTTCATACATCAGTGAGATTCCCTTTCTCGTCCTGGACAAACAGTCTCAGCAGTCTCATCTCTCGCTCTGATGAGATGCTCCAGTCCCTCAAGCATCCCTGTGGTCCTTCACTCTCTCCAGAACGCTCGTGTCTCTCCCATACTGAGAGGCCCAAAACTGGACACACAACCCCAGGTGTGGCCTCACCAGTGCGGAGTAGAGAGGAAGGATCACCTGAATGGGATCAGTACCATTATTGTGTGAAATAACAGTTTTAACAAGTATCCAAAATGAATACTGGCAGTAAGATAATACTAAAATAATAATACATCTTACACTGAAAGTAAAGAAAATCTGAACCTTGAGTAGAGTGAAAAAATTAGCAAATTTTCCTTATTTGACTGGGTAAAATTTAACTTCTAAAGGAAATAAAACTCATCACAGACCACAGAACACTATGTAATGATCACATTTAAACTGCATGGAAAAAATAATATTCTGAACATAATTTAAAGGACATAATAATGGAAATTAAATGCTAAAAATTCCAAGCACTCAAGCAATTTATATTTAATTTAACTTGAAAAGGAAGCCAGTGACTTCCAAAAGACAAGTTTTGTTCTTAATTTCTTTGCATTAAGAACAACAAAAAGACACATCTTAAAATCTTTTTGTAAAATTACACAAGTTACTTCTACCATCCTCAAAAACATTTTCTACTTCCAACATTTTTTTTATATGGTATAAAACCCCCACCAAAATATTAATAGAAATCTAAAGTGCAGCAGCAAGAATCTGAAAAAATTTCAGATGTGTTTGTTCTTAAAATACCAGTTAATTAAACACCATATCATTTTTTTAAAGCCAGAGCAGCAAGCCAATATACTAGAGAAGTAATACAAAGTATACATGGTATGTATGGTGGAAAATCTTTACTTCTCGAAGTTGTCACTGTGCATCTAAAATAATCAGCCAACTCTTAAATACTCCTTATTGAAATAATTGAATAGAAGAATAGAAGAATATTGACAAATTATGCAATTTTGTAAATTAGTTACTCGAGAATACAAAGTAAAACTAAATATAATTATCGGAACCAAGACACAGCAAAAAGAAAACCAAGAAGATGTAGACTCTGCTCCCAGTTTATTTCATGACCTTGAGAAGGCTCCTGCCCTGTGCTCAATAAACATTCCTATTATATAAAGCTTTCAAATGTTTTACAAAGCTTTCTTAAGAGCATTACACAAATTCTTTTTACTTTTATATGCATTTTTTTGAGAATCAAAATATGCCTTTTTAAAATATTTAAGCCAAACCACTTTTTATACAGAGATCTGTCTAAAAAAAAAAGACTTCATCAAGTTGCTATTTGGAAAGAAAAACTGGTACTAAATTTTCTGCAAAAATATTAGAAATCTGAACATTTTTCAGCCTCTCTCGCAACCATGAAGACTGTGTTACAAATTGTCCCCACCATTCAGTCTTTTCATCATTCGATAAGAGGTGAAATAGGCTGAATAACATCATTATTTTCATGAATTTAAACAATCTAAAGCTGTTCTTGGAGAGTGAAGTTCCCCAAACGTACATGAAGACACTTCAAAATAAAGGAAGGCATAGGTCAAATGCCTTCTCGGGATCCCCTGGAATTCTGAATCCACATATGCAGCCTTCAAAGAGCTAGGAGCTTCCCAGTGCTATCTTTTAGGCTGCAATCCAGGCAACCATAAAGTCTTGCATGTCACAAATGCTATATATGCTACTTGGAGACCTATGTAAGAGATACTGTCTCCTGGAACTTCTTTTTTTGCTAAGTCTCCATCTCATCTACCAAGACAATTTGTATTAGTCTATACTGGATACATAAAACAGTGAGAGAGGAATTCAGAAAGGCACACAGCATATTTCAAAATATATCCCATCCCTGGAATAGATGCAGCCTTCTTTGAGACATTTGATGCTGTCAAAAACAGGTTTCAGGCAAAATATTATTCATCTGACACTGTCAATACATGTTTTATCTCAGCCACATCATATCACTGCAACATAGCAGATCCAAAATCCAGAAGAAGACCTAAAAGCCAAAGGAAAAATGACACTGTACCAGCGTGGGTTCCTCAGCATTATAATTCATTTATTCTCCCTAGAAGACCTTCCACCCCTGTATTTTATGCCTTCACATATCTTCCTGTAGAAGTGATAACCTGCTGCGCTGCAGGAAAAAAAATCAGAAGTTCTGGAGATCACCTGGTAGCTACAGCACTAACAAGACTGACTCAATGAAGGCAATTCACACAGCAAGCATATAAATCTCAGTCATGCTAGTGTGATTCTGGGCTCGTCAAGCAAAGTGGTCACACAACTGAAGGCTGCATAGTACAAAGGCATTATCCCAGCTGAAGGACTTACCCACCCAATACATAGTCCCAAAAAACCCCTGGGTCTGGCTATGAACTGCTGCACTTCAGAAACTACAACACTAGTCATCAATAAGTTATGCAATAGAAAAACAGCTTGTCAGTGTGACTCACATGTAGGCTGATCACCAAAAAAGGAGTAAGCCTTTTACAGCATGAGGTGTGCAGCAACTGCAACTGACAATCCCCAGAACTGTAACCTGGTGAACCTTCCTCACAAACTACCCAAAAGTCCTTATGAATTGATATACCTTCAGTTTTAGATCAGCAAGAACTGTCAAAATTTTACTACTTAGTCATGATACCAAGAGAATTGTCATTGTGTATCAACCAATAGCTCATCATCTCCTCTCAGTTTACATTCTGACCAAACAACCTCAGAAATGGAAAAAGCAATTTTCAACCTTCCCTCCAATTCCAGGCTTGATCTATAGAAACTCTGGTTGATTATTTCTCCCAGCTAGTTCTTCACTGTTAGCTGTGCTCAGTAATTTCACCTTACTTGGTCAAATTGATTTTATTCTACCCATTAAATCCATCATTGGCAAACTCAAAGGTATTTAACTACAGTAACCTGCAGCAAAAATGAAGAAGCATTGACAGCTACAGGACCATACCATTCACTGTTCATCTTCACTCTACAGAGACATTTTGAAAAGCAAAATACCCTTTATATTCTCACTGAAAATGTTTGAAGATACAGGCTTGAAAAGCAGTAGAACCTTTTCAAAACCACCATTCAGTGCTGTCCTTTGGAGAACAGCCGTAACCAAGCAAGGTCAAGGAGGCCCAACATGCCACACACAACGTCCCAGTCCAAAATTCCTCTGCAGTAATCACTGAGAGGCACATCTTCCAGGGAATGATTTGCTGTTTCAGGAATGCAAACTGTGATACAGCTCAGTATGTAGTAACTACTACAAATGGTGATACAGCCCCATGCTGTATTTCTCATATATCATAAGCAGTTGTTCATTACATGATAAGAGCAGATTCAATCTAGTAATCATTAATATTCAAATTAAAATTCCAGATTAGGTTATCTACCTGCAGGATGGCACACACTTCAGCTACGACTCCTTCCTATGACAGACAGGTGTATGATTGATCGCTGGTTTTATGAGCTAACTAACCTCAGAGTGGAATTGAAAAGAAGATTTGGCTGATGTAAATACCAAGTGCTGTAGTCCTGGATTTTCTTTAATAACAGAGCCTGTGCTTGTCTACTTCTGGCTGAACAATTCCAGCTTGCTAATGGGATTTTAGGCACAAAACTAATCAGATTGAAGGAAAGAAAAAGAAAAACAAGGCTGTACAAGATTCCTGCCATACTAGTTAGAAGGACAGACTCAGAAAAGTACCTGGCAAGAGTAATAAGAAATTGCATTGCCAGGGCAAAAATGGACAATGAATCTCATGGCCAACCAACAGTGGAAAGGGTAAGACCAGAAACAGCAATGTGATGGCATAGGCCTAAGCAAATGTCTTAGTTTGCCTCATTTGCTTGTAAAATATTCAATCTACTTAAATTAACTCACAATTTTTTAGACCTCTTTAAGTTTTATTTTGAAAAACGTGTGAATTCGGTAATTTTCAAATATTAGCACCAGGTCTTTTTTTCCATTATCTTTTCAATCTACTTGTTAAATCTTTAAAAATATCCTGTGACACAGTAATATATCACATTCTTTTGAAAGAAACTAACAAAGTCATGCTCTGCTTTAAAGATGTTTCTGTTACTGTTTCACACGTTAATGACAAACTCATTCTAACCCATACCACCACGTTGAAGAAACACTTAAAATAAGTTGTTATCCAGTGAAATATTAACACCCCAACACACAGAAAAAATGCAATAATGCTGATGCTCATTAATACTTGCATACTGTTATGGTTTAGCCAAGTAGGCCTAAAATTTAGGTTTTAAAGTTCAGACTAGGCCTGCAATTGTTAGCTGACTTGAGCTGGGTTAGGCTAGCTAACAGCTGACTTCTTCTAACCAATAATATTTTATTCCATACCATGTTACAACATCATCTCAGAAGGGGTAAGAGCCGGTGTGTGGGTGGCTTGGTCAGTTCCATCATGGCTGAAACAGGAGGAGAACGTCCTGCAGCTCTCCTACTGTGCTAAGCCCTGCTCCAGCTGCTGCTCCTTGCCTTTTGTTTGAGTTTAGGGAAGTAGAAATATTTTGTTGTTACTCTTTCTCTTTCTTGCAGAGTGTCTTTTAGAGTGCTTATGAATTAGAGTAATAGACTCTATATTAACTGGGGAGCGGGAAGTTATTTCTTGTTATATATAACTTGTGTAAGTGTGTGTTATATTGTAGTTTTCTCTAAATTTTCTCTTTTCTGTATAAATACATATAGTTAGTTTAAGCATAAACCCTTTTTCTCTGTACTTGGGCAGTTGGCATTTTGCCAGCTCAACCCAAGACACGTACTTTTATCTTACTGTTTACTAAAAGATTTGTAGACCTGTTTTCTTTTTAGCATAAATCATAACAATGCCACATAAACAACTGCAATCAGATACAAGAACACATAGGTAGGACCACGTCATCTTTACCTCTTTGACTTTGTTCCTCTTCTCTCGGATATCCGGGTCTGCTGGTTCTCCACTGTTTATCCCTATCAGATTTGGTAAAGGAACAGGGGGCAGCGGCTTGCTGTCTTTCCTTTTCAATTCTTGCACTACTTTGTTCTTTTCTGTCTGAATCTCAGCTTGAATCTCATCACGTGATTTCTTCAATTTCTCTTTAGCCTCTTCCAGAGCCTTTTCATGATCTGCTCGGATCTTATTTCTCAGACGTTCCTCTTCTTCTCTAGAGACACAAATGCTAGTCAGCATTTCATTACTAAAACCATATTGTTTATAAACAAACTGCAGCTTCGAAACAGAAGCCACATCCCAAGCTGGTTTACTCCAAGTATTTCCTATGATTTAGACAAGTTTACTGAATTATGTTAGCGCACAATCCTATGCTATTGTTACCATGAACCCCAAAACAACAGCAGACACATCAGCAACATTATTGTGGAAAAATGTATCATAGGAGTTTTCTAGATTATGTTTCAGCATCTTTGCTTGTCCCCTCAAGGATTTAGAGAGGAAAAGCCCTACATCCTGGACTTCAACTACAGGATGTGTGCAGAGGCACATCTAGCAATTGTTCACTTTTTTAAAAAAATCAGAAGGGCTCTTCCTCATCTTCTGCACAATGAATAGATCATACATGACTTGACAAGATCTGAAGTAACCACCACCAAAAAAAGAGAAAAAAAAAAATCACAGCCACTTCTTTTATTAACAACCCCTACCACAGCATGTTTTCTCTTGAATTCAGAACTCACTGTTCCAACCAGTACAGTCCTTAAACCTCAAAAGTTAAAAGTAGAATTAATTATAAAGGCTTTTACAAGCATAAGAGCTCTTAGTAAAGCATGATTTTGAAATTCACTGTCAACAAAGTCAAGATCATCTTGGTTTTAAGGAGTATCTTACAGTGTGATCTTTAATGATCAGTTAAAGTTTTAAGATTCACACACAAAACAAAGAGTGCTGTTTTAAAGCCTGGTTTAAACAAGAGATTATTCTAACAGACAAAAATGGCCCATTCCAGTTCTAAAATATTTCAAGGCATCAGGAAGATACACATCAAACTCTCAATATAGCACAACCTTTTCAAGCTTCTTTAAAATACAGAGTTGCTCAATGACTAATGTAAGCCAAAAAAATTTGTAGGGATTTAAAACAAGCACTAGGTAAAAAATGCATTGTTACACACAGAGTCCTTTATGAGCCCTTACATTTTTCTGAACTGCTATTAGGCTTGCATCTAAAATAAATTATAGCAGCATTATTACCTTCAGTATTTCAGTACTAGAAATAAAAAGTAACATTTTAACAGATGCACTGACTGAAAGATTTTCAAATCGAAGTTCTTCAGCCACTTTTCTCAATATGACTCAGGTCACATTCATATTTCTCCCAAACAACAAAAAAAACAAAGGACTGAGCTTCTCAACTGGACTGTCAAATCAAAGCTCATCAATATTGTTGAACAGTGCCTCCCTCCCTCAACTGAGGAGAAAAGAAACAACTTTCTAAGTGGCAAAACACTATTCTAACAAGAGGAAACACAAGCAATACCATTTAGGATAACTTTTGCTTCTACTATGACCCCCTTACATGGGAAAATAACTTCCCTATTCTCCTGCAAAAGTTACTCTCATTCTGTGGTGACAGTGATGTGCTCAATTTTCAATAACAAACACAGACGAAAATTTCTACCACCCAAAAGATCTAAAACCTTGGAAAGCTTTTCCAGAGCTACCAGAGGGCTCTGCAAGGTGCAGTCAGAGAGAATGAGAACGAGGTCACCAGAATGAGACGACATTCCCACACCAAGAGACATGTTCTCACCAAGGGACAGCAACTTACACAGGAGCCAAAGGGAGGGCTGACAAAGAATGAGAAATTAGAAGTGTTACTGAGCAGCTAAGAATCAAAGGACCTCAGTGTGTGAATAATGTATTTTGGAGGTATGTTTCTTATATTCAAAACAGTTTCTGAAGCTGTCAGCCTTTTCTTTCTGACTAAATTTACTAACATTTTGTTAATAGATACCAGAATTCTTTTTGTAACGGATCAACCATCACTGAAATACCTGAATTTTTAGGAAAAAAATGGTAACAATTTATCTCAGACCTTAATGAAAAGATGTTCAAGATATAGTGCCTTTGATCTAATTTGAAGATGCTTTACAGTGAGTGTGCCTTATTGACAAATAAAAATGCTTTTGGTAAACTCCATGGTTAACTTGCATGTCCCCAAACACAATCGCCCTAAATAAAAAAGATTAATGAAGTCTGAGTAGTTACAGTGACTCTGACTCACTGGAATGAGTCACTGGTGATGTGCTTTGTGCACCTTCACAACTTTGCACCACCAAGATCAAGTGCCAGGAAGATTTTGCTTTTACCTTTCTTTTAAATTTTCAGTCCCAGGTGCTGCATACAACAGTGACAATAAAAGCTCCATCACTCTACCAACTTCATCTACTCAAATCATTCAAAGCATCTAAATTCAAACTGCATGAAACAGTCATAAATTGGAAAACAAGTTTTGAACTCAAATCTGTTTACCCTGTAGAAACCACTCCATAAACATACAAAAGTTCTTTATTTCTACAGCACTATAATCCAATTATTTATTAAGGAGGTTTGAATGAGTCTGCCTTCCTTCAGTCAATCAGAAGAAAATACACAGAAACTCAATAGAGATGAAAAATTCTAGTGCTAACTGTATGATCAGCTCAAAGTCTTCCTTCCAGGAAGTGACATTTTGAGATGAACATAAGAAAACAGTAAGATGAAGAGAAAGGTCAACAGGTATTTGAGGGAGTTTACAGGAGATAGTACAAGAGCTTCTTCTGCAGGCACATATTCTCTGTGCAATTATCACTGATGGACAGCATACAAGATATGTCATATTCTACATGCCAGCTGAAAACATATTTTACCAAATATATTCACAGAATCATAGAATCGATCGGGTTGGAAAAGAGCTCCGAGATCATCAAGTCCAACCCTTGGGCCAACTCCAGTCCATTAACTAGACCATGGCACTCAGTGCCACGGTCAATCTGCGTTTAAAAATCTCCAGGGATGGGGAATCCACCACCTCTCTGGGCAGCCCATTCCAATGCCTGAGCACTCTCTCTGCAAAGAAGTTTTTTCTGATCTCCAACTTCAATTTCCCCTGGCAGAGCTTGAGCCCGTGCCCCCTTGTCCTATTGCTGAGTGCCTGGGAGAAGAGACCAACCCCCACCTGGCTACAACTTCCCTTCAGGTAGTTCTAGACGTGCTGAGGTCACCTCTGAGCCTCCTCTTCTCCAGGCTAAACAACCCCAGCTCCCTCAGCCTCTCCCCACAGGACTTGTGCTCCATCCAGTCCCTTCACCAGTCTTGTTGCTCTTCTCTGGACCCGCTCCAGCACCTCGATATCTTTCCTGAACTGAGGGGCCCAGAACTGAACACAAT
>VWZD01012695.1:521339-550918 GCA_013396695.1 Sakesphorus luctuosus
GGGTACACTTGTCCAAGCCATGGGCTACCAGCTTTTCCAGGAGTATATTATGGGATACAGTGTCAAAGGCCTTGCTGAAGTCCAGATAGACCACATCCACAGCCTTCCCCTCATCCACCAGGTGGGTCATCTGATCGTAAAAAGAGATCAGGTTGGTCAGACAGGACCTGCCCCTCCTAAACCCATGCTGTGTCTGATCCCTTGTCCATCCTGAAGGTGCTGTGTGATTGCACTCAGGATGATCTGCTCCATAACCCTGCCAGGCACGGAGGTCAGGCTGACAGGCCTGTAGTTGCCAGGGTCAGTCTTGCAGCCCTTTTTGTGGATTGGGGTGACATTCGCCAACTTCCAATCATCTGGGACCTTCCCAGAGAGCCAGGACTGTTGGGAGATGATGGAGAGCGGTCTGGCAAGTTCTACTGCCAGCTCCCTCATCACCCTGGGATGGATCCCATCTGGTCCCATAGACTTGTGAGGATCCAGATGGCTCAGTAAGTCAGTAACTATTTCCTCCTGGAATATAGGGGGGCTATTCAGCTCCCTCTCTCTGTTCATGTCTATGACCCCAACAGAAGAAAAATCACACCCCTAAAAATCAATACTACACGTTTCTTCTGAGTTCTTAAGCAACAAGAACTAAGTGAAAATACAGAATAAAGTTAAGACTGGATATGTGTGAGCAGCTGATGCTTCCTCAAGTAACCAACAACCTCCCCAGCCAGCATAAGAAAGGGTAAGCAACAGCTTAATACATGTATACAGCACTACATTCAAATACTCCGAGTTAAAGAGACCTCAGAAAGGATCAATCTAAAAATATAACATTGGAAAGAATCCCAGCATAAACACATACACCAAAACGTGTCAAACTGTTTCCATATCCCATCCCCACTCTTAAGCAACTTAGCAAACTTAAATTTAAAATATTTGAGCAAATACTCAAAAACTTTATCTAACAAAAAGCTGCTTTCTAATCAACCCAAAAGCTTATTCGAAAGTCTCAAACAGGTTCAAATGCCATAAAGCTACAGCAGCAGCTACTTTAAAACAAGCAATGTTATTAAAAGAACCAGTGATTAGACTATTTTTGCCAGCAAGAACCATAAATAGATCTAATAATTAGAATCTGAAACTAGAAACAGGTGCAAGTTTTTTGAACAATCACTGCAATTAACTATTACAGCTGCTTATGCAGGAACACTGTACTCTCTCAAAGTGTCCATTCAGAAAAGATCACAAATTATAACGCTTGCTAACCAAATCACTAACCAAAACTTCATGTGCTTTAACTATGCACACAGTAGTGAGTCTTCTGAGCAGCTACTCAAGCTGTACTTGCCAAGACAATGACTTTAAATAGAGGTTTGTCCTGTCTGCTGTGACACGACACGCTCTTTAGAAAGTGAACTGTAAAAAAAAAATGTAAAAATGTTTTCAAATTTCTTTTTAAGACTCAAGATTTTTAAAAAATGAAATGAAAATCAGAATGGAGTCAAGAAAAGCAAACTGGCCACCAGCAGCCGTTCTCTCCACTAGAAAAGCAGACTACTGGCTCACTATAGCAAAAGGACACCCAGCTTATTAGCATTTGGATTTTCAGCAGGTGGTTAGGCAAGAACTGGTAAAGCCCATAAATATTTGTATAAGCCTGTCATTCAGACACAGCCTCCTGTGTGGCAATGCTGAACTTCGACCCTTCAGTCAAGTTCGATCTTCAGCCAGAGGCTACAGACAATGAAACAAAAAAAAAACAGGCACTAATTTAAAAAAACCTAAATCTTTCACATGTTAACTACACATGTTGGTTTTACTCCAATCTTTCAGCATACACGATTATTGTAACATCTACACACATCACAACACCAACATGTTCTCCCAGCATATGGAGGATACAAATCCATGACATACAAGAACATAAAAGTATATACATCTCATGACTGAAGATATATATATATATATACACTGCCCCTTACATGAATGCAGTCTGAAGGAGGAAGAACTGGAAAAAAGGAGCAGTTGTGCTGGTTTTATTTCTTCCTGGATCACCCTTCCTGGATGGATGGCTGCATTATTCTTTATTGTCAAGCATGTACAAAGGAGGCTTGGCTGTTTTTTCCTGTGTTTGGTTTTCACCATGACCATGCTGCAGAGGTAAGTGCTTTCCTCCCAGTTTGCTGGGCTGCTCTGAGGCAGTAGAAAATATGCTGATGAAGGAGTATCAGATTTGTATATGCCTATGACAGCTGAAGAGGTAAACTTCACCACTCTTAACAGTGAGGCTGTTATTTACCAGGAGTCTTCTCTTTCAAGGCAAGTTAAGGTTGTATTTATTCTAGTGAATTTTTTTTCTTCAGATAATGAACTTAGTCAGAGATCACTGGTTAGAAAGGACTGTTTTTTACTGGAAAGCAAGTGAATCATGCAGTAATTAAAGTAACTTAAGTGTATTAAAAACACTGTGCCAAAGTATTGGTTATAATGATTTTCCAGCCAAAATTTTAAGAAGAATCTTATGGATGTTTGCAAGAGAATATTTTGACCCAAAAGTGTTTCTTCAAAACCCAGTTTCTAAGTATCTTTTCACCTTTGCTTAAAACACTCTTGCAGACAGACATAGCCTGAAACTCCAGCAGAGGCAGAGTAGATAGGTGGCAACTTACGGGTAAAACTTTGTTATTTAAAAAAATGACTGAAAGTCAAACTGTTCTTGCTGGATGTTCTAAATTATTTTAAGAACATTATGATTTTATTTATCTGCGAACATCGTATCTGCTCACGGTTTTAGCTAAGACAGGAATACCTACATATAAGACACATGCTATAGTTACTTGTGCATGTATGGAGTGGTGGCCTGGGAATAATGATAAAATGCAGAATATTCCCCATCTCAACCTTTCGCCCTCAAGGAGAAAATAATAGTTCATTATGGTATCAGAAGGGAACAGATCTAACTCATTTTGAAAAATTATTGTTAAACAACTTTTCCAGATACAAAAAAGCTGTGGAAAGGGATCTGTGGGTCCCGGTGGATGGCAAGCTGAATATGAGTCAGCAGTGCCCTGGCAGCCAGGAGGGCCAACCATGTCCTGGAGGGCATCAGGCACAGCATCACCAGCTGGGTGAGGGAGGGGATTGTCCGGCTCTGCTCTGCACTGGGGCAGCCTCACCTTGAATAGTGTGCAGTTCTCGCTATGAAGATCATGAAGGGCCTTGAGGGGAAGCTGCATGAGAAACTTCTGAGGTCATTTGGTTTGTTCAGCCTGGAGAAAAGGAGACTGAGGGGAGACCTCACTATGGTCTCTAGCTTCCTCACGAGGGCAAGCAGAGGGGCAGGCACTGAGCTCTTCCCTGTGGTGACCAGTGAAAGGGAATGGCATGAGGCTGTGTCAGGGGAGGTTTAGGGATACTAGGAAAAGGATCTTCACCAAAGTGTGGTCAGGCACTGGAACAGGTTCCACAGGGAACTGGATGCTCAAGATGTCTTTGGACAACACTCTCAGGCACAGGGTGTGATTCTTGGGGTTGTCCTGTGCAAGATCAGGAGCAGACTCAATGATCCTTGTGGGTCCTTTCCAATTCAAGATACTCAAAGATTCATTGCCCAGAATATTAAACCAAATAACACATTCCTTGAATGGTTTCTTTTCAACAAAGATTACAGTTGAATTTATTTCTAGCAAGTGGTTAGATTTGCACATGAACATGAGTAATGCTCCTCAAACGTAAGTAATGTGAGACAGAGCCCTTATTCAAATTCTATCCCTTTCCAGCCAGTTTCAGTCTTTTCTTGCCATGAGACTTCCTCTTGGCCTTTTCCATGTTCCTGTTTCCTGCCTTCCTTTACTATTACTGGTACCAGCTTAGGCTAGAGCTTGCTTCCTTGGTCTTCTACAAAGGCACGGCCATCACTCTGACTGCCAGTCCTCCTCACTTGCATCATTCGCCTCATTTGGACCATGCCAGGGAGAAAGAGAATTAACTCACTGACGCAGGCACTCTCCTTTAATCCTAAATACCCCCTCCTAAAGCCCCTGCAGACCTCCTCAAAATAAAACTTCCTTCCACTTCTGGGAAATGATGACCCTAATTGATCTCTCTTGCAGCCAAAATCTTAGACAAAGAATCTGGGCTTTCAGCCACTTTAATCACTGCCCTCTAAACCTCTCTATCATGGAAGCTCCCAGATCCTGTTTCAGATCTGGTCTCTTGTCTAAAGCAAAACCACAGTCTGACATTTCTTTGTAGATAGCTACGTGTCACCTTCAAGCCAAATGTAATTTAACTTTTAATCTTCTTTCCACATCTTTTGCTCAGCAATGGAAACTTCTCCATTTGCCCAGATTGCCACTGTCTGGGCATTGTTACTGCTTAATTTTCATGTATTTTAAACTTAACTACCAGCATCCTTAAACTGCCTTTCTGGGTTGTTACTCTTTCCTTCAAATTTAATTCAGTATATGTATTTTTTTAGGCACAACAGAAAAGCATGTCCGATATGTTAAATGCATGGATTTCCATGCTATCATTAAAGGCCACTGCTGCTTGTTAATTCTTTACTGTCTCTTCCCAATTGTTTGCCTTTGTTTTGTAATTAAGGTACGGCCTTTGGAAGCAGCTCTGGAATGAGGAGAAGCAAAATCCCTGGGGAAATATATTTGGAGAGAATTTCAAAAACACAGGTTGAATGGGCACACAGAACTTGCAGAAGGGACTGGAGAGTTGAAGCACATCCTTTATGCATGAAGACTAAGTCCTCTGCAAAACTGAAGACAAAAAGAACCTGAGTATTCCTAGGTATCTTTTATAATATTTTGGAACACAGCCAGGATCTTCGTGAATCATCATATGGTAATACTTCATTAATAAACATTAACATAAGACATCTCTTGTTTTCTTTCACAACCATAATAAAAGAACAAAACGTACCTTCCAGTTAAGAATAAAACAATACAGATGATACTATTAAAGGTGGAATATGTATAAACTATGAAGGAACAAAAAATATAAGGCATCCAGGCAAGGGGTGATACTTTGGAAATTATTTGCATCCCATGTTATGAATGATGACATGAACAGAACTGGTAAAACTTATCTTGAGAATCTGCCCAGTGCTGTCACCATCAGCAAAGGCATTTTTTCCCTCACATCTGTAGCATGAATGCAAAGCCAAGAGGAGGGTGCCAAGCTCGGGTCAGTGACTTCCTTGGGACCTGGAAGCACTGTCATAGCTGGTACAGTCAGCTGAAGTTTTACCAGCAAAGAAAAGCAGATGTTTTCTACAAACACTTCCACAACCAGGCATTTGTCAACACTAAGAAGGGTCACTAAAGACATTTTAAGCTTACATGAAACTTCTTAGTTTTGTAGTTGCAGTATCAGCTGAAACAGATCAGCTTTTTAAGACTACAACAGCAATGAACGCAACATTCACAAGTGCAGAGCAAACAATACAAATTACACATAGCCCTTTACACAAATTTTCTACTGGATGTAAGTCAACTCCTTCAGTTTTTAGTGTCTTAATGCCAATCAGGTATGAAAACACTTCATTAGAAAAGAGATAGTTGCACCAAGTTCAACAATGTAGAGTTTCAATCACCACAGCTCTATCAAACATCTCATTTAGATCTGTTCTGCTCACATCATGTAAAAGAGAATATTACTACATTTGCCTCAAGGCACTAACACAATCAAAAATAGGCATTATTTCAGATTTTTTGATGATTAAAGAAACTTGAGTTAACATCTGCAGCTAATTGCATCTGTGCAGAATATTAAGATTCTGCAGAACAAGGTCTTAAAATCTGATTTCCAAAGCACTTACAATGCCAATACAGAGCAGAAAAATTTATCTTTTAGGAATCCATCTTCCTTCCAAAAAAGTACTCTGAAAAGCCTAAGTCCTATTGAAACTTTAGGAAATTTAGGATCTCTTCACATTTTATCAAGCAAATTAAATGAGAAGAATAGTACTACCTGCCCTGTGTAAAATGGTTCTAAATAGCTTCTGTCTCCTAACACCATACTGACTGGAGCATCAGATCTTTTCCAAATAGTATCCCAATGAGACAGACTTTATTTTTTAAGTAATAAAAATGAAAGACCTTAACAAGAAACAGGAATGAAAAACACACATAGACTATAGGAATAAGAAATAGAAAAAGAAATCAGTACTGAACAAGAGAATTGGGTAGGATAAAAAGTTAACAACTCTTCATCTGGCAATATAAGGTTTATTTTGATGTGGGATTCAAATGGCACCAAAAAATAGGAAGATAATTTTAATTCAAAACTTCAGAACCTCACTATGATTAACAATGTCAAACCACAGAATTTTCTATTATAAACCTCTCTAAGTCACTGGCAACACTGCTGCTGAACAAATTCAAACATGCACATAGCAAGGTATTTACACTGTACTCACCACGGTCAAGTGGAAGACAGTATGGACCAACATCTTCCATTATTTATTGATATAAAAGACAATTTAATCAAGGCACAATACTACTTAGCTGGCCCCGTGATACTGAGAAAGCGATGGACCGAGTTCTCATGCAAGAGCAACATGTCATCTGTGCTTCTTATTAAGGAAGGAATTTTAGAAATAAGGACATTTACATACAGGGCAAAGCAGTCCCACTGATACTGCTGTTGATGGTGCAGACCAGACACTGAAGCAGAAAGAAAAAGAACCAGAGTACTCCCACATACAGTATCAAGCTCTTAAATTTTATTTCTAGTCTACTACTACTGCCCAAAACTAAGTTTCCAAAAGGAAAGCAAAACAAACAAACAAAACAAGAGGAGTCAAACCCATCAACACAAGCATGAAGGAAAATATGGGTGATGCATTCTATGATTTGGCACATATCACAAAAGTTGCTGTAGAGTCTGAAGCATTACTGCATTTTCCATATAATTTAAAGCTCAACACGCTACAATCTTTACAAATATTACTTATCTTTCTTTACTCTATACAAAACTGAATATTTGTAAATTCTTCTTTTTCACAATGACAAACAAAGCTGCTTTGATAGTAGTTTTCCTGGGAAAGAGTTGCTGACTTAGCTGCCCAATGTTAAACAGAATCCAAAAATTAGCCAGACTTAGACAGCTAATTTTAAATTACAAAAAAAAAATAGATTCAAACACCTGAAAACTAATAATATTACTGGTGTCTGCTACATCTTAATTCATAGAATCATGAAATCATAGAATCAATTGGGTTGGAAAAGACCTCCGAGATCATCAAGTCCAACCCTTGGTCCAACTCCAGTCCCTTTACCAGATCATGGCACTCAGTGCCACGGCCAATCTCAGTTTAAAAACCTCCAGGGATGGTGATACCCTTTCAAATGCATCCAGACCCACAAGCTGCATGTGCAGCTACTACAGCTATGATTTTAACTTCTCTGAAAAGTTTGTTTTTTCAAAAATAAAATTCTTACACATTTTTTACCTAAAGAAAATGAATCATGGGTTACATTTTGTACACCACCACTAAGTATTTCAGCATATGCTCTGCAGGAACTTGTACTACATCTTCAGCACTGCACTACTGATACTACTTGCTACTCCTTCCTCTTCTGGACCAACTACACTGCCTGAGAGTTGTGCCAAGATAGGATGTTGGGTTCATAATCTTAGACTTGTACAGGAATTCTGGGACAGGATGGGGACAAAAACAAGAACAAAGTCCAGAGCAGTCCTGCCCAGAGAAAGAAAAATGCCTGGAGGCTTGCAGAAAGTCTTTAGGAGTAATGGAAAGGAATCAAATAGCCTCCAGAAATGGAACAAGTTTGCAGGGAGAGCCTTAGCTGCTTGAAAAATTCCTTTTCCTTCTGCACATGTCCGCGTTAAAGAAAAGGAATTTCTCAGCACAACTATTGATTATAGCACACCCTTATTCAGGTAGTTTGGCCCAATAACAGAACAGGTGATGCTTGTTTGACTAATAAGGAAGAGCTTTCTAACATTTCACCTGACATAGAGAAACAGCAATATATGAATGTTTAAGCAAAAGAGAAAAAGGATTTTACCTGTTTACCTTCATAAAATATAGCTTGAAACTCTCATCTAGCAGGTATCAAAAGCTTGCAGAAATCACTATGTAAGAATATCACATATTACACAGAAAGCTGCATTTATTCCTTGCAATGGGAAGTGCTTAATACAAATGCTTTAAATACTTAATATAACAGGATAGCCTCATTCTCCACAGGTGGTAGGACAGATGATGCTTCTGTGACATTCTACACAGACATTATAAGCTCGTTCTGAAATGAAAGAACAGCAGGGGACAAACTTTTGAAGAATTTGACCAAAAAGGTCCACATTAAACATGTGATTCCAGAAAGAACAATAATGGAAGAAAGAAAACTTCTATTAGGCAGTTTCTATCCTTGTTTTGAAAAAAAAAACCCAAGCAAACTATAAAACAGATCAAGAAAACTTTCAAGCAACACAATTAACAAGCAAACATGTTTATCAACCCACTTTTTTGTTTCATTTTGTTAAGAACAGGGCTTGAAAGCTTTACTCAGTTCAAAGGGCATGTCTTTTAATGAAACTAAGAAGCAGCAATCACTAAAAATTATGACAATCACTTTAACATCCTAGTGTTTCAAAATGGTAATGCTGGAGCTTGTCATCCATAAGAGAATCTAATATTTGAGCTAATAGCAGGAGGTTGTCATTCTCTATCAGTTACTATGTAGGCAAACAACAGAGGAAGAAAAAACACCTTGACAGGGTTTCACATGTATCAGCTTGCAGCAGGAAAAAAAAGACTCCAGCTACAGTTTCTCATTATATTTAAGGTGATTATCCGACTCCCAAGGTCACGAGTTCGAGTCTCAGTATGGTCCGCCCTGGCAGTTCAATGCCTCCCTGTCATCCCATCCCATCAGATCTCAGATGCTCAGCAGGGTCAGCCCCGGTTAGTACCGGGTGCTGTAGATAGTCCTAAGGAGACTTCACTGTCACTGTCCAAGCTTGCTCGGCCGTGGCAAATGGACCTCAGGACTTAAATGGTGGGGCCAGTTCTGGGCACGCTGTGCCTCACCTAAAAAATCCACTGCGCAGGCTCGGAGGGCACACCCACGTGGGGTGAGCCCTGCCCAAATCTTCGTTTGCGAAGATTGGCCATTATTACTTAGCTACTGCCAAGTGAAAGGTCCCAGCAGTAATAAGAAAAGGATCTGTTGAAAACTGAGGAGCAAAAAACTTGGTGAGATAAACAAACTGATGGGACAATCCAAACATCTACGGCACATATCACCAATGCATTCACAAGCCATGGCAGGTTGAACTTTGGGAAGTTTTTCTGACAAACTCAGAGAGGACCCATCTGCAGACCCAACTTCCAGCTGGAGAAGTGATGACACTGTGCTCACTGTATGTGTGAGGCAGAGAAGTCCATCTGTGCAGACTGGTAAGAAGATGTATGTTACGTATGTACGTGTGTATGTATGGTCAGACTTTGCGAACGCAGATCTGGGCAGGGCTCTCCCCACGTGGCTGTGCCCTTCCAGCCTGCACAGTGCATTTTTTAGGTGAGGCACAGCGTGCACAGAACTGGCCCCACCGTTTCAGTCCTGAGGTCCATCTGCCACGGCCAAGCGAGCTTGGAGAGCGACAGGGAAGTCCTCGGGACTGTCACAGCACCCGGTACTAACCGGGGCTGACCTTGCTGAGCATCCGAGATGTGACGGGATGGGATGGCAGGGAGGCATTGAACTGCCAGGGGACGGTCCCACTGAGACTCGAACTCAGGTCCTTGGGATTTGAGTCCAGGGTGCTCTCCATTACACCACGGGACTGCCCTACTGACTGTGTAAAAGTGCAGCATTAATAGCATGATTAGCTGTAATAGGCAAAATATTGGTTTATGTAATAAAGGATATGATAAGTCTGTATTACTTATGTTGGTCACCATCTCTGTGCAAATCATTCTTTTTTCAGGGCTTTAGTGGCCCTACAAAAAGGAAGCTCACTTACTCCTTGTGCTGGTACTCAGGAGATCAGGCAACCAGCCATTCAGCCTGTGGTGAGCTGAGCCAGCTGAAAAATTATGGATCATTTCAGGCCAAATCAGGTCTCCTAACTGGCTGACTGCCCAAACACTGATGTTGGGGCAAGGATATAGGCAAGATTACACAGCTGGGGACACAGCAGAACAGGACATGAGCTTCAAGTATTATAGACCTACATGTTCAGGGATGTTAAATTGAAGTCCAAGTTACAAGAAACATATTTTCTGCACACAAATTCACATGGCCATTAACCATAGCCATTCTCTACTACTACCACCTTTATCCCCTCACTTAGTCATACGGTTTCCTCTTCTCAAGTTTACCTCACTGATACTGCTTCCTCCATCAGCATGAGTCGCTCCCTACAATCCTGGAATTTTTTTTGTCTTACTAAGTATCAGCTTCCTCTAAAGGTAACTAATATCTCACTCAGCCAATGCTCACCTCTTCTTAAGCCTCAGACAATGCTGATCTTTTTCTACTTAAGGAGAAAAATCCCAGCATCTTTTATTTTGCTCCACGTGCAGTTTCCATTTCCATCTTCCAGGAAAAGAAATTGCTGCTCCTCATCACAACAAGTCAGCCTCTGCTAGCCCTGGCTCAATTTTCCTCCTCCAGGTTCCTGTTCCTAATCAGGTACTACTTCCTTTTCTCCCACCCCCTATACTGGAAAAATGAGAACAATATTAACTGAAGCAACATCCTCTTCCTGATGTCTGTGTTCAAAAGGGGTACCACATAAGTATGACAGCTCCCTCCTTTTACACCCCGAGTCCTCTTGGCAGCCTGATCTCTAGCAGTAAACACCAAAACTCTCATCAAGAGAAAAGAAACAGCTGCAGAAAGTTAGCAATAGCCATGATATTTGTATGGTCTTAGTCTAAAAAGTCTCAATTGTTCAAATACAAATTAAGCTGCCAGAAAAAAAAAAAAACCAAACCAACCCACATAAGGAGAGAATGGCTGTTACAAAGTAAAAGTAGCAGCAGCACATAATGCAGACTCAGAGATGGCAAACTTTCAGGTAAACAGATGGTACTAGACTTCTCTGCCCAGGAAACCCTCTGGCAGGTCGTACAGAGCTCTAAGGAAGTGACTACCCTCACACAGATGTTCTGTCAACACAAACTACCACATTTCCATAATGCTATTTTAATCAACCAAGTTGCCTTGCACATCCTAAAAGCAACATTGCTTTAAGCATCCGATTGGAAATTCATACATACTTCTCAGATTCATCTTTCTCCTCCACCTGTAATTGTTACTAGGGGTGGTCCCGTGGCATAAAGAAGAGCACTCTGGACTCTGAATCCCAAGGACCTGAGTTCGAGTCTCAGTGGGACCGTCCCCTGGCAGTTCAATGCCTCCCTGCCATCCCATCCCGTCACATCTCGGATGCTCAGCAGGGTCAGCCTCGGTCAGTACCGGGTGCTGTGACAGTCCTGAGGACTTCGCTGTCACTGTCCAAGCTTACTCAGCCGTGGCAGATGGACCTCAGGACTGAAACGGTGGGGCCAGTTCTGTGCACACTGTGCCTCACCTAAAACATCCACTGCGCAGGCTGGAAGGGCACACCCACGTGGGGAGAGCCCTGCCCAAATCTGCGTTCGTGAAGGTTGGCCATACATACACAAGTTTCTACAAAAGAGCTCCTCCTGACACTAAGACACAGTTATGCACAACCCTCCTGGCTAATACACCATCAGTGCTACTCAATCTGCCATGCTGAGGCACAGCAGCAGCGTTGGATCTGTCTGAAAGACCCAGATCAGTTCCTTGCAGAGCAGGATCGGCAGGATCACTCCTTTCTGTCTATGTGGCAGCAATTTTAAATGTTGTCCTCCTTACAGAATTGGATGAATTATGAGGCAATAACAGTAAGGAAAAAAAATTAGTTTGAACTCAGTCTCAGCTTATTAATAGATTCCAGAAGGTATTTAGTGACATGTCATGCAAAAAGGCCCTGACAGGACAGGACCTGCAGGCCATGTTTTGTTATTACAGTTGTCCTTGTTATGGGGGGATGGGGATATACATACAGAGAGAGCACTTATTCTGTGATGGAAGAGAATTTCATACAGAATGACACAGACTGCAGTGTGCATCATATACTTAACAGTAAAAGTGGATTAATTAAAACAGAAATATAAGTTCTTCTTCCATTCAGCACCTCTGGGACTACTTAGAAGGAAAGAACATCAAGGTTTTATACCTCTCTACTTAGCAAATCAGCCAAAACAGTAACTAAAGATAGAGCAACAAAATACCTGGAAATCATGACGTACAGTCTAATCTGCACTGTTCCACAGAGCAAAACTGTATCTCATTACTCCCAAAGTTCTTTAATCTTGTCAGTAAAGCAGAGGATAAGAGACAACCGTGTGACAAATTATTTAGCCTTCCAGGTGCTTTTAATAAGTTTCCACATTAAAATAACCCACACTGCTAATAAAATACACAATTTTGATTCAAGAGACAGATAATTGCGTGTTGGGTTTTTTCCTTTTCAAAAAGGCCAGAAAAGAAACACAGGATCAGTGACTCCCCACCTGAAAAAATGTAACAAGGCAAGGGCTCACTCTACTCTATGCATCTATGAATATGGAAATCAGGTTTTTCCATGTCCAACAAGAATACAGTCCTCATCACAGAGTCACAAAAAGTTTGAGGTGGGAAGGGACCTCTGGAGGTCATCTAGTCCAAACCCTCTAATCACACAGGGTCACCTAGAGCTAGTTGGCCAGGACCATGTCCAGACAGCTTCTAAGTACCTTCAAGGATATAGATATTATTGCCATAAATGATGCCACGGAGTTTGTTCATTTGTTCCACTCCATGAGCAAACTGCACAGAATACAAAGGATGAGCTTCACTCTGCAAAAGACTTCTTCCCAACTGAAATGTCTTCCCAGATGAGTAAACAATATTGCTGACAGCCATTTCAGTTAGCAAAATACAGCATGAAGTCTAAGGAATGATTGACGCACAAACAAGGTAAGGATGTCGGCATCACGATGACAAACAACAGAATGCAAAAAGAAGTATGAGAGGGAAAAATGTGATGTGTAAACTACTCTTACACATTTCAAAAAATTCAGGCCAAAGATGACTTGGCATTCTTTGGGAATTGCAAAGCAAATCTTTCTTCATATATATCTGCACTAAAAATACTGTAGGATACAAGAAACAAAACACAGCAAATGAGAAATGTCTCGGTAGTATGAGACAACTATCATGGGTGTTTTTCACAAACCTATGATAACATTAACAGATTAATTTAATGAAATGTTGATTAAAAGCTAGCAGTGTTATTTTCAGCATCAGGGAAATACTTAAATATTAATATGTTTTACAGGCTACACATATAGGCTTTAAATGTATGTAACAACAGATGAACTGGACACAAACTGCTCTTGATATAAGCAAGACAGAAAATATACAAAAGTACTATAGCTCAGAACATGAATCTAAACCAGTGAGAGAGTTGAGGGTATAAAATGTCTCAACAATTTGATCTTTGAATTGTCTTCATCAATAGAATTTCAGGTTTTTCAGAGAGTTTTATAAACAGCACATAGTACACACTTATATTCCTCTACTAATTTACATAACACAATCTCATATACATCCAGCACGTAAAGTTTAATTTTTTCCTTCTCCACTACCACCATATACAACTTCCTAAATTGCCAGCAATGAAATGCAACTCATGGATAGTCATAGTAACATGTTTGATTCTTGTAGTAGTTTTGGCTCTAGTCAGCATAGGTCCCCATTTAGGCCTCAGTTTTCAGCAGGCCTCAAAGGACGTGACGCAGATTAGAGGGGACAGGTATCATCTGACTTAAGCAGCCAAAGAGGTATTTCATATCATCTGACATCATTAGGAAGCGTCGAGGAGTATAACAAGCCAGGGGGGAGGAGTTTCTGTCTTTTCAGTCCATGCTTCGGACCAGGAGAGTTCCTACTCCCTGACTGCTGATATCAGGCCCTGCTGCTGGTCTGCGTGGCTGTTTACCTGGGGAAGTGAGCATATTCCTGTTAATTCTTTTTTCTCTCTCTTGCTGGGAGGTTTCCTTTGGGGAGGAAGTTTAGTTAGTTCAAAATCCTGCTTGTTAGCTGGGGCGACCTCAGTGAGCCTGTTGTTGTTTCCTGTCACTATGTGCTATTTCATATTTGGTGTTAAGCTTTCCACTTCTCTATATAAATATAAGAACTTCACCATGTCCAAAGCCTCATTTCTGTTTTTTTCCCTCACTCTCCTTCTCTAGGAGTGGACCTGTTGACTGGGTACCAGGCAGTTGGCATTTTGCCAGCTTAAACTATAACAATTCCTCAAAGATTAAATTAAAATCTGTTTCATTAGTTCAACTTATTATGGCAACTTTCTTACCTCTTTCATGAAAAAGAGATCATCTCACTAACATGTATGTGCACACTGTATGTACTGTGTAACTGTACATAATTAAGAAAGACTCAAACAGGATAAAACTCTGTTGATTTGGCTAATGAAAACTCTGGAACTAGAAAACAACCCACAACCCGTTCCTTCATTTCCCTGGCTATAAGCAACAAAGTCATGTTTATTTCGAGTTCAGACCTGGTAATTTTAAACATACTGGTCCAGAGTAAACAAGCATGCAGTCCCAAGATCACCAACTGTTTTACAACTCATACTGCAGTGTGAGCTTGGGCTGAGCTCCACCAAAAACTAAACTGGAACTTTATGAGGGGATACTACAGCTATAAGCCACAAAAGGTAAGAAACAGAGTATAACTGATGAGGCATTAACTTAATCCAAGAGAAAAATATTGACTCCAAAAGGCATAAAAGCTGGGGAAAAAAAAAAGTGGAGCTGGAATATGTTGACTCTGCAAGATCAAGAATCAACCCCCTCCAAGATCAAAGGAGGATGGTATTTTCCTACCTTATCCCTTCCAGGCGAGCAGGGACTCACTGAGCTGGTAAGCACATTAATCCACAGTAAACAGCCTACCTGGCTACACTCTCTGCATGAGCCAGCAAATAATTGTCTTGTATCTCCTGCTTGAAGAACCTCTGTGCATGGTAGAAGATGCCAAACACTTACCCATGGCAATTTTCAAGACAGACTCTATTTCTGAAGATTAATGCTGTGGCAGAAGGTCATATCCTTGCAGCCACTGCCATGCATGGAAGTTAATATTAGCTGGAAAGTCTTTCCAACCCTAAAGTAAAGATGCTGCAAAATTATGCACTCAGACTAGACAAGTGGAAGCTTAATTCCCTCTCCTATAAATATTATGCCACCTTCAGTCACTACCACTTTGGAGAGTGGTGGTGGATTCACCATCCCTGGAGGTTTTTAAACTGAGACTGGCTGTGGCACTGAGTGCCATGATCTGGTAAATGGACTGGAGTTGGACCAAGGGTTGGACTTGATGATCTCAGAGGTCTTTTCCAACCCAGTCGATTGTAAGATTCTATGATTTGCAGGAGAAACCTGAGGCAGTGCAAGGAAAATGCCACCTTTTGCTTGGGGTGTAAGGTTTAGATACTGACACAAGCCACTTCACAAGATTGTGGTTTAGTCCATTCAGATATTTAATTTTATTTCAAAAGTTTTCATTCTCTAGAATTTGGTCTTGGTGATCCTGAGAAAATGTAAAGTGCCTTTTGAGTTTAAAAGCTAAACTACCTTTCATATAGTAACAAGTAAACAAACTAGCAACTAGCTCAAGCTCCAAAGTGGTGTGTGTGACTTTTGATTAAGTTGTAATTACTTGCTTTTCCTTGGTTCTCTATTTTGAACCATGGATTCGTAGTGTGGAATTTTTAGAAAAAAAGGAGCAAGCAATGTAATATTGTCCAGTGTTCCAGTAACTAGAAAATATATGGAAGCATAAAAAATTATTCCTTAAATATCATAACAAATTCATTTTTCTATCTGACTTCTGTTGAGAAGAAAAAGTTCTAGAACCTGTACAGACTGAGTAGAATTCTTCCAAGCTGTCTTAAAAAATTCCCTTAAACTGCATCAGCCATAACCTTGCTCTTACCAGCTTTCAAGTGTATTCAATAGTGCTTAAAATAGAATGCCTTTTGAGATTTAGAAAGGCTTATATTTACATCAAACTGTTAAAAAACATTTGTGGCAGACGGTTTTTGGTTTTGAAGCTTATTTGCAATTTCTGTGCTACCTTTCCTTTTTATAGAATTGTTCACTTATTTTTAGCAATTTGACCCTCCTGTTTTCAGTTCGGGGTTTAACAGTTGGAAGAGAACAAGGCAGTGAAGGTGGCAGGTGCTCTCCAGTGGTTCTGTAGTACAAGACATCTAAAACAGCATCACCATCTTCTCTGCTGTGTGGGGAGGGAGGAAATCATAGGAAAAGTTGGATTGAAGTGTAACCCAGAAATTTTTTTATGTTCCTTTATGCCATGCTGGTTTTCAGATCACAGATAGCCTTTGCTCCAGCCTTTCTCCCACAAAGGCTGGGTGTGGTCCTGAAACACTTTGTGGTGATGGATGGCTAATAATGCCTTTTCTTCTTTTAACCCATTAATAGTGACTGAACATTAGCCTCTGAAAAGAAAGAATGAATAAAGGCCTCCATAAAACTGAAGATATCCTCAAGAATGGAATCTGCATTAGGCTTTGACAGCCATCTTTAATACCATGTTTTGTGTAATTTTTTCTCCCATATCTTATTTCTGGAATCATAGAATCGATTGGGTTGGAAAAGACCTCCCAGATCATCAAGTCCAACCCTTGGGCCAACTCCAGTCCATTTACCAGATCATGGCACTCAGTGCCACGGCCAATCTCACTTTAAAAACCTCCAGGGATGGGGAATCCACCACCTCTCTGGGCAGCCCATTCCAATGCCTGATTACTCTCTCTGCAAAGAAGTTTTTTCTGATCTCCAACTTCAATTTCCCCTGGCAGAGCTTGAGCCCGTGCCCCCTTGTCCTATTGCTGAGTGCCTGGGAGAAGAGACCAACCCCCACCTGGCTACAACTTCCCTTCAGGTACTTCTAGACAGTGCTGAGGTCACCTCTGAGCCTCCTCTTCTCCAGGCTAAACAACCCCAGCTCCCTCAGCCTCTCCCCACAGCACTTGTGCTCCAGTCCCTTCACCAGCCTTGTTGCTCTTCTCTGAACCCGCTCCAGCACCTCAATATCTTTCCTGAACTGAGGGGCCCAGAACTGAACACAATACTCAAGGTGTGGCCTCACCAACGCAGAGTACAGGGGAAGGATCACTGCCCTGGTCCTGCTGGCCACACTATTTTTGATACAGGCCAGGATCCCCTTGGCCTTCTTGGCCACCTGGGCACACTGTTGGCTCATGTTGAGCTTCCTGTCAATTAGTACCCCCAGGTCCCTTTCTGCCTGGCTGCTCTCCAGCCACTCTGTGCCAGCCTGTAGCACTGCATGGGGTTGTTGTGGCCAAAGTGCAGGACCCGGCATTTGGCCTTGTTGAACTTAATCCCATTGGAATCAGCCCATCTCTCAAGTCTATACAGATCCCTCTGCAGAGCCCTCCTGCCTTCCAGCAGGTTGACACTCTCTCCCTCCTGCAGGTTACATTACCACTTGAAACGTCACATATTTCATTGAGCATAATGACTCAGGCACCTTGCCAAATTGACACAAATATGTCAAGCCTCATTTTTCTTTGTAATAGCAGTAGATTGGATGATCCAGTCCCACCGCGGTGAGATGGCCAGATGCTATTCTGAGAAAATTATGTCTAAAGAGGGGAGACGAGGTGTCAAACCATGACTGCATAACCACAAGAGCAAATCCATCTGAACAAAATTAGTATTCCTGTGATTTACACAAACCAAAACAAACATATCACAAGAGTATGGATTTATAAAACCCAGAGCAAACCAAGGACCTAGGGTCACATGAAGTGTTAATAACAATCACAAGAATCCAGTTGCTTCACCAACACACACCAGAACAAAGCCATCATTAGGCATTTGGCTTTATGAGTCAATAAACTGCTCCCATTGCCTACTTTGGCCAGCAAGCAGCTGTCAAATGCTGCAACGCCAACAGAGGGCTGAGTAAAAGCCAGTCAGAAAGACGCCAGGTTCTCTTCCATCACTGGGTTTTGTCATTGTTTTTCACATTTAGTAATACCAGGAACGATGGGGTGATGGGAGGGTTTATTTGACCCTGAGATTAGCTCAGTTGGTTAAAACTTGGTTGTAATAATGCCAAGGTCATGGGTTCAATTCCCTGTGTGGGCCACTGACTTAAGAGTTGGACTCGGTGATCCCTGTGGGTCCCTTCCAACTCAGAACAGTCTGTGATTCTGTGATTGTTTGGTTTGAGTAGGGACTTGGGTGGATTTTGGTGGTTTTTTTACAAAAGAGCTTCCTTTGGTTATCAATACAACTTTAAATTCTTCCCAATCATGTTGTTGATCAATATTACTTGAAAAAAATGCTGAACCAAGTTCATACGCAAGTTATCTATAAGAACTTCCAGTAGAATATCAGTCATCAGTTTAACGTTTCACATTCAAGTATTTAAATTATAGCAGTGACAACTGAGTATCCAGAGCAGTTTACAGATATCACATATACAGATACCTTGGTATCCTCCTATAGGTATCAGACTCTCAAAATGCGAAAGTTCTCAGGCATGATAAAAAGCCTAAAAAATTCTTAGTCAGCAGAGTGACAGTTACTGAAGAGCACCGAAGTTCCTCCCTCTGCCATGTGAAATAGTAACTCATTTCGCATATAAACAGGTGTAACATTCAAATTCTATCAACTTTTCACTGCACTGATCTGGACTACTTTAACAAGTATAACAACTAACAGACCAATCTTACTGTTTTTAAGCACCTAAATCAGTATTTTTAACAGTTCAGAGTAACAAACAGTTAAAATAACACAGTTAAAAGTTTAATTGGTAGCATTATTTCTTTTCGTTTTTGTTTTTATCTATTTATTGGAAAAATGCCTTTTCAGAGACCCATCAATATTTCAATTGCTATGGATTCTGCTGTCTGTAGAAGGTGGAACTATTCACAAATTTGAAATTGGAATTTCTTGAATACCCTTTATAACATCAGAACTCCACAATACAGAACATCCCACTTAACCCTCTGCAGACATTTCTTTTCCAGGATACTGTGCATTGCAATTCAGAATTCACTACATGTATTACTTAAGTTAGAGAACACTTTCCACACAAATAGAAGCCAGTGACAGCAGAACAGATGCTTTCAGGAAACTAAGAATGTGTGATTATAGCACTGCTTGCATCATCTGCAATTATTAACTTCAGAATTAAATAGTCATCAGTGTTTCCAAGATAAACCTGATTAAAAGATTTAAAAGGTCACTAGAAACACAGTTCTTTCTCAAACTAATTCACACTATCAATTTTTCAGGACAGAATTACTTCTTTCTTTCGGAAAAAAAAGGGGGGGAGGAGGGGAATATTGCATCTTAACCAGAAAAATAACTTCCCTCTTCTCGAAACAACTTTCCCATTACTTTTGTCATCTCAAACAAGCCAAGAGAGTGGTGGGTGTTTTTTCGAGTTTTGTTTTTAAAGCATAGAGCAAATTTGATTTCACAAAAGTAATAGAAACAAACAGGAAGTTTGTGGTCCAGAAAGTAGCTCTGGATTAAGGTTTTCTAAATATACTACAGAAAGGATGCAAGCATTCTGGAGCAAAAGCAGATCCAACTTGTATTGGAAAAGCAGCAAATAGCACTCAAAACTCAATACCTTTGTAAAGATAGCAACATATCCAGAAAAGTCTGCTGAGAGAAGAGCACATGCTGTAAGCTATTCTTACTAGTAACAAACCTGAACCAAGTGTAGAACCCAGTATATTCAGCCAAAGTTTTTTTATCCAACAGGATATTCAAAGCAAGAATATGGCAGATGTGATCTTCCCCTTCTCACTGAAGGATTTAAGGGATATACCATTCCCACAGATGGTATGTTTTTCTTACCCTCAGTGAGCACATTCAGTTTGATTTGATAAAAGGTAAATAGGATTAGTTTGATTTCCCACTGATGGTCACCTGCTCATAAATGGCCTGACTGTACACTTCAGCCATTAAACATGTCAGCAGGTCATAGAGAGAGATGAAAACGAATTACCAAGAGGGAGAAACTGCTTATGCAGCTTGTCTGTGCAAGCTTCAAATGCCTTGCTAGCCCACAAACACTGCTAAAACACAGCTGAGACAAACATCATCTTGCAAAAGTTTCCCAGCTGGCTACTAGCATACCAAAACCTGGAGCTCCTCTTCTATGAACACAGACTGAGAGAGCTGGAGTTGTTCACCCTGGAGAAAGTCCCATGGAGACCTAGCTGCCTTCTAGTACCTAAAGGAGACCTACAAGAAAGCTGGAGAGGGACTTTTTACAAAGGCATGTAGTGATAGGACAAGGGGGAATGGCCTTAAATGGAAAGAGGTTTAGATTAGATGTTATGAAAAAATTCTTTAGTGTGAGGTGGTGAGGCACTGGAACAGGTTGCCCAGAAGCACTGTGGACTCTCCATCCCTGGAAGGGTCAAGGTCAAGTTGGACAGGGCTTTGAGCAACCTGGTCTAGTGGAAGGTGTCTCTGTTTGTTGGTACAGAAAAATCAAAGGTGAGCAATTCAGATCTATATAAACCCTATAAGACTGAAAGCAGCTGAGAATAATCAAGGCTGCAGATGCTGCAGATCGTTAAAGATGAAATCACTCCCTGGGAGTTCTTAGCAACTCCCTAGAAGTTTCTCATGAGAACTCCTCAGGTTTCCCACACAACACTGGAGATGTTCCTGAAAACAGTCAGGATGATTTCACCTAAACACTGGACTTGTGAGATATGGACTATAACCAATCGGGATTTGCAGTTAGATGGTGTGAGGTTCAATTTAGCCAACTGAACATAGCCTTCACCCTATATAAACTGTGTGCAGTGTGTAATAAATGGCATTTGCTTGATCACACTGGTCGGTGTGTGATGTCCGTTTCCTCCACATTATTTATTGTTTACTTTATCTGTTCATGGCAAGGGGGTGGAGCCAGATGATCTTTAAGGTTCCTGTGAACCCAAACCATTCTAGGATTCTATACAAATTCACATTTCTGCATGGTGGTGTTAACAGACACAAAGCAATCTCATTTAAGAGCTCTTAAAGCTTTATATAGCAAGAAAATACTTCTGTCACATGCACTCCCCTAAAGCTGTAATTTTGCACATGCAATACTGATCAGATTACAAAATCTTGAGCCAAGTGAAAACCTCAAACTCGCTCTCTTAAATAACTCATAGAAATATCTGGCTGTCCACTGTAAGCCACAATGGCAGTACTGCTGCGAAGAGCTGGGAAAGCATTTACAAAATCCTCAGGTGGTTTAAAAGGTGACTAGTAAGTAATAGAGCACATAAAATATCAACAAAACTGATGCTGAACACCACATGGAAGGTAATCCTCTCTGGAGGTGTGCATCACAAGGATATTGAAAAAACCAAAAGCAGCAAGACACAATCACAAATATGATTCAACATTTGGGCCAATACATCCTCTAAGAAGAAGAACCAACATATCCCTGCAATTCAAACATCAATGGCCTTTTCTTTCTGTCCCAGTGTTTCCAATCACCTCAATGACACACCACCTTGCTACTGCTATGCCACAAAACCCATCTCTTCCCTGACATAGCATCCATGTACAAACACCCCTCTCCAGCCATCAGTGAAGAACAGAGGACAAGTGCTGTGGCTGGTTCAGATTTACACCTGTGCAGACTGACTGCAGCAGACCGAGTATCACAAGCTTGGGGCTCACAGCTGTGATTCTTCTTTCAGCACTTATTTTGACAGGTCACTCCTCATTGCTGAGGAAGGGAAAAAAGAGGAAGAGAGAACAGCAAAGGGTCAGTAAGAGCTACTGGCAACCATACAGCATGTCCACATAAACTTTGTTTGCTCAGGAGACAAGGCCAAAAAGACCTTTAAAAAATAGTCACTAGATTAGAAAAGAATATTATAGGTTATTTATTAACCTATGGGGAGAGGTTAAGAGAGCTAGGGTTGTTTAGCCTGGAGAAGAGGAAGCTCAGAGGTGACCTCATCACTGTCTAGAACTACCTGAAGGGAAGTTGTAGCCAGGTGGGGGTTGGTCTCTTCTCCCAGGCACTCAGCAATAGGACAAGGGGGCACGGGCTCAAGCTCTGCCAGGGGAAATTGAAGCTGGAGATCAGAAAAAACTTCTTTGCAGAGAGAGTAATGAGGCATTGGAATGGCCTGCCCAGAGAGGGGGTGGATTCCCCATCCCTGAAGGTTTTTAAAGTGAGATTGGCCGTGGCACTGAGTGCCATGATCTGGGTAAAGGGACTGGAGTTGGACCAAGAGTTGGATTTGCTGATCTCAGAGGTCTTTTCCAACCCAATTGATTGTATGATTTCATGTTCTAACCTTCTTTTTGTTTTTCGGGTTTTGGGTTTTTTTTATTTTAGAGTTAAAATTACCTGTTTGAGTACCTGGTGGGGTCCTCAAAAAAACAAGAATAGAAGTCACCAGAAAAGTTATCTCCCTTATTATTTAGTATTTGAAGATTTCAAAAAAATAATACAGCACCTCCAGATCTTTGAGTATACAGGACACTAGGTCAGACAACAACATAAAGACAAAAAGAATCAAAATCCTACAAATTTATGAGCAAACATATGACAAGAGCCTCACAGTCACCAAAACTTTCCCCAATCATCCTCCTCTTCCATGAAATGTATTCACTCATAATACAATAAAATAATAAAGCGAAATCAATGTGTTGAATTTGAAGACAAATATCCTACATCATATTGAGCAATTAAGAGATAAATCATTAGATTGTAAATGTAGGTACTTCAGAAAAGTCATAGTCATACCGGACATTTGGAGTCCTCAGATATTTTATTTCAATTTCTTGCCCTTACTGGCTTGTTGGCCTGTTAAACACTCCTCTCTCCACAACAGCTAACTTAAAGGAGAACTCTGAATTTCAGTAATAAAGTGATCATCTAATTACTGAATTAAGACAGATGATAGCACTCACTTGAGTCTGCATCTGGAAATGAAGGGAAAAGAACAAATCCCACAAGCTATACCCAAGCAGGTGTCCCCAAGTTCCCACTTTGTTAGCCTGAGTAACTACTCTGAGAAACAGCTGCCTACCCATGAGACCAGACGTTTCTCAACATTGACAGCTGCAATAATGGAAATGCAGGATGGTGGAATAAAAGCACTGACCACGTTTTTTGTATTTTATGGGCTTCTTAGGGATGGACCTAAGAAGAGAAGGAAGGCATTATAAAATTTCTCCTCTTTGTCCATACTGAATCTCAGCTGAGTTGTTATGAAAACATGTACATACACCACACACGTATGTAAAACCAATCGCCAGTTTGTTGTAAGGAAGCAAAAACTCTGAACCAGCTGAGTAGGATCGAGATGTTTGTATTTACTACAGGAAACTGAGAGGATCAGAAGATGGGAGAACTACTGTAGTGCAATATGCCCACAGCTAGCCATACTGCTTACTATTGCCTACACTGTTACCATCATCAAGCAACCCACATTTATGCTAAAGTTCTTCAGAGATTTTAATCTACAAAACTCCGAATGAACCAAATTGCTACTGCCTCCCACCCACTAGCTGGCCTAAATCCAGCCAGAAGGCTTTCTGCAGTTTTCCCACGCCTGATTGTTTTCCAGCATGTAGACAAAATGTAGATCACACAGAAAACCAAGAAGTTAAAACTTTTTTTTAACCAAAAAGTGTAAGAACTGAAGAACACCAGCTCTTGACTCCCCTCTTTCATAATACAGGAAATACTTTGACAAACTGGAACACAGCAAGGGAATATGAAGAAAAGCAGCATTCGACATACGATGTAGGCTGTTCAGCAGATGGGGGGGAGAGGAGGGAGGACATCTAGACAGATGGTCTAGAATTTGCATTTTGAAACTGAAAATGAAAAGTATTTCTCAGCCTACACCATAATGCACTGGTTTCAGCAAAACTTTAGAAATAATACAAGAGGACACCTCTCCCACTGTCCAGTGCAACTTCAAGGGAAATCCCAACTGAGTCTAAGAGTATAACGTGGGCACTCCAGAAGAAATCTAATTCCCATAAATCTTCAAGTACCAGCATCATATCTTGAGCCCCTTCTCAAAATGGAGTCCAGAACAAAGAATGATATTTGTCTAGTAAAACTTCCAGTTGAGAAAAGTCTCCAAATAAAGAAGTCCAGTGCCCTTGCAGTGGCTTCAACAGTTGAAGGTTGACACCAGAGAGTTATGTCTACTTTGCCCAAGACATACAAGATGTTTCTGAACCCTTACTTGGAACGTACTAATTCTGCCCTCTTCAGCTCCAGAGGTGCCACCATGAGGACCTGCATCTCCTGCGTGTTGCACCTTAGAAAATTCTCACTTCTAGATCAAGTATCTCACTTAAACTGAGTGCCCACATTTGAGAGGGACCGTGGGGAGTCTGCTCTGGAGACAGGCTCAATCTCACACAATGAGAAATTGAATGGAGTAGGAGTTGGGGTGCAGATGCTACAGTGGCTCCTGATTTTTCAGGGGAATAAACACACTCACTGAATCACAACAGCAAACAGTCTTAATTACACTAATGAGCTGTGCCTCAAGTAAAGCTGGGAAAGGGAGAGCAAAGAGTCTTCTGTACTTTTATACCCAATGGCATGGCAAAGGATGACAGAAGACACTGATTCCACTGAGTAATAGAGGTTAAATTATCTCCTCTGCCCACTTTTACTATGGCTAATTAAGTCACATAGATGAGAGAAGATAAAGGGATTCAAAAGAAGCATATTAAGCTTTTCATGTTTCTTATTAAAAAATGCAGAATTTAAAAGAAAAAAAAAAACTACTGAAAGCTCCTCAGAATGATTTTTGTTACTTTCACCTCCTAAGAGTAGAGACACAGCTGCTACTGCCATAGAGACAACCACATACTGAGCAACAGAAGAAAAAGCACTTTTAAGACTATTGTGATACAGCTGCTGACCCACAACTGGTCATATCAGACTGCTGAGATTATACCTTTGCATCAGACAGATGTCAATATTCCATAATCTTTCCAGAAACAAAGTCAAAAGCATGATTTAAACTGATCTATACCTACTCACAGAGGTCAAGGTAGCTGAGGTGGTCACTTGTATTAACAGCACCTTCTATCAGCCTGATGACGTGAGGCTTGATGTTTTGGGGCTTTTTTTTCAGTACAGCCAGAAATTATGACTTCAAGTAATAGGCAGGAATTTAGCAGCTGAAGATACAGCTTTGCAGATTCTGAAGGACTTAACTACTAACACAACAGTAGTCCAATTGCTGTTACAAAGTAGCTTTGTTGCTTTGAGCTTCTAAAATTACATTTTTCTTGGCCTCTAAGATTAATGTACTTTTACTACAGAAATTATCTTAGCTTTTGTCAAGTAATATAAAGAGCAGCTGCTTGACATATCATTAAAGAAACAAGTCTGATCCATGGTCATATTGCAGATAATCTTGTTTTCAAGAAATCTGAGAAATCAAGGAGATTATAGGTCATCTGCATTCTCACTCATTTACATCAGATGCCAAGAAGCCATAAGAAGGTTTTGATTTGGTTCCTGAGCTGTGTTTTAGGCCTGGTACTGATGAATAAAGTACCTAAGATACCTGAAAAGTAACTGGGTAGTAAGAGACACCTTAAGAATTTTTGTGTGGCAGGAGATGCAGAAGTTTGGGAGAACTGACAGTTATCTAAAACTGTGTAACAAATTTTGAGTGATGCACAACTTAGTTTGGCAAGATATATCGTAAAAACCATGCAGCTCTCGTTCCAGAATCTCTGCAGTATCCTATTTGAAACAGAGATAAATTCATCTTCAGGAAATTAAATTGATTTTTTGAAAGTGTGTGTGCATACATATCTTCCTAAGTTCTGGACTAGTCTTTTCCACTCTCCTTATTCTCAGAGGCAAAATTTTGTGGTACATCTTTCCATCATTACTAACTCGTTCCCCGTGCACTATCCTGCAAGTGCACATGGAGAGCTTACAGATGAAATGAGCAGCTGAAAATGAGTATTACCTTGCAATACAGCCCACCCATTTCCCAAAATATAAACTGCAGTTCTACCCCAGATTTTAACCATCTCCTTACATGAAATGTGTTTTTCTTTGGATGGTAGGCAAGAACACTGTAATTCTTGAATAAATACTTAAGAACATCAGGCAGCAAGTAGGGCTCCCCCCTGCCCACCCTCGGCGAGCCTTTTTCTGCCTGGAAGGGGAAAACAAAAAAGGGATGGGAGCAGTAAAGAAAACCATTTAATGGAAGATGTAAAGTTAATGTCAGCAAGGAGTAACCACTGTAACAATAATAATAAAAGCACTCAAGAATGTCAAGGATCCCCAGGGGATGAGGCGGGAAAGCAATGCGAGGAATACAGAAAAGGTCTAGTGGGAACCATTGTTTGTACACCTAACTCTTAAGCATGGCTGCATGACAACTATCTACCTACATCATTGCTGTATTTTGCTAGAAGACAGAAACATGAATATTTTTCAATAGCCTACAAAATTAAAAATTTGAGTACAGCAAAATTAGCATTAAAATACTACAGCCTATATACCAAGGGAGCAGCATAACAATAGGAGCACTTTATTATTTGATAGGTTCAATACCAGCCTTCACAGAAGAAATACTTTTCTTTTTAGTGACTAAATCAAACACCTGTCATTGCATGATGAAGTTTACACTTGATACCAATGACCTTTGATCTGTTTACCTAAGTCCCTCAATTTCCAGAAATACAACTTGTCAATCCACCCTCACACTTCACATCTAAGACTGCACACTCCTCCTTACTAGGAGTAGGTTAGTTGACACTTGATTTTGCTCCTTGACAGTAGGCAGAACGAACTTTTCCATCCCAAACAGATGTAACACGTAATCTAAAACTCCCCACCAAAGACTCCGTACTTTCTCAAAATACCATCGATCAATGTCCCTGCAATCCAGGAGCAACGACTCCACAACGAAAGTGGCAACAGGTGTTATCTGTTATAGAAAACAGGCATCTCATCAGCTCCAAGCCAGCAAAGAGCCTGTTGATAAGACCACATGGTAATCAGCCAAAGAAATAACACGTAACTTCATTTCACAACGCATATTGTGGCATTCACAGAAGGGTCTTACAAACAGGTTAAGCAGGCAAGCTTTTTAAGCAGTTAAGACATGCCTGGAGTAATCCAGTGGTTTGCAGGGCTAAAACAACAGGAATAAAATCTATTCTTGTTCAAATAAAAATCCAAAATGTGGCCATAAACAAAACCATGACAGGGAAATTTTGGGTGGAGAGAAGGGGAAGGTAGACACACTTATAGCAATGGAGGAACAGTAGGAGAGTTAACTGATGACAGGATAACCACTTAGTTTGAGAACAGATCCCAAACAACCAAAACTCATTTAGCTCTGTTAGTTTATAGTTACTGCTCACCTGCACATGACTGATAAAAAAAAATATAACTCATTACTAAATCAGTGGCCTCAGTAATTACACTTCAAGAGGGAACCTGTAAAGGACCAACATGAAATATCCCTATCAACAAACTTCTTTTTCTACAGCCCATCTACTGGGCAACACAAGGAACAACAGTCACAGCTGGAGTTTGGAAAATTTCTGAACTCTTTGTTTCATCTGTCCTATATTTTAGAAACTGGTTTTGACTGCATATGCCATAGGGACCAGGGAAGCTAAGAAACAGTATCACACAAAAAAAAAAAAAAAAAAGACTCAACACAGGGAAAGATGAAAACTTCAAAGACATGTTAGAAACTGGCTAAACCTATGCTTAATGCAACATTTAACCACACCAGCAATTAACATCATAGACAAAATAACTATTTGTTAAATAGTAAGTATCCATGCCCTTTCAGATAGCCAGAAAGGGCTCATGGTAAGAGCCCTGACACATCCAAAAGCAAGGATGCCTTAAGGAAAAATACTGTAGTATTCAGGTATCCTTTACAACATAACAGATTAATGAAAAGAGGCCAATTAAAACCTCTCCTTTTAATCTAGCAAAAATAACCTTTAAATAATTCTTATGTAAATAAGATACATTTTAAACTGTTCTCAAAGGAACATGACCAGCATAAAAAACCCTTTCTTTAAATTTCACTGTTTTACTAATTTGAGTATGGAAGAGCAGATATTTTATCACCCATCATCATATTTTAGTACATGTTTGACAGTGAAGAGAGATCTGTCTGCCTCTCTATGATCCAGGCACTAGGGTAGGATTTAAGCAATTAAAGTATGTTGGAAGCAAGCAGACTGTATAACCATCATTTAAGGGTTTTTTTATCTTCGTTTTGAAAGCTGAAGTTCACATGACCCAGCCTTGAGCATTTAGAGGCTTGCACCACACAAGGCTTTAGATGGCCCCAAAAAAGCCATCAACAGCATGACATTTACCCTGGATACTCTTATTTTATCTCCAATTTCTTTACACTGGCGAATACAATTAAGGCAACTCAGCCACCAGCACCTCCAATTGTCTGGAATAACATTAGCACAAGTGATTTTAAGGGCCAGAAAAAGGCAATTGTGCCATCTGCACTAGTTCCGTGTCCTGCACATCATAGGCTGACAGCCTCTGCATCACAGCATGAAGTCTTTGTCGGACCAAAGTTCTTGTACACTATTCAGCAACAAGCAGCTGTTTTGAGTAAGCACATAATAGCTACAGAAGAGACGCAGCAGTTTTTCAGTCACTTATACTGTCTCCACAAATGCCATAACTTAACCCCCTTCTTCCCATGACTGATGTAGGTAATCGGCTAGGGTGAGAAAATAAATCAGTCACTGGAGGACAGCTCATATCTATCCTCCCAGCTCTCTCTCGTCAGAAGGCTAAATTCACACTGGGCAAGAAACCACGGAGCCACAGCCACGTTATGGCAACTGGAGGACATCAGGATAGCGCTCAGAAGTTGATACACGCTGGGGAGACACGAGGATGTCAGAGAGAGGAGGGACAGCAGCAGGGGAAGGACCTATTTCCAGGGATCTCCCTTTCCTCCCGTCCCGCTGTCTCACCCCCGAGCGAGGCACCCACCTGTGCCGGTGCTCGTCGTGCCCTTGCCCGTGGATGAGGAAGCCGCCGAGGTTCTTGTCCCCTTTGCTGGTGTCCACGTGGGGAATGAGCACATCCTCCAAGCCCAGGTCAAAGCGCTTGTGCTTCGAGGAGTCGGGGAGGAAGAAGAACGCCCCGAAGCACAGGGTGATGAAGGCACTAAGAATAAGGAGCAGGATAAATTTTTCGGAAAGTCTCAAGGTAGCCCTGTGGTGCGGGAAGGCGGAGGCCCCCAGGTTGAGCGGGGGCAGCCTCCGCCCGGAGAGCGGCAGCAGGGCGGGAGTGGTCATCCTGGAGCTAGCGACCACCCGGCGGGGCACGGCTCATCCCCTCAGCCCCCGCGGGGGGCGGCCCCAGCCCGGCTCGGGGGCTGCGGGCGGCTGCACC
>VWZD01012696.1:7059-24534 GCA_013396695.1 Sakesphorus luctuosus
AAGGCTGGTGAAGGGACTGGAGCACAAGTCCTATGGGGAGAGGCTGAGGGAGCTGGGGTTGTTTAGCCTGGAGAAGAGGAGGCTCAGAGGTGACCTCATCACTGTCTATAACTACCTGAAGGGAAGGTCTAGCCAGGCAGGGGTTGGTCTCTTCTCCCAGGCACTCAGCAATAGGACAAGGGGGCACGGGCTCAAGCTCTGCCAGGGGAAATTTAAGTTGGATATCAGAAAAAAATTCTTCACAGAGAGAGTCATCAGGCATTGGAATGGGCTGCCCAGAGAGGTGGTGGATTCACCATCCCTGGAGATTTTTAAACGCAGATTGGATGTGGCACTGAGTGCCATGATCTAGTTAATGGACTGGAGTTGGACCAAGGGTTGGACTTGATGATCTTGGAGGTCTTTTCCAACCGGATCGATTCTATGATTCTATTCTATGATTCTATGAAATCAGCTGCTCCTTCTAATTCCTACACTTGAGACCTTTCACCATCTTGGCTTCCTCTTCTAGATACACTCTAATAGTTTCTTGTCCTTAATGGTGTTCAACAGCAATGTTATCAACTGAAATATAGCACTGCATGAAACTCAACTGAATGGAAAGGAAATGACAGGCTAAAGGGACAAATATATGATTTAAGGCACCTGCAACAATGGTAATGTCTGTCTGTAGCCTTGTATTTCATAGTGATCCTACGTATCACATGAATAGTGCAAGAACAGAAATGATACACAACATGGTCATGTATCCTTTGGGAGGATACTTAAAAAAGGATCTAGAAAGAGGAAGCACCTGGTAGTTCACTGTGGTTAACAGAATTAACATTAACATACTTGAATTTCCATGTTCCTTCCTAAACTTTTAAATTGAAAATGTCACCCAATTCTTGTAAATCTGTAGTTAGACATCTGAGAAAAACAAAGTTTCAAGTCCCAGTTATGGGAAGAAAGCACTGCCATTCCTTTTCATTTTTTATTCTTGTTTTGTAGTTTATTTTGCCAGAGATGCTACAAAATGTGTAAACTGCAAGATTAGGTTTTGTAACTGATGTAATCTTCAGTAGGAAAAGTTATCTAAAGGAGGATACAAAAGCCCATTCATCAACAACTAGCTGAAATTGTTTCATATAAAAAAAATAATAGTCCTACAAACAAGCCTAGGAACCCTTAACATGAGAACCATTCCATTCAACTTGAGGCAGAACAAATACTTACCATAGGCATCTTCATCTGGCTCCCCACTGCTGGCAGAGTAGTACTCCAACACTGTCCGGTACACACTGTAGCCCAGTTGCTTATACATATTTACAGCAACTTGATTGGATACTCTCACAAAGAGATCTACAAAAAATCCACCCTTTCTTTAAGGGCGGAGAGGAAAAAACAAAGAAACAAAGGAAAAAACACATCAAGGAACAGTAGGTAAATGTATTTCTAAATAACAGCCCATCAATTGTAATCAGATCAAAGCAAGTCTAATGATGTAGTACACTAATCAAACATCTTTCACACTGTAATAACAGATGCACTCCTTTACCAAAGGAAAATTCAAGTAAAGGCACAGGCGTAATTTTATTTTTGTCACGTGACCCTTCTATACCAACCAGTAGATTGAGAAATGTGAACAAAAAGAACACAACAAGCTGAACACATTTTAGATTGCATTGGATTAGGAGGGGTGAAATCCATCACAAAATTTCAGTTGCCTAACCAGGGATAGCCCTTGAACTCACAAGGCAAATTTTTCAAAACATCGTACTATTTTCTGATTTTACCAACTATAGTGGGGTTGCCCTACCACAAAATGAGTTAAGAACATTTCCCTGTGGGTTCATTTGACACTAAATTAAATTTTTATAGGTACAAGTAACCAAGAAGAAGATGGAAAGTAAGTTAAAAAAAACTTTGTCTGTGGTACAAAATTTGTTCCAAGATTGTGCCTGAGTGCATTGCACAAAGCCCACAGTTATTTAACAAGTATGTTGGGGACCCTACAAGGAAACACTGCTGATGCTTCACAAAGCTCTTTTCCTGTCAAGACAATGGCCTTTCATACAGTATCTTTACCGGAACTCAGGCTACATCCTACTCATTCTGGCTCAGAGAAGTCACGAGATTTTAAACCACTAAGCAACTTTCGTAGCTCTTGTTCTCCAGCTGTGAGGAATTTCAGAAAACAGGAGCACTGCTTACAGAGAAATTCTGTGTCAGTTTCATGAACATCAAATATCTAAGCCAGGGACAGGTGTCTGTAGAAATATTACTTTTAAAGATAAGATAGGCATATTACTCACTTTTCTGAAATTTCTTCCAGTAGCTCCATCAATTTAGCAGCCAAACCCAGCCGTCGAAATTCTGGTGCAACAGAGAGAGCAGTCACATGTCCATGCCATTCTTCCCTGGCCACGGAGCCTTCAGCTTTGCCCATGACTGTGAACATGCAGAGCATCAGCACCTTTGGAGTAACACACCGCCTGCAACCACACAACTTGACGAGAGGGAAAAGCCGTGTACAAACATTGCAATGTTGCAGTAAAGGCCCGAAGAGGGATGCCCACCTTACCACTCCACGATTCAGCAACCAAAAAGAATGTCATTTTGCTCAAGTATTACAGCAATTCCTTCACTAGTGTAAATAAAAAAACCTAAATTAGCAAACTTCTGGCTTGAGGTGGGACTTCTAAATGCAAATTTTAAGCTATTCTCATGAGTATTTCAATGAGCAGAAACTAACAGAGGGACAAAGGTCTAGAAGCCCAAGACTACCATTCCAGCAACAATCTGAGACTTTTGGAGACCGTGGGAGAATTGAGTTTGGGAGCCTTTGCCAATCTGACAATAGAAAGGTAAGGCCCTGCAAACACAGTATGTTTAAGAAAATGGAAAAAAAGTGGGAGGACGGGGCCAGGGATGGTGTTTTGAGGGGTTTCTTTGCAGTTTCTCTCCTTTCTACACAGGGCCAAACCAGTGTTAGTTCATTAATGAACATTCACGGTTCCACACAATGCCCCAACAGAGATCAACCATGGCTAATAAGCAATCCTTGTAGTGGGTAAAGAGAAATATTCTGTACAGCACATACTTTCAATTTTACTGTGTTAAATACTTAATTTCCTGGGTCCCTGCAAAGACCTGCCACCCCTGCCTCACCCCAGCTCTTGGCAGCTCTATTTGGCATGACTTCTGGATAACACAAATATTCCACAGCAAATGAGTAGAGACTTCCAGACTCAGAGCTTTCCCTTACAGGACAATGCAAAATCCAAGCCCAGCACTTTTAGTGAGCGTGTCATCAGAGCTGAACACAGTGATCTGGACTCCAGGATTACAGAAACACCTATTCGCCTGTACCAATCCCGGGGGGACGTCACCGCAGCCAAGGCTCCTCGCTGCACCAGGAACATCAAACTGGAAGCTGCTGCCATGAGCCCTACATGACACCCTTAGATGCTTATGAAAGAGGAAGGTGCAATGCCACCTTCCTCTTCCGTAGTGGGTATTTGGAAAACGCGAAGAGCAGGAAAAGCTCCCGCGTTATAATGCCCCAAACAGGCAATGAAGGGAGCCGTCCCCGCCGGAGCCCCGGCACTCACTGTAACCCATCAGCTCCCCGCCGGGCGCCTCGGCCACGATGAAGTACTCCGGCCAGTGCGCTAGGTACTGCAGGTAGAAGGGAATCCCGTACTGGGCGCTCGGTTAAGGAGCAACTGCGGCCGCCCCGGCTGTGCCGCCCGCGCCCGGCCCCGGCCCCGCCCGGCGGGAAGGAAGGATACAGTCTCGGTCAGCGGGTCCAGGTTGCTGCGGGGGAAAGAGAGCGGCGCTCACCGCGTGCCCGGGCGGCCCGTGGGGCGCCCCGAGCGCGCCGGGGGAAGGGGAAGGGGAAGGGGAAGCACGCAGGGCTCGGGTGAAGGGCAGGGGAGGGCGGCAGTGGAGACGGCCGGCGCTCACATGTTGTTGAATCGGAAAAGGTCGTCGCAGGTGAAGGCGCGGAGCGTCGTCATGCTCGCGATGGTAATGGCGATGGTAGCGACGATGCTCCCGCTGCCCTGGAACCCTCCTGCGCCCAAGGGCCACTTCCGCCACGGGAAGGCGGCAGCGGGAGAGGCCCCGCCCCGCGGCCCGGCCTGGCCCACACGTGCAGCCGCGAGCGCGCTGCGCAGAGCCGGCGGAGGAGTTGTGGCCAAGAGCAGCGGGCGGGCGGCTGGGACAGCGACGTATGTATGTATATACGTATGGATGTATGCATGTGTGCATGTATGTATGCGTGTGTGTAGGCCTGTATGTATGCATGCATGCGTGTATGTATGTATGAGTGTATGCATGTATGTATGCTTGTATGCATGTGTGTGTCAGCGCCCTGTGTCTCAGACGCTGAGTGCACAGGGTGCACATCTCCTTGTTGGGGTCAGCCACCATGCAAAGGTGAGCTCGAACTACCCCAGGCTCCCAGGCACGAACCCCCAGACCTGTTCTGTGTCTCTGACCCAGCAGGGAGATGTGCGCTGTGCTCACTCAATGGCTGAAACGTGTATCGCTGCCAACTAGTTCTTCTTGTTAAGAAACCTGAACACAAAAGTACTTTTTTCTGCCATGATCCTCTCACTGGGGTAGACAATAAATACGGTATTACTGATGGGTATGAGCAATATAATTGGCAACATTTAAGGACTGAAGAGAGGGGAATTGTGGATAATAGCTTAAATCAATAAAAAACTGCCTTTTAAGTAAAAAACCCACAGTGTGCCTACCACAAATTTTTCTGCTGCACTGGTATGTTTACAAAGGTAGATAATAAAAAGGAAATATATATTATAACTATAAATAAAAATATATTTCTTGTTAAGAATTAGATATTGCACTGTTGCATATTACCCATTTTATAGTCATATGCACGACACCTTAATATATATATGTGTGCATGTGTATATATATACATATATATGAGAAATGTATAAGACCTCTTGGCCAAAGTTGGTTAGAAGGGAGTGAGAAAAGATAAACTCCTTCAAGCTGGAACACATGGTTACAGTCACTCAATGAAGTGCTACAAAAAACAGTCAAGGAAGAATGATAGTCAACTTTTCATTGATTTCCTGTTACTTTCTAAAAAAACCCTGATCAACAGTGTCAATACCACAGTAATTAACTGTTACTGTGTTTCAAAAAAAGCTCTGGTTGCCCAATTCCAGAGGGGCAGCAGACCTGGACTGCCTATGTTATGTTAGATTACACATAATGACTCAGAGAGTTAGAACCCTCCTTGACTTTCAGGAAACAACAAGATCTCTGCATGCATGTTCAACAGTGTAAGCAGAGTTTGCCATCTGTTTCAAAGTGCTTTTTCTTAGGCAAGATCTTTTGTGTCAGATATAAGAACTGTAATTTTAGGTATCTCACCTAAAATAATTACATACTGTCACAAAAAGAATTGTGTTCCTCCTAGAAGGTAAATGCTTTTATTCCAGGTGTGTTTGGGGGGAAAAAAACCATAAAGGATATGGTCTTCCAGTAGTGAGTATCATTCAGACTAAGAATTAAACATTTAAAACCATGTGAAAAAAAGTGTTTTCTAATACTAGGGGGAAACCCCCAGAATCATCTTGCAGTCATAACAATTAGATCACCAGCCTTCGTTACAAGTTACTGTCACTCATCACTTTTCCCAGGTGCAGGACAGCTGGCTTCGTACCTTCTCCTCAGGCCTTTCAAATATATACGCAAACTGTCAGGGTCCAGTCGAGAGTTTCTGGCAGTCTGAACCAATCTCATTGCTAAGTGGTATACAGCTCTCTCTTTCATCATCTCAGGAGTGCTTTTCTGCCTGTGCTGTTCTCAAAAATATACATGCATTAAAATATGAAATAAATAATGTTCTAGTATTAAGATACTAATATTAGCTATTTTCCAGCCTAGTTTAAGTTTCCCAGTTCCTGGTTTGCATATAAACATTACATCCAATACTGTTTCACCCTGTTTTCTGTTGTCACCTACCAGTGACCTATTCAATAGAACCTTTTATAACTGGTTCCAGAAATACAAATTTTAATGAAATCTATTTTCATTAAACTATAGGTAGTACTTATCCTGTATCATTTCAGAAACTGAAAATATATTTAACTTTTATTAAAAACTGTGAATTCCAGCATTATAATTTTCTACTACATACCAAAATTTGTTTTGCAATATGATTTGTGATTTCCTTTGCATCCAAAATTACAGATGATGGTAGGGAGGAAACTTCTGCAGCTTTTAGTCCTAAACATATAAAACACAAGTCAGGATTTTTGATGTAATTTTTATTCCTACCTTCCACATCATGTCTTCCAAAATTAATGTAGTCTATTTTTTAAAGGGTGAAGATTTAATATTTATTAAAATAATTTTGGTATGTTTTCTCTTACTGTCCCTTTTTTTGGCTGTTAGTAACAATATGGTTTTGAGAGTTACAAAATAAAATTTCTACTGTAAAGCTAACTCTAAAATACACCTCAAGTGAAGTTACTGCTTGTAATCCTATAGCTGAGTAGAATGAGACACGTTAGGGCCTAAAGGGGAAAAATGTGGCACGGAGGTGTTAACATCTTTCTCAGTTTAGTTTTTTTAATTTGCCAGGCCAGTAAATCCAGAGGTTGTGCTAAATGCACCCCCCATTAAATCCAGACATCCAATGGATATGGATGTCATGTTCCAACTTCTACTTTGTTGTCAATAGCCCAAACTTCCAGATACTCAGGGAAGAAAGAGATGTAAAATATTTTTTTGTGCCTTAACATGATTTTTTAACTTTTTCCTTTGCCCATTCCCCTGGATTTTCAGAGGAAAGTCTGTGGCTCATTGGGTGCTTTAACACTGTAGATTTAAAAATGAAAAAGGTTAAAGAGCCCTTGCACTCTTACAATGTAACTGTGCTCGAGTAAGGTAAAGCCAAGACACCAACACTGAGTTTCTAAAGGTCTCCTGTTCTCTGAGAATACTTTCCAAACATACAATTCTGAGTTAGTGGTGATGTAGCATCTAAAATTGAGCTTGTGCTACCAAAAACAAACTTACCCTGAAGTTACAATCAAGAAATGTTTTAAGTCCAGTTAATTGAAGCTTGACTGGAATAATTTCTAGCCTTCAGGTACCACTAGCTTGCAAAAGTCATGTGTAGCTAATTTGCTATTGATTAATTGTTCCCTAAATCAATGATTGAACATCAGAATCTAGTATTTGGAAACCTACAGATTTCTGTAAATCTTTAAAACATCTAGCTATGCCTTACTATCACTCACTCTTTTCTTTATTGACCCCCAATCCATCAATCTGTACAATCTTCAGTACAATTTGTTCTAAAGTTAAAACAGAAGTAAATCAGCTTTTATGAGACCACTGAAGCTTTTGTGGACCCTCTCAAAATTATGTTAGCCTGATACATAGTAAAATTCCTGTCCTTTTTTAAAGTAACTTGATTCATTTTTGCTAATTAAAAAGGGCCAAACTCCTATTTAACAATCATATCACTACTTATAGCAGACACATAAGAAGAGTCTAACATAACAGAAACCTCATCATTCACAGCTTTAATTTTCTCCAGAACTTTGATTGGCTTCTGCATGTGCAGATTAAACTAACTGAAGTACCATGTGCTCAAAATGGGTCAACTCATTCAAACAGACATAAACCAAGTAGCTACTGACATTAGTAACATGTTTTCAGTACAAAATTTCTTGGAAGTTCTTTATACTCCTAGAAACTACTATCTTACTGCATGCTTACTTAAAACACACAAGTATTTGGAACACATTATAGATCTGCAGATCTCTGTATCTGTCTTTGATACAGAGAGATACAAACTCCAAAGAAACTTGTTATCAGAAAAATACTCTTCGATGTCTAAAAAACAAAACAGTATTTTTTATCACCTTTACTGAGTTAGAGCCATAGTGGAATCCATTACCATAGTTCTTTTCCTCTGTGCATCCTTTAGAAAGGGTGTAAGTGTAAGCAATTTTCTCCTTATTTCCATCACTGCTTCTCACATGTTGCACTTCAAAATGGTAATTTTCCACATTGGGATATAAAGCATCTATATGACATAGTTCTAGGAAATGTGTGGCAAACAATGTAAATGCCTAAATAAGGAAACAAGAAAGAAGATTTATTTTGGAAATGATCCTGAAATAAATTACAATAAATAAGAAAAATCAAATTATCTCACAAATGTCCAGGTCTTCCTCCAAGCCACTGTAAAGCTGTCTTCAAATTACTAAAGCAAATAAAATTCTTTAAGTGGATGAATTCTACTATTGGCAAGTATATCTTTTCCAGCTAGGGATTCTCTCACTCCTTTCTCAATAGAAGAAAAGCAACATCAGAAGCAAAATGAAATCTATTATGCTTACAAAATCTGACTAGTGGAAATTTGAATGATTGCCAAATGGTTGCTTACTACTGTCAAGGAAGGCTTTATGAAAAGTACCAGTGACAGAAAACATCTGAGCTTTTCAAACCAACAAAACCACTAAGTCCTCTGAATAAACTCTGAGGAGAAACAAACACCTGCAGACTTACTTCAAAAATCTAACAGCAACCTGAGCTTGATCACATAGCTAGTAATAGAGGTGAAGCTTTCAACCCATCTAAAACTATCTTCCCCTTTTCTAAAGCCTTTAACCTCTGTGACCAATTCAGAAGTTGTGTGGAACTACCACTGTACTTTGAAAGGTAACCACCAGGTAAAGAGGTTCACCTCTAACATTCAAGCATAAGGCTGTACTAAACAAAACTAAAGAAGCTGGGTTATTCTCTTTCTTGACAGAAATACAAGCTTGCAAACAAGTTGGAAAAATACAGTAAGCGCTGTACTGGTTTGGGATGGACTAGAGTTAGTTTTCTTCATAGAAGCTTGTGCTGTGCTATGTTTTGGACCAAAACAGTCCTGTTAACACAGCCATGTTTAACCTGCTGCTGAGCAGCACCTGCACAGCACCAAGGGCTGTTCTGCTCCTCATCCTGCCCTACCAGCAGCAGGCTGGGGGTGCTCCAGGAGCTGGGAGGGGACACAGCCAGGATGGCTGATCCCAGCTGAGCCCAGGGTGACCTCACAGCATCCAACACTGTAATAAAAACTGTGAAGGAGGAGGAGAAGGGAGGGACATTCAGAATTATGGTAACAGTCATATAATGAAGCCCTGCTTTGCTGGAATTGGCTGAACAACTGCTCGCTGATAAGAAATACTGAATGAATTCCTTCTTTTGCTTGTGCACCTGGCTTTCCTTTGCCTGCTGATCTGTCTTTATCTCAGCCCACAAGTTTTTGCACTTTTACCCTTCTGATCTCTCTCCCATCCCACTCTGGGGGATCAAGCGAGCGGCTGGATGGTGTTCAGCTGCCTACTGGGGTTAAATAACAACAACCAGTGAACAGAAGTGCAGTTTATGTCAGCATTTCTCCTCTATAACCAGAATTCCTATTATTCACCTGTGATGAAAAATAGCATATTTAGGCAAGAAATCTCTACAAAACTGATGTTAAGTTTTGAGAAAATACTATATTTACTTTCAGGATGACAAACTAATTCTGAGGTTTAAATTTCTTTCAAAACAGAATTACCTTTAAATTCAACAGATATTCACAGGCAGCATAACAAATGCCAATACCTTCTTCAGCACTGGTACCTCGGCCAAGTTCATCAATTATGACAAGTGATTTATCATTTGCATTTTGTATGATGTACGTTATCTAGGAAAATATTCAATGTGTTATCATTTCTATAAAGGCATTTTTTAAAAAAATAGGAATATTTTGTGTTATTCACATGAAACTTAATGTAGGAAACTTTAAGAAATCTCATCAGATACACAAGTTTTACCTTTTCAAAGCTTTCAAACACCTGTCAATTCTAATCAAACGAAAACTACCACAGTCCCTCTTTTCCATTGAACATACTACTTTCCTTCAAAATCCTATCAATCTGGGAGAGGAAATTGAGAGGACTTAGGACCCTACAAATAATCATTTAAGGTCTAAGCAAACTGAAAAATGTTGAAACTGCTATCCAACAGTGCACTGATTTTTACTTTCATTGGAATATCTCTTTATTTAAGATATGTCTGGTTTTCTATGGTTTACTATCAAAGAGATGAAGGCTGGATTTCGGATTCCTTTTCAAAGTACACTATTTCACTGGAAATATACTAGTACAATTTCTATTAGCTTAACAGTAAAAATGGGCCTTGGACCCTGGATTAGCTGCGTTCAATACCTCTTTCATTTCCTTCATGAATGTTGATGCATTTGTTTCTATATCATCATCCACACCTATTCTGGTAAAAATCTGCTCTGCAATTCGAAAAGAACAATACTCTGCTGGGACATAAGAACCTACAAAGCAAGTAAAATATAAGTTCCTTTTATCAATGTGACATTTGCCTGAATATGTCTGTGGGGAAAAAAAATTAGTTTTACACTTGTTTTTTATGCACAGTAGAGAATGCACCTTGCTTGGTAAAGTTTCATAAGATTACATTACACCATGACTTTATAAGAAAAAATTTATTATATAGATACAATAATTAAAGAAAATTATAAAAAATCTTTAAGAAATCACATGCCTGAAGCTTGTGTCATTCTAAACGTACAAAAAACTGAGAATAAACACTAGGATTAAATTATATTCTTGTAGCCACTGATGTCCTAATCCCAAGAAATCTTAGTTTCTCAAAACCAAGTTATATTGTCTTTATCAGACTTTGAGGCCTATTGGTTTTACCAAACTGAATAGAGCAAGAAACCTGCCAAAAGACTTTACAGTCTCCTTTATTCATATTAAACTCATGTTTTTGAGGGCAATTCCTCAAGAACTTGAAATTGTTAGGGACTGAACTGTCAAACACATGATGGATTATTTTCTTTTCCACTGCTAAGTAGTTTCATTCTAGCAGGCTTAGGGTCAACCTGTTAAGGTTTTGTCCTATGTTACCAGACTTAGCTTTAAGAAAAAGGTCATGAGGAATTCCTGAATATAGGAATGAGTCTCAGTTAGACTTTAGAAATAGTTGATTTACTTCTATAATTTTAGTAACAGAATCTTGCAGTATTTATTACTACTTTTATTTGAAGTAGTTGATTATTTACTAATTATATTTGTCTGGAAACATGTTTCTTTACATAACTGAGGCGTGTTCAAGGTCATCTCTTCCTTTTGCATGACTAACACACGTGTGTCTGATCAGAGTACTGCAAAGGCACTCACTATCAGTCTAGTGTAAGGTGCTGAATTGGGTTTTGGTGCTGCAAAGAATTAGACCATACAACTGTGCTTTCTCTAAAGATAGACTGAGGAGCTTTCCAGATACACAGATGGGGCCCCATAAGTTTCCAGTGGCAGATGCAAAACCTGCAGTTGCCTCTGTCAGCAACACAAGAGCTGGTAGGACCAAATGGACTACAAATTACCTGTTACTATTTTATTTAGATAGAATATTATTCTAGATGCCAAACCATTCAACTTTATAAAAAATTTTAGTCAGAAAAAAGTGTGCTGCAGCAGATTACTAGTATTATACCCTCTTACTCACCAATCTGTGCCATAATTTGACAGAGTGCAATCTGTTTTAGATATGTTGATTTTCCACTCATATTTGGTCCTGTAATAATGACAAAATTGTTGCCCTCTGTCAGATACGTGTTGTTAGACACAGGTTTTTCTATAGCTATCTTTTCAAGAATGGGATGCCATCCCTGCTTGATTGCTAAAGTATCCGTAAATTCTGGACGAACTAAATGAGAAAAAAAATATATAAAACATTGTGGAGTTAGTATGGAAACCTTTACATTATTAAACTAGTATGTTTTGAAATAAAGTTAATTCTCACAGAACCGAAGTCAAATTCTGGCGTTCTGATGTCCCAGGTTTTACTTTCCTGCAGTGAGCAAGACCAACATGCAGGTCTTGGGAAGAATTACCAACCACTTTAAGGTATTCATTCTGATTGCCATGCATAATTAAAACTTTATTTTTAAATCAACATTCTATGTTTGTGTTCTCTAGTAAGCAGGGTTGGACTCCAGTAATAAAGAAAAATACAAAGAGCTAAAGTATTTACTTTTATACTGCTGCAAGCATATAAAGTACAGAGGTTGTGGGCTCTGTTACTCCTACGTATGTGTCTTATACATGCATGGGAAAAACAAGGAAGTAGTACTACTTCTATTTTTGTTTTATGTTACCATATTACAAAAATCCATTTGATACTGGGACTATCTGTATGGATTTCTGTCAGAATACAGTTCTTTTCTGAACCAATTCCATATAACTCCTCTTTACCTCAATAGCAGTACCCCAGGCTAACAGAGAAGTTATGTTAAATTTGGTGGTCTGTTTAAACAAAGCAAGCTTCAGGAAAGAAGTGCCAAAACAGTTTTTCAACTTTAAATATTGTAGAACTCTAATTACCTGTTGTAGGTAGTCCTGGAAGTCAGGTGAAGTGTCAGGTGACTGGAAAAAGGGAAACATTGTACTCATCTTCAAAAAGGATAAGAGGACACTGCAAACTACCTTCCTGTCAGCCTCCTCTCTGCGCCTGGGATGATCGTGGAACAGACCCTACCAGAAGCTCTGCTGAAGCACATGGAGGACAGCACTGTTAGCTGAGACAACTTGCATGGCTTTGCCAAAGCCAAGTCCTGCCTGACCAACCCAGTGGCCTTCTGGGGTGGAATGAGTCCATCAGTGGAGAAGGGAAGGGCTGCAGATGTCATCTGTCTGAACTTCTGCAGGGCCTTTAGCACAGTCATCCACAACATCCTTCTCTCTAAATTGGAGAGAGATGGATTTGATGGGTGGGCTATTCAGTGGAGAAGGAATGGTAGGATGGCCTCATTCAATGGCTCAGAGTCCCAACGGACTGATGTGACAAGTGGTGTCTCTCAGGGGTCTGTACTGGGGCCGGTGTTATTCACTGTCTTCATCCCTGACACAGACAGAGGGGCTGAGGGCACCGTCAGCACCTTTGCAGATGATGCAAACCTGTGACATACCTGAAGGACAAGGCCATCCAGATGGGCCTGGGAAACTTGAAAAGTGGCCCATGGGAATGAGGTTTAACAAGGCCAAGTGCTGGTGTTGCACCTGGGTCAGGGTAACCCTCAGTATCAGTACAGGCTTGGGGGTGAACAGATCAAGAGCAGCCCTGATGAGAAGGACTTTGGGAGATGGAAGGACTTGGGGGGTGCTGATTGATGTGCACCTGCTGCTCAGAAAGTCACTTGTATTCTGGGTTGCATCAAAGGCATCATGGGCAGCAGGTAATGGAGGGGACAGATTCTGCCCTCTGCCCCACTCAGGTGAGACCCCACCTGCAGTGCTGCCTCCAGCTCTGGGGTCTGCAGCAGGAGAAGGACATCAGCCTGTTGGAGCAAGTCCAAAGGAGGCCACAAAGATGATCAGATGGAGAACGTCAGCTATGAGGAAAGGCTGATAGAATTGGGATTGTTCAGCCTGGAGAAGGCAAGGCTTTAGGGAAAACATTTTGTGGCCTCTTCAGTACCTGAAGGGGACCTACAAGAAAGCTGGAGAGGGACTTTTGAGAAGATCATGTAGTGACAGAACAACGGGGAATGACTTCAGACTGAAAGATATTGGGAAGAAATTGTCCCGTGAGGGTGGTGAGGCACTGTCACAGGTTGCTCAGAGAAGTTGTGGACGCCCTATCCCCACAAGTCTTCAAGGTCAGTCTGGATGGGATCTTGAGCAGCCTGATCTAATGGGTGTCAGGGGATTGGAACGAGATGATCTTTTAAGGTCCATTCCAATCCAAGTCATTCTATGATTTAATCATTTAGAAGAGAGAGTCAAGTGGCAAAGGGGACTGAAAGGTACAGGTGACAGTCCATTTCCTTTGGTGGACACATTTATGCCTGGCTATGCAAACTGCACACGCAAACTGTGTTTCCGTTGGTGGACACACATTTATGCCTGGCTAGGCAAACTGTAGATTTATGGGAGAAGCTAAGTGGCTTTGTTCTTATTATTACTGCTGAAGAAAACTTGTGCTCTGATTTACTTGTTGGGAAAAGGTTATGATGCCTCAAGCGCATCAGTTACTGTTCAGTTACAGATTAATTAATGTGCTAAGGGTGAATTATCAGCACATAAACATTCACAGTCCATCATGTGAGGTAAACAGATCCTGCCTATAGAATGGAGGTTACATGGCAGCATCAGTAATGAGAAGCTAATATGTCTCCCGAGACACCTTCCAGACCTGATTTAGTCTCTACACCATCTTGTACTGTAGATATCTCAAGCCAGCATTAATAGAAGACAATGAGCTCATTTATATAGTGCAGAACTGGACTAGGGAAGCCGGAATGCAGGTGAGCACTTAAACCTCGATTCCTCAGAAGATTCTACTTCCAAAAATGTCTAAAAATGTTACAGACATTGAAGGAGAGAAACAAAGGTATACACAAATTTTGTTATGTGGTATATACTTAGTGTTGATGTGCTCATATTATTTTGCTACCTTTGGAACAGAAAGAAGTGTAAACTCAGAATGTTCACAGACTTCATTCTTTTGAAGAGAATATGCTTAAACTGGCTATTTTGAGATGACTGGCTGTGAAGGCTTGCAGCAGCTAACTGTCAGAATGCAATTTCAATGAATAAAAACAGAAAAAACATCAACAGAAAGTGGGCAAAGACAGACCAGAGACACTCGCCTAAAGACTACCGAGACACGTAACCAGACAAAACAGCCTGGTTATTCTCCAACAGAAGGCTCTTTATCTGGCCCGTAACAGAATCAAGGGAGAAACTTACCATAATCGGAAAGAGTGCAGGCGTGGGCAAGCGAAAGCAGCATATCCAGCATGGACACAATGTCAGACAGCTTGTACAGGCAATGAATGTGTTCATAGATCTCATTCAGCAGTTTACACACTATTCTGAAATAAGACACTGATTCAGCTGTTGCATGGCACATACTGTCACTTCATCCAACTCACAGAAATAAGAGAGCTATGATGTTTATACCGCATACATTAGGATAGAAAGTCACTCATAAAATGAAATCACATCTGTCAGATATGAGCACATGATTGAATTTCTTCGAAGTAAATGAAGATCTTATACCATCATCTCAGATCACATCCTGCTATCAGCCACAAGGCACACACCTCAGTCACCAACAGCTCACATGACAGTTTCACAAAGAGAAAGAACTAAAAATATAGCTATGGAATGAAGCACATTTTATTAACATGTGAAATGCAACTCTAATTCCTGCAGAGTTTCATGCTAATAAAAAACCTACATGGTTACTAGAAAGAATTTCCATTAAATTGAGAGGCTACATTACACTTTAATAAGTCTTCTGAATCAGACAGCAGAGCAGCTTAACATGCAGGAAGGGCACGATACAGAAATAGACAGTTGCACTCTAAATACAAAGAACTGATCAGAAGTCATGATTCTGCATTACTGATACAAAACTGATGTATTCATTGTGCCACTTTGTGTAGATAAATCACCTATAAAAATTAATATAATGACCAACATTATTAATAAATGCCTATATATTTGCAATCATACTTAATACAATACACACTTTATGGGGTTTTTTTTGTCTCAGGAGTTACATTTAAACAGTGGTGCTTTGGACTTCCTGTGAGTAGCTATAACTTAACAGAAAGACAGCTTTTAAAAAATCGTAATTAGTTGTTAATTGTAGAAAATAAATGTAGTTAGCAAATATTAAATGGTTTTAATAGGTCTTACATGTAGGTCATGTGATATATTTCTCTCAGGGACTCCTGACATCTTTCATTCATTTTTATTAAATCTGCTGAAGTGAAGCTGTATGTATTTTTCTTTTTAGTGATCTACGGGGAATTGAAACCAACAGTAAGAACTTGCCTTATTATCAGAGAGAAAAATATTTTCTAAAAAAACCAAACTGAGAACAATATGGGGGTAAAAAAGGAGAAAGAAAAACATGTGGTTTCATTTTATGAATTTTTATGAAAAATTCATTTCAGACAACAGTTATCAGTAAGATATATAACTTTATATTTACACATTACATAATTGCATGTGGTTGTTAATTTCTGACTAAATTAACTATAACTGGAAATAGGGTAGTTATAGAAACATACCAATTAAACCTTAATTTATTTCTAGACATCTTCACTGAAATGATTTTGATTGATGTTTACTCTACAGTATTTATTAATGTATATTTTACATTTTACATGAAGTATACAACTATCTGATGAAAAAATGTATCTTGTACAGATACCTTTGTAAATTCTGAAGGAAGCTGGCCATTGGGTAATGTTGCACAATCAGCATTCATTTGGATAAAGAATCCACGAGCTGAGCTGAAACTTGTTTTCATTGGTAGGCCGTACTTTTCTGCAAGTTGTGTTATCATATCTACATGTAGAGATTTAACCCAAATTATATACTTTGATGCACATACACACATTTGTGTTGATACAAAGATGGATACTGTTAATGAAAGGTTTCAGAAGTAAAAAACAGTAGCATCTGTATTTTTCACTGTGTGTGCATGTAGGATTAGAAGGAAACAGGAAATTCCCAACATACGACAGGTGCTAAAGTTTCTGATGCTCTTTTAGGTTTCCAATTATAGACTAAACTAAAATGGTCCTTCAGCTACAAATCAACATTTTTACACAAAAAAAAGAGGAAATCAGTTTCAAAAGACACTTTTTTCCTTCCATTTTGACTTAATGATAAGCAAGAAGGCTACTAAAACACACTAACACACATCATGCTAAAACTCCTTTTATTTTCCAACTCTTAATATAACTAAAAGGTAGTCCACAGAGAGATCAAGACCACTTAAAATATAAAGAATCAAGAACTCAGATATTTTAAATGAAGAAGATAAACCAAATATTTACATGTTTTATACAGAATGTTTTAGGCGGAATAATTCTGTTTCATTACTTTAACTTATTTGTACTTTTACAGGATATGGGGCAACAGAGCTTTGAATGCAGGAATCACAATATAATCATTCAACTTCATTAAAATACAACTGAGTCTTTATCTACAAAAGGAGCATCTCAGTAAGTATCTCTAAAGAACTTCAGTTACTTATCAATGACAACTGATTTATACTAAATACTTTTTAGAGCTGCAAAGGTCATAACACATACTATTACACAGTTTCTATATGCCATGCAACGTACTTTGAACTCCAACAAATAAAAAAATTTATTTTCGAAATACCTGCTATGTCATCAACAATTTCTGTGTATGTTCTACGAGCTATGTCAAGGAATTCATTGACATTAGGCTTAACAGCATAGCACTTCTGGGTCCTCATACTCAGGCATCCTTTTGTGTATCTTGTTTCATCATTAATTACAGTTGTAATCTTTTCAAGTATAATTCCAAATCTGCAATATTAGTTGTATCACTAATTATATGCATAATACTTGATGCTTTTTATTTGCAA
>VWZD01012698.1:29756-42145 GCA_013396695.1 Sakesphorus luctuosus
AGGGGCACCTGGGCAGCCCTCCCGGGCCCTCCTGGGGCACTGGAGCTGCTCCCCATTGTGACATTTGAGAATTCAGGTTGCCTTTGCTCAAATGTCACCTCAGATGGTCCTGCAAATAGAAGAGATGGTGTTTGGGTGTCTTTGGTGGGAGGTTTTTACCCTCAATTTGCTGTTCACACAAAGGATTGTCTGTCTGTGAGGGAACCTTGGAAAGATTCTGAAAACCTTTGTCTCACAGGGGAGGTTTCCCCTGTTCTTTTGTGTTTGGAGTTCATTTCACTGACCAAAACCAACCTGAATCTGAGTCATTTCAGGGAACTGAGGGTGAATTTTCCCTCAGAGGAGACCCAACCTCTGTTCTGAGCACCTCCCCTGGCATCCCACACCTCCTTCCTCGCTGGAGCCCTGAACGGGCACGTTGTTGTCCCCAACCTCCAACCCTTTTCATCTTAGAATCCCAGAATCCCAGAAGGGTTTGGGTTGGAAGAACCTTCAAACCCATCCATTCCCACCCCCTGCCATGGGCAGGGACACCTTCCACTGGACCAGGTTGCTCCAAGTTTATCCAGCCTGGCCTTGGACACTCCCAGGGATTGGATGTTCTTGCAGAGACATCAACCCTGTTTCCCTTCCTGATGTTTGTGCCCAGCCACTACTGCCCAAAGGAAGGAGCCGTCCCTTGGCTTGGCCAAGTGTTGTTCCTCTTTCCAGTTCCCTGGAGAAGTGTTGTGGTAATTCCCCAAGCTCTCAGGTCCCTCACCTTGCAGGGACCATTGCCATCCTCCTCCATCAGAGCAGGACAGGATGGCAGTGTTTATCCCCTGCTTTTCATGCAGAGTTTGGAGTCTGTCTGTCTTCAGACTAGTTGGAAAGGCTGGGATGGAGCACTCAGATCGCTGAGGGCTCACCAGGAAAACCTCTCTCAGTGCTCAGGGCTCACCTTCACAGCCCCTCTGCCTTCCTCTGCTCTTGGAATCACGGAATCATTAAAGTTGGATGAGACCTCCAAGACCATCAAGTCCAACCTTTGGCCAAACATGGGCCACTAAACCATATAATGAAATGTCACATCCACTTGTTTTTTGAACACTTCCAGGGATGGGGACTCCACCCCTGCCCTGAGCAGCTGTGCCAGGGCCTGCCCACCCTTTCCAGGCAGGAATTCCCCACTGTTCCCCCTGCCCCTGCCCTGGCCCAGCCTGAGGCCGTTCCCTCCTCCTGTCCCTGTTCCTGGAGCAGAGACCGACCCGCCCCGGCTGCCCCTGCTGTCAGGGAATCCTGGAGAGGGAGAAGGTCCCCCTGAGCCTCCTTTTCTCCAGCTGAGCCCCCTCAGCCCCTCCTGCTGCTCCAGCCCCTTCTCCAGTCCCATTCCCTGCCCTGGACACGCTCCAGCCCCTCCATGTCTTATCCTGAGGGGTCCAGAACTGCCCCCAGGACTGGGATGTGACCCCACCAGTGCCCATCACTCCGGTCCTTCACAGCACTCGCTGCCTGGCAGTGGAGGGAGCCAGCAGGGAGCAGGAGTGGCCTCAGCTGTGGCACATGTCCTGCTGTGCCCCATGCCCTGCTCCTGTGCCATGCAGGTGGCAGCTCTCCAGCAGGGCACAGTGCGGGAGGCACCGACAGGAGAGCGGGAGGAGCCCAAGGAAGCGGCACCGAAGCTCCCCTGGAAGGTGAGAGCCCCAGAAGCCCCTTCTCTGGCCATGCTCAGGGGGACCCTCGTTTCTCCAATCCCCTTGTGACAGTTCCAGAGTGCTGGAAACCTTTCTCCATCCCCCCCTGGAAAATGCCCTTCCTGGTGGATGGGCCATTTCTGAGCAGAGAGGAATTTGTGTTGGGATGCTCCTATGGGCTCTGCTTCCCAGAAATTACAGAGTCCCAGACTGGATTGGGTTGGAAGGGACCTTAAAGACCTTCTCATTCCAACCCCAGACAGGATTGGGTTGGAAGGGACCTTAAAGACCTTCTCATTCCAACCCCAGACAGGATTGGGTTGGAAGGGACCTTGAGTGTCACATTCCAACCCCTCTCCCATGGGCAGGGAGAACTTCCCAGGAAGCCCTCAGGCTATTCCATGGTGCCTGTAGGAAGCCCCATCCCTGGCTGGAGGAGGCTGTTGATGGGGTCCCAGAGCTCTGTGTGTCCACTCCCACCCCCTCACTGGTCCCTGGGTGGCCACACTGTCCCGTGGAGTGGCCACAGGCCATGCCAGAGCCTGGGCACAGCCTGGCACCGCGTCCCTCCTGCAGCGGCTCTCCAACGGCTCCGTGCACCCGGATGACGAGGCTGGCAGGGTGGTGGAGCTGCAGGAGCTCCTGGAGAAGCAGAACTTTGAGGTGGTGCAGGCCAAGGAGCGCATCTCCGCGCTGGCAGCCAGCGTGGCCGAGCTGGAGGAGGACCTGGGCACTGCCAGGAAGGACCTCATCAAATCTGAGGAGATGAGCAGCAAGTACCAGAGGGACCTCCGAGAGGTGAGGAACAGCCTTCTGTGCTCCCAGGCCTGGCCAGGGACCTGCCCAGCAGCTGCCAGGCTGGGAAGGGTTGGAACTCCTGCTGCCTGCAGGGGGTTCCCCAGTTTGGGAGGTTGTTCCTGAGTTTGGGAGGTTGTTCCCCAGTTTGGGAGATTGTTCTGAAGTCCACCAGCAGGATTTCCCCAAGGTCCCAGTGTGCTGGTTTAAAAGTAAATTGGCAGGAGAATTGAACCCAACACAAATGGGATTATAAATTAGAGTTACAATTTAATAACAATATTACAATTAATGCCATGACACAAAGAGAAATTAGTTTTGCCCCCCAAACCCAGCAGTGTAACCCACCCCCAGGGCACAAACACAGTGGGGTTTGGTGGCCCCTGTGCTGAGCCCCACGGGGTTCCCCCGAGTCCAAAGGAAAAGGAAGGGACAGACCTGTTGGTGCAGATGATGGCACAGTCTGGTGGAGAGTGGTGGGCTCCTCCTGTCCAGGCTCTGCTCCTCCTCCGGATCCCATGAGTGGTCCCAGAGGTCCCAAACCCCAAGATTGTCTCCCCTCAGGTTTGGGTGGGAGCCCCCAGTGGGTCCCCCAGGGCAGGGAGTTCCAGAGTGGGGGATGTGACTCTGGGAGTCAGGGGGGATTTTGGAATGGTTGCTGGCCCCTGAGCAGAGCTGAGCCCTGAGGTGGGTGTGGAGGTGCCAAGGAGTCCCTGGAGGGGAGTTCTCCCAGCTCCTCTGCCAGGCTTCTTTCCCAGCCAGCTGCCAGGCTGAGGGCTCAGCTGTGCCCTGGGCAGCTGCTGCCAATGGGCCATTGGGCAGAGTTGCTGGGCAATGGCCCAGACGGTTTAGAATGCCCAGCTTTGGTCACACCCACACAGGGAGAAACTGGTCCCACCTGCTGAACTGGGACACCCCAGCAGAGTGTCAGCTGTGCTGCAGACCTGGGGCAGTGAGCTGGGTCCTGGCTAGAAGGTTTTTGTGGGACTGCTTGACTCTCCCTTCATCTCTGTCCCACTCTCCTTCCCTCATCCCTGCCTGAAGGAGGAGTTTCCGTGTTCTCAGACTTGGGGTGGCCCAGTTATTCCCAAAGTGCTGCTCACAGAGCAGGATGTGGTGTTCCCCAGGCCCTGGCCCAGAAGGAGGACATGGAGGAGAGGATCACCACGCTGGAGAAACGCTACCTGGCAGCCCAGAGAGAGGCCACCTCCATCCACGACCTCAACGACAAGCTGGAGAACGAGTTGGCCAACAAGGAGTCCCTACACCGCCAGGTACCCAAACACTCCCGGGGGACTGGGGGGCAGAAGTGGGTGCTGGGGGTGGGCCAGGTGGGCAGGTAGTGGTGCCAGGTACCCATGCTGGCTGCCCCACAGTGCGAGGAGAAGGCCAGGCACCTGCAGGAGCTGCTGGAGCTGGCGGAGCAGAAGCTGCAGCAGACGATGCGGAAGGCGGAGACGCTGCCCGAGGTGGAAGCGGAGCTGGCCCAGCGCATCGCTGCCCTCACCAAGGCAAGGGGGCACGGGGGGCAGAGGGGAGGGCAGCAGCCTGCAGCTGGAACCCCTGGCAGCCCAAGGCACCGCATTCTCCTTTCCAGCTGTGACTTTTCTGTCCTCTGCCATCCCTGTGGCTGCAGGGTCAAGGCACTGCTTTTAGAGCTCTCCATGTGTCCTCCACCCCTGGGGTTTGCTCCCTGCCCTCAGCCCCTCTCTCCAAGGCAGGCATGGCCCTCTTGGTGTGGATGGCCTTTGGTTTGTGCTGGGCCACCTCTGGGAAGAGGAGGAAGAGGAAGCACCGGGCTGGATGTCGGAGGGTGCAGGCTTGTAGGGAGGGGTGGGTGCTGGAATGTCCCTCTCAGGGCACCTCCAGCTCCTGCCACGGCACTGGCAGGGCTGCTTTGGGCTCACAGTGAGCCCTTGCTGGGGTGCTGCATCCCAGGAAAGGCAGGAAGGCCCTCCTGGATTTGGGGAGCACCACCCCAGAGGGCTGCTCTGCTTTTCCCAGGCAGAAGAGAGGCACGGGAGCATCGAGGAGCACCTGCGACAACTGGAGACTCAGCTGGAGGAGAAGAACCAGGAGCTGGCCAGGGTCAGTGTCCTCATCCAGCCTTGGCTCCACTTCCCTTGGTGCCCACATACCTGGGCACACCTGGATGCCTGGGCACACCTGGCTTGCCCATGTTTCTGAAGAAGGATGGGTAATCCTTCAGCATCCTGGATCTCTCCAACTGGAGCCACACCAGAACTGGTGGCCCTCCCTGCTGTGATTTCCCCCTCTCCCAGGCATCCAAGTCTTGCTGTGAACATTCCACACCAAATCCTCTCCCAGCATCTCCCCCTGGGTCAAGCTGGGACCCCAAATTAAGAGTGGAAGGGGTGGCTCCAGCAGCTCTTCCCCCAGGCCTGGATCAGCAAGACCAAAGGGCAGGGGAGGCTGAGCTGCTGTGCCAGTCCCTGCTCTGCTCCTTGGCCATTGGAGTGTCCAGACAGGACGTGTGATGCCCATTTCCTGGGCATTTGCAAATCCAGAGTTTTGGCATGCCCTGGGCTCTTGAATGTGCCCCAGTGTGGCACAGAAAGATGCCCAAGGGGGTGATTCTGGAGGGTCAGGCAGGATGTCCCTCAATCCTGTCCTCTCTCCTGCCCACCCCCAGCTGGGAGGTGGCAGAAACCAGTTGAGTCACACCAGAGGGGTGGATTTGTCCCCAGAAGCTTGGCCTGAGCCTACAGCAGGCAAGGGGTGGCACAGGGGGTGCTGAGGCCCCTGTTTGCTGTGCCAGGCCCGTCAGAGGGAGAAGATGAACGAGGAGCACAACAAGCGGCTCTCGGACACCGTGGACCGGCTGCTGAGCGAGTCCAATGAGCGGCTGCAGCTGCACCTCAAGGAGAGGATGGCAGCCCTGGAGGAGAAGGTAGAGCCTGGGGGGTCCTCTGGGGGGCTGGGCAGGGGCTGAGGGGTCTGCAGCTCCCTTGGCACGGAGCCTGGTGTGGCCACGGCACAGGGTTGGCAGGTGGAGAAATGCCCACATGCAGGACTGACCGCCCCACACCTCACCCACCTGCAGTGAGACCCCCATCCCACCCCCTCCCACAGCAGCAGGATTGTCCTGCTCCATGCCCTCCCCTCCCTGTGTCTGTGCTGGCACAGCCTCAGTGCCACCTGTGCCCGGCTCCCGGAGCAAATCCCATCTGCATTTCAGGAAATGCAGCATCCCTGTCCCTCTGCCCACCCCTCCACAGTCTGCCCTAAAACCTTCCTCCCCCCAAGCCCAGTCTGGTGTGCCCCCTCCAAGCCAGGACAGTGCCCATGAGGAGCTGCCCAGCTCCCACCCCACCCCTGGGGCTTTCCTTGGAGGACCCCACTGGAGGTGCTGCTGCCCTGGTGGGAATTGCATTGGCTGGAGAGCAGCAAGGATGCCCCTCACAGTGCCAGGGGGAGGGCAGGCCCTGCTGAGTGCCCTCCCTTTGGGGTCCTGCCGGGCCCAGACTTCCCTCAGCCAGTCAGGGCACACAGGGGTCTGTGCCCCAGCTGGTGCCCCCTGGGCTGGCTCCTGCCCCCAGCCAGATGTGGCTCTGGCAGCGTGTCCAGCTGTTCAGCTCTGGGTAAAGAGCAGGACCCAACCTAAGGGGATGAGTCCAAACCCCACCCCAGTAAGTAACAGGGACCAGAGTGGTGGCACCTTGGGCATTGCCAGCTCCCCATTCTGGTGTCAGCTCTGGGCCACCCAGAGAGTTTGTCCAGGTGTTTCATGATCAAAAATGGTCCTGTTTGGCTGCCAGCACCCCCAGAAAGGGGGCATGAGGGCAGGCACCTGCAAACCCCCCAGGGGAGGTTTAGATTAGATATTAGGAACAAAATTGGTCACAGGAAGGGTTCTGGCATTGGCACAGACTGCCCAGGGCAATGGTGGAGTCACCAACCCTGGGAGTGTTCCAAAAATGCATGGATGTGACACCTGGGGACATGGTTTAGGGGGCAGTGCCAGGGGAATAGTTGGACTGGATGACATTAAGAGTTTTCCAACCTTAGCAATTCCATGTTCCTGTGGGTGTATAAACACACCTGCTTTGATGAGGGGACACTTCTGCCCCCCACCCACTGCTCCAGGAGCTGATCACATCTCAGACACATCCCCTGATCTCCAGACACATTCCCTTCTCCAAGCCCTGGCCACCAAACCCCTCGTGCTCTTTGCTCTCCATGGCCATGCCCAGAACTGTGCCCACCCTGTTTGAGGGGCAGGAAGTTTGCAGAGGAGACCCACCCATGGGCAGGCAGGAGAGGAGCAGCTCAGGGAGCCTTTGCCATCCCTGTGCCAGGTGTCCATCCCTGTGCCAGGTGCCCATCCCTGTGCCAGTTGCCCATCCCTCAGGGATCCCACTCTGGCCATTCCCAGGAAGCCTCAGGGCCGTTTTCTAAACGGTCTCTTTTTCTCTCCTGTTTTTGTTCCCTTTTGCTTTCTTTGGGTTTTATTTTTAAAGAACACATTGTTACAAGAGCTGGAAAATACCCAAAAGCAGATAGAGGAACACCAGCACGACAAGGTAAATGTGGCTGCAGGGAGCCTGTCCCAGGGGCTGCTCTTCCCACTCCTAAACCCAGGACAGGGGCAGTGGCTTCTCCCCAAATTCCCTGGTTTTGGAGGAGCTGCCATCCTGGAATGCCTGGCAGGCCATGAACTAACCCACACAGCATGGGAGCTGCCACCCACCTCCCTGGAGATCCCTGACCCACACAGCATGGGAGCTGCCACCCACCTCCCTGGAGATCCCTGCGTCGGTTCCCAACAGGAATGTTTGGTCTTGTTTCCATATTCCTGTCCCAGTCATCCATTCCCGACCCCCTGAGGGCAGGGGTGGCTTTTCCCACCTACAGAGGAGGGATCAGGGAGCCACATCCCCAAATTTGGGGCAGATCTGCTCTGTGCCCAGCCTGCAGAGGCCCTGGAGATCTTCCCAACCCCCTGCTCTCAGATAAAGCATCTTAGTGGGGTCTGCATGAAACCTCTTGGAAAGCTGGAAAGCTGAAGGGTTGCAGCTTTTGGAAGCAATGGGAGTTTTGGGGATGTCTCCTGCATGGCTGGGAGGGATCTGGGGCTGCTCTTCTCCTTGGCCAAGGCCTTGATGTCCCAGATGTTCCAAGGGTGATGCTGCTGGGGTGTTGCCCACCCTGGCTCAGCCTGTTTGCCCACCTGCCCTCCCTCCTTCTCTGCCTGCAGCCTCCCCTCTCCAATTCCCAGTGCAGGCACAACTTCCCCCTGGGAATGGGGCTGGCAAGAGGAGGGACAGGGCCAGCAGCAAACTTGGCTGGTGGGTCCCTCACTGTGGTCCTTTGCCAAGGGAACATGTAAGGGCAGTGTGGAGCCAACCCAGAGCACCCAACTGGGACCAGTTCTCCTTCACCGCCCAAACCAGCATGGCTTGAGCACTCCCGTGTCCGTCTGTCCGTCCTGTGCTCCCTCCCCTCACTCCCTGTGCCTGCATGAGCTGTTTCTTCACTGATGTCTCCTGGGCTGGGGGTTTTTGAAGGGGATACAAACCCGGGGGTGGCTGAGGGTGTGGGTTGCCCCAGGCCTGGCAGCTCCTCAGGGCAAAGCCAAGCCCTGCCTGTCTCGTGTCGCCCCAACAGCGACGTTTGTCCGACGAGATCGACAAGCTCAGGCTGGAGGTCGATCAGCTCAAGACCAGAAGTGGGACATTTGTGGAGAGTGTTCACTCCAGGTAAGAGCCAGGGCCACCCCCTGCGTCCTGCACCCCCTCCAGCTCTGGGGGCATTTGGCTGGAGGGACCCCAAAATGCTGTGGGCAGTTCTGGTGGCACTCAGTGCAAGGTGGTTCCTCATGGCAATGCTGTGCTGTCCCTCCATGGGTCTGTCCTGGGGTGGGACACAGACACAGTATTTGCCCTTCTAAGGGTGGAAAACAACTTTCTTTTTCCACACAGAGGAGCTCAGGGATGGATTTTCTAAGCAAGCTGCATATCCACAGAAGGCCTTTACCCCTGTGGTGGGCAGGGGATGGGCTGGTGGAGAAGGAGGAGTCATTTTTGAGGTGTTGTAGGTAAAGGAACATGAACCTCCCAGTTTTTCCCCTCCTTTCTACAATGGTCCTCCCACAGCCTTTCATTTAAGGTCAGCTGGGAGGTGGGCACATCCCAGCCCAGAGCTCCAGGAGCAGAGGGGAGCCCGTTGGGTCTCAGCCTCGGGCTCTGCTGCAGAAAAACAGGGAGGTGGAAAAGGAGGTGACACCAAGACATGGAGCCCACCGTGGTGCTGCAGCCACCTGGGAGGTCACAACCTCTCCTGAGCTCTCCTCCTTCTCTCTGGAGCACCTTCAAGACAGAGAGGGATCGATGGAGCAACAACCAGATGGGAAAATCCCCCTCTCAGGAAAGAGAAGCCACCGTAGCCAACCTGAGATCTGCCAGCAGAGAGTGGAAGGTTTGGAGACCTCATGTCTGTGGTGGAGAGAGGAAAAGGGGACAGTGAGGAAGAGCCTGGGTGGCTGAGCACGGGAGGAAAAATAAGCACAGATCTGAATAATCCCCGAGCTGAAATGTCCAAGGTGCTTTTCTCTGGTCTTGGCTGGGGAGCAGCTTCTCAGCAGCTTCAGTGGCCCTGGGCTGACACCAGTCACAGAATCACAGAATCAGCTGGGTTGGAAGAGACCTCTGAGATCATCATGTCCAACCCTTGATCCAACCCCACTGTGATCACCAGATCATGGCACTGAGTGCAAGTCAAGCTGCTCCTGGTGGTGGCTTTGTGTGGGCACAGGAGGGGAGCCCAGACCTGCATCTGCGCTACAAACCAGGCCCACCATGGGGGACCTACAGTGCCTCAGACACCTCCTGGCACCTGGAACTGCTCTGAAGTTCAGCAAACCTGGTGTCTCCCCTGGCAGTGTGGGCAGGGAGTGACCACCCCGTGCCCCTGGGTGGGTATTCCGGGCAAGGAGGACCAACCAGGCAATGTGGAGACATGGAAGGAGCTTTGGGAGTGGCACAAAGTGTCCTCCTGTCCAGCATCAGCCACTGCCTCGCTCTGCCTGGCACAGGACCTGCTCCCCAGCACAGAGGATGAGGAGGAGGAGGAGGATGACGAAGGCCCAGCTGGTTTCTGCTGGAACATCCGAAAAAATCTTTGTATCTTCACACCTGGAAGATGCTCCCATTGGGATTTTATTTGTAGAATTATGGAATCATTAAGGTTGGAAAAGACCTCCAAAATCAAGCCCAACTTTTGTCCAAATACCATTCCCACGAAGTGGTATCACAAAGTGCCACCTCCCCTCATTTGTTGAACACTTGCAGGGATGGTGACTCCACCACTGCCCTGTGCCAGGGCTTGACCACTCTGGCAGTGAAGAAATTTCCCACCTGAACCTCCTCCTGTTGTGACTTGAGGCCATTTCATTCCCTTGGAGAAGAGCCCAGCCCCCAGCAGAGGGTTTTTGTCATAGAAATGTTGGAACAGACATGAAAAGGAGAAGAGGTCCCTGACTGGCACGTGGGGATGGAGAAGACAACCACAAGCTGTGCTGTACATGTTGGGAGGTTCAAGCTGGAGGGAACTGTTCAGCCTGTGGTTTCACAGGGGGTTTTGGGGCTGGGTGAAGCAGAGCAGGGGGAGGAACTGCAGGGCTGAAGTTTCTACAGGCTGGGGGAAAGCTGAAGCCTCCTGAGGTGCCTCAGAGGGGCAGCTCCACCTCTGCTCTGTGTGACCAGGGGCAGGACCCAGGGAATGGCTGGAGTTGTGCCAGGGCAGGGTTAGGATGGATTCAGGAAAAGGTTCTTCCCCCAGAGGGTGGTGGGCACTGAGCAGGCCCTCCAGGGCAGTGGGCACAGCCCCAAGGCTGCCAGAGCTCCAGGAGGGTTTGGACAATGGGACAGGGTGGGATTGTTGGGGTGTCTGTGCAGGGCCAGGGATTGGCTTGATGATCCCTGTGGGTCCCTTCTGGCTGAGAACATCTTATGATTCCATGAATGCATGAGCACATCTCCAGGGCCAGTGTGGGCACAGTGGGGCACTTTCCAGAGCCTTCTTTCAAGCCCTGCTGAGATGGTCATCCTGGAGCAGCCTCATCCTGCTCTGTCCTGACCAACCTGGGCTGCAAGGAGGGGCATCTCTGCCCAGAGCAGTGCCCACCACAGGGCTCTCTGTCCCCAGGTCCCACATGGGCAGTGCCACAGACCTGCGGTTCCCACTGGGTGCCGTGGTACACGCGCCCACCGAGCCCTTTGGAGCGGCCCCAGCGCTGCCCCGGGCACAGAAGGGCAGATTCGCTGCCCGGAGAGAGGAGCCAGCCAAGGTAACCCACTGTGGGCACAGGCTTGGGGCTGGGGCTGCTGCTGCCTGGCATCCTGGCCTCGTGGGCGCCCTGATTTGAGGATATGGGACAGTTTCTTTCACCTGGTGCATGGATGGGGTGGCACAGAATCAATGAGGTTGGCAACGATCTCTGAGATCATCCAGTCCAACCTCTGACCCAACACCACCTTGTCACCCAGACCATGGCACTCAGTGCCACCTCCAGTCTCTTCTGGAGCACCTGCAGGGCTGGTGACTCCACCACCTCTCTGGGCAGCCCATTCCAATGCCCAACCACTCCCTCTGTAAAGAATTTCTTCTGATGTCCAACCTAAACCTCCCCTGGTGCTGCTTAAGGCTGTGCCCTCTTGTCCTACTGCTGGTTACCTGAGAGAAGAGACAACCCCTCCTGTCTACACCTCCTGGCTCACCCTAACCCTGAGCTTCCTTTTCTCCAGGCTGAGCCCCCCCAGCTCCCTCAGCTGCTCCTCACAGGAATTGTCCTCCAGTCCCTTCACCACCCTCATTGCCCTTCCCTGGACCTGCTCCAGCCCCTCGATGTCCTTCCTAAATTGAGGGGCCCAGAACTGGGCACACACTCAAGGTGTGGCCTCAGCAGTGCCCAGTCCAGGGGCAGAATCACCTCCCTGGTCCTGCTGGCCCCTCTGTTCCTGACCCAGGCCAGGATGCCACTGTCCTTCTTGTCCCCCTGGGCAGGTGGTGGGAAGGCTTTGCCCCTGAGGTCCCACTGAGGTGCAACCCCCGTGTGGAGCTCTCCAGTGTGGCTCTGTGGGGGTACCAGTGGCCCTTGTGCCCCCAGGACTGGGAGCAGGCCCAGGCTGGCGGTGTCCTGGCCCCAGGGCCCCACGGCTTTGACAGCGACCCCGACATCTCGGACGTGGACGACGACGACCGCGAGACGCTGTTCAGCTCCATGGACGTGCTGTCCCCTGGTGGGCACTCCGATGCCCAGACCTTGGCCATGATGCTCCAGGAGCAGCTGGATGCCATCAACGAGGAGATCAGGTAGTGACCATGGCCAAACCCCGCCCCTGCCTTCTGCTGAAGTGGCTCCAGAGGGGCAGCGAGGGGCCAGGTGGTGGGAGGGGGTGCCCTGAAGTTGGGGCATCTTCTGCCAGGGAAGTGGTGCCAGGATGTGCAGCCACAGGGATTGGTCCTTCTTGCTCATGTCTCCTGGTCCCTCAGCTGCACCAGGGCTGGATCACAGGGTCAGGATTTTAAAGGGTCATGACTTTAAAAGATCATTGTTTTAAAGGATCATTATTCTAAAGGGTCTTGATTTTGAAGGATCTTTGTTTTAAAGGATCATGATTTTAAAGGATAATTACTTTAAAGAATCTTTATTTTAAAGGATCATGATTTTAAAGGGTCATTATTTTAAGAAAAGTTCTCCATGACCATTAAATCATGATGTATCTCAGCCCTGGTTTGTGCCAGTCCTGGTGGCTCTTCCTGCCATTCCTGGAGTTCAGGGGCTTGAGGCACAGCCCCAGGGTGTGTTCCCCCAGGGCAGGGGTGTCCTGTGTCTGGCAGGGGTGTCTGTCCTGTGGCTGGCAGGGGTGCCCTGTGGCTGGCAGGGGTGTCTGTCCTGTG
>VWZD01012698.1:43068-56440 GCA_013396695.1 Sakesphorus luctuosus
TGGAGGCGCTCAACCTGCCCCCGCTGGGCAAGAGATCCTCCATCCCCACCTCGCTCACCGCCCTGTCCCTCGCCAGCTCGTCCCCCCCGCTCAGCGGCCGCTCCACGCCCAAGCTCAGCTCCCGCAGCGCCGCGCAGGACCTGGACCGCATGGGGGTCATGACGCTGGTGAGGAGGCCTGGGGGGCTGCCAGGGGGGCTGCCAGGGCAGGGGGGCCGGGTTGGGTGGAAGGGATGCCCTGCGGGAGGGGTGGGTTAGGTTAGGGTTAGGTTAGCGTTAGGGTTAGGCTTAAGTTTAGCGTTAGGGTTGGGCTTAAATTTAGCCTTAGGCTTAGGTTTAGCCTTAGGGTTAGGCTTAGAGTTAGGTTTAGGCATAGGCTTAGCCTTAGGCTTAGGCTTAGGTTTAGGCTTAGCCTTAGGTTTGACTTAGTTTTAGCCTTGGGGTTAGGGTTAGGGTTAGATTTAGCCTTAGGGTTAGGCTTAGCCTTAGCCTTAGGGTTAGGTTTAGGCTTAGGCTTAGCCTTAGGTTTAGGCTTAGGCTTAGGTTTAGGCTTAGGCTTAGGTTTAGGTTTAGGTTTAGGTTTAGGTTTAGGTTTAGGCTTAGGCTTAGGTTTAGGTTTAGCCTTAGCCTTAGCCTTAGCCTTAGCCTTAGGTTTAGGCTTAGGTTTAGGGTTAGGGAAGAGGGTGGGGCCAGTCAATTTCAGCTCAAGACTCTAAGAAGAGTTGAGACTTCAGTCTCTGCTTTACAAGACCGGTGTTTTTATACACTATCAGGGTATGTCAGAGGTTGAGTGTCTTGTTTTCCAGGGCTCCAATAATCGGGAATAGAACTGGGAGGGTGGGAACGTAAGGAAGGGAGGCTGGTTGGCCAGTGGTGATGAACGGGGGCTCTGCTGGTTGGCTACCCACTCATGTGAGGATCCAGGGATTGGGTACCAGCATCCAGAATATAAGTTGGGAAAGGGGTCGGAAAGTTACTGTTGGTTGTTTTGATTTGTGTAGGAAAGGAATTAGGAATAAGATAAGGACAGACAGTGTGAGGGCGAGGACTCCCCGTGGTTTTTGGGGATAGGTGGTAGGATGGTGTGTGCAAATAGGGACCATCATTCGGGCTTGACATGGGGAGGGGTTTCAGTGGGTTTGCGGGTGTGAAATTTTCTGGGTCACCTAAAGGGTCAGGTGAGAATAAAGCAAGGGATATGAGGGGGAGGAACATGGCTGTGAAGCCTCGGGCATCTTTTGAGGAGGAGGAGGGTGTGGGGTTTGGGTTATGGGGTGTGGGTGCCCGTGTTTGCTGTGCCCAGCCTGGCACGCCTGGCGCCGGGGCTGCTCTGGGGCTTCCTCCATTAACTGCCCCCCTTTCTGTGTCTCTCTCGCTTGCCCCCCTTGCAATCAGCCCAGCGACTTGAGGAAGCACCGCAGGAAACTGCTAGTGAGTGGCTCCCATCCCGTTGGGTTTGGTCCAAGCCCCTTTTTTCCAGCCTGCTCCCAGCTTTGCCCACGCTGGGTCAGGCTGTGGCGGGCGCGGGATGGAGCTGGGGCACCCCAGGGATTCGGCACGAGGATCTCGGGGACCCCCAAAGGTGCCCAGGTGGCAGCCTGGGGGGTCTGGCAGGACATGGGGAGGTTCAGAAAGCCACTGGGTCCTCAAACTGTCCCCTCTGGCGACAGGGTGTCTTTGGGACGTTGCCATCTGAGCTCCTCAGAGCCCTCTGCTGAGGGCCAGCAGCTTCTGTCCCCACACCCTGCCCTGGACCACGGGGTGCATCTCCCACCTCCCCCTGCCCAGGATCTCGGCCACGCAGCCACATCCTCCTCCCCAGCCGCTTTTGGGCAGCTGCAACCATTGCCAGAGCTCTAACCCAGGAGCGTGGCAAAGCCTTCGGGGCTCTGGTGGCTCTTTTGGCCACTCCTCCGTGGAGCAAGAGAGAGGCAGGACGCAGGGCACGGATGGAGGTGAGCTCTGGCTGCCCACCCTCACGCCCTCCCCCTGTTCAGTCACCTGCAGCTCGGGATGAGAGTCGGGAGGACAAAACCACCATCAAGTGTGAGACGTCCCCACCGTCCTCGCCCAGGACCCTGAGGCTGGAGAAGCTGGGCCACCCCGCCCTGAGCCAGGAGGACAGCAAGGGGTACGTGGGCATCCCTTGGCATCTCACTGCTGGCTCGGTTTGGGGGTGGGCATGGGGCATGCGTGGGGGTGTGGAGCTGCTCGGGAATGACCTACAGTCCTGGCTGTTGCTCTCCCTCCTCCACCCCAGCTCGCTGGAGGACCAGGCCAGCAACCCCAGCAGCAGCCAGGACTCCCTGCACAAGGGCTCCAAGAGGAAGGGCATCAAATCCTCCATCGGCCGCTTGTTCGGGAAGAAGGAGAAGGGGCGTTTGATCAGAGAAGGGGCCACGGGGCAGGGTCTGTGAGCAACCCCCCCCCTGCATGCCCGCTGGGCACCCTTGGGCAGGGTCTGCGCCCTCCTGGCCCTGGCGCGCCCCAGGGGGGCAGGGTGTGTGGGCCACCCCCTCCCCNCCATCAAGTGTGAGACGTCCCCACCGTCCTCGCCCAGGACCCTGAGGCTGGAGAAGCTGGGCCACCCCGCCCTGAGCCAGGAGGACAGCAAGGGGTACGTGGGCATCCCTTGGCATCTCACTGCTGGCTCGGTTTGGGGGTGGGCATGGGGCATGCGTGGGGGTGTGGAGCTGCTCGGGAATGACCTACAGTCCTGGCTGTTGCTCTCCCTCCTCCACCCCAGCTCGCTGGAGGACCAGGCCAGCAACCCCAGCAGCAGCCAGGACTCCCTGCACAAGGGCTCCAAGAGGAAGGGCATCAAATCCTCCATCGGCCGCTTGTTCGGGAAGAAGGAGAAGGGGCGTTTGATCAGAGAAGGGGCCACGGGGCAGGGTCTGTGAGCAACCCCCCCCCTGCATGCCAGCTGGGCACCCTTAGGCAGGGTCTGCGCCCTCCTGGCCCTGGCGCACTCCAGGGTGGCAGGGTCTGTGAGCAGCCCCATCTCTGCATGCCAGGTGGGCATCCTGGGGCAGGGTCTGCACCCTCCTGGCCCTGGTGCACTCCAGGGTGGCAGGGTCTGTGAGCAGCCCCATCTCTGCATGCCAGGTGGGCATCCTGGGGCAGGGTCTGCACCCTGCTGGCCTTAGGGCGCTCCTGGGTGGCAGGTGGAGGGGCAGGGACATCCCTGCTGGTTTGGGAATGCCAGGGCCACACAGCCCCAGGGCAGGTGGAACCTGGTGCTTCCTCCCCCATGGCCTGAGAGTGGTGTCACCCTCAGTGCCCTGCCAGAGGTGGGGTGTGGGTGGTGCCCTCCCAAATCTTCCTCCCCCTGTGAGACCTTGTGGAGTTTGCAGAGCCCTTTGACAGGAGCTGTTTCTCCACTCCCAAATCCTTTCCTGCTTCCATGTTGAGCACTTTGATATGGGAGGGGTGGCAGGTGGGAGTGCCCTTGGGCTTCCCAGGGGGCAGGAGGGTTGGAAATGGGCACTGTCACCCCTGTGCTGTGACTGTACATCCCCAACACCCTGGCATGGGTACAGTGCCCACATCGGCCCTGGGGGGTGTCACACGGCCCCTGGGGTGCCACACAGAGCTGAGGGTGCCCTCCTTGCCCCACAGTGGTGCTGACTGACGTGGAGGGTGGCATCCAGGACACCCTGGGACTTGGCAAGCTGGGTGCCCAGGCCGAAAAGGACCGGCGCCTGCGCAAGAAGTGAGTGAACTTCCTGCCCTGCCCCATCGGGGAGGTGTTGGCTGGGAGGTCACAGCATGGGAACTTCTCCTCTTTGCCTTCCCTTGAGCCCTGTGACCTCCTGCACTGCTTTGGCTCCAGCTGGTTCTTCCTGCCCATGGTTTGTTCCTTCCCCAGCCCCCAAGAAGTCACTCTCCCTTCTGCTTCTGTTCTCTCCAGGCACGAACTCCTGGAAGAGGCTCGGAGGAAAGGGTTGCCTTTTGCCCACTGGGATGGTCCCACCGTTGTGTCCTGGCTGGAGGTGAGGAGGAGCATTGTCCCCATGCTGTCACTGCTGGTAGCTGGGTCCCACCAGGCCCACCAGGCTTGGTCCTGTCAATCCTAGGGGAGAAGAGGAGATCCCCAAACCCCTCCCAGAGGCTGCGGAGTTGTGGTTTGAGGAGAACTTCAGGTTGGAGCACAAGCTGAGGGAGCTGGAGGGACTCAGCTGGAGAAAAGGAGGCTCAGGGAGGACCTTCTCCCTCTCCAGGATTCCCTGCCAGGAGGGGCAGCCGGGGCGGGTCGGGCTCTGCTCCAGGAACAGGGACAGGAGGAGGGAACGGCCTCAGGCTGGGCCAGGGCAGGGGCAGGGAGGGAACACCAGGACATGTTTTCCATGGAAGGGGTGGTGAGGCCCTGGCACAGCTGCCCAGGGCAGGGTTGGAGTCCCCATCCCTGGAAGTGTTCAAACCCAGGTGGATGTGGCACCTGAGGACATGAGTAAGTGCTGGGGGAATGTTGGGACTTGATGGTCTTAGAGGGCTTTTCCAGCCTCGATTCTGTGACTGTCTGGAGGGCTCTGCTGTGCCCACCACACACAGGGCTGCCCACAGCCCACCTGTGAGAGATGCCACCCAGAAAGTGCCCCATGTGGGTGCTCAGCTTTGGTGCTGAGCTTCAACCAAGGTGACCTTGGCCCTGCCAGGGCATTGGGGTGGCTCAGCTGGGCACTCAGGGTGGCTCAGCTGGTCAGTGGGTGGCTCAGCTGGGCACTCAGGGTGGCTCAACCCACACTCGCTGTCCTTGGCCTGCCCTGGCAGCTCTGGGTGGGGATGCCAGCCTGGTACGTGGCCGCGTGCCGTGCCAACGTGAAGAGTGGCGCCATCATGTCGGCGCTGTCGGACACGGAGATCCAGCGGGAGATTGGCATCAGCAACGCCCTGCACCGCCTCAAGCTGCGCCTGGCGATCCAGGAGATGGTGTCGCTCACCAGCCCCTCGGCACCGCCCACCTCCCGCACGGTGAGTGCCCCCTGCCCACCCACCCACCTCCCGCACGGTGAGTGCCCTCTGCCCACCCAGACCCCCCTGGGCACTCCTGGTTCCCTCTTTTCCCCTGAAACCACAATGGTCCATCCCAAATCCCGGCATGGGCACAGAGGGTGGGATGTTCCCTCATGGATGGGGGGGTGGGGACATGCAGGCAGGGACCCCCAAAACTATTGGATATTGGGAAAATTTCTTCATGGCAAGGGTGGTCAGGCCCTGGCACAGCTGCCTAGGGCAGGGGTCAGTCCCCATCCCTGGAAGTGTTGAAAGAACAAGTCTCTGTGGCACCTGAGGACACAGTTCTGGTGCCCATGGTGGTGGTGCTGGTTGGTGGTTGGACTTGGTGCTATTAAAGGTCTTCTCCAGCCTTACTGATGCCACAACCCTGTGCTGGTTGTGACCCAAGGCCACAGCTCTGTGGTGGTTCCCTCTGACCACTCTGCTCTTTTCTCTGCAGTCCTCTGGAAATGTCTGGGTCACCCACGAGGAGATGGAGAACTTGGCAACCTCCACCAAGACGGTGAGGGCTGAGCAGCTCCGCGGTGTTTCCGAGCTCCGGGCGGGTGTCAGTGCCCCAAACCCCAGGAGGGGAAGGGATTTGGGCTCCATCTCCTGTGGCAGCTCCTGGCCTGCCACCTGCACCTGTTTAGAAACCATCTTTCAACCTTTAATATCCCCAAAGTTTCTCAGACTGGCTTAAAGCCATGGGGTGTGTGTTCCTCTGGGGGCTTCTGGAGCAGCTTCTCTGGGGGTTGGGAGCTGAAGACAAAACCCAAGAGCCATCTCAGCACAGACACGAGATCGAGTCCCTGCCTCCTTCTGCACCCACAGAAGCCACCCCATGCCCTCAGCACACCCAAGTATTGTCCCCACTGCCTGTCACTGCTGCTGGCTCATGGCCTGGTGTCCCTCACAGGGACATGGCCGTGTCCCCAGAAGTTCTGGTTCCTTCAGAGATGTAGCCACGCTCCCCTGTCTGCAACCCGATGACCTCCTGTCCCAGAGCAGGGGCAGCAGTTGGGATTTATGGGTGAATTATGTGTCCAAGACCAGGTTGGAGAGGGCTTGGAGCAACCTGGGCTGGTGGGAGGTGTCCCTGCCCATGGCAGGGGGTGAAACAAGATGAGCTTTGAGGTCCTTCCAACCCCAACCATTCTGTGCTTCTGTGAATGAACCACTTTATTGAACCTTTTCTCTGCTGTTTGATTAGCACAGACCTGGGATTGGCAGGTGCCTTTTGGGGAAGGAGAGCTCAGGGAGGTGACACTGTCCCTTGGCAGGTTTTGTGAAGGAAACCAGCCCAGGTTGACAGGGAAGGACATAACCACAAAATCCTGAGATCAGGTTGGGGTTGTGACCCATGAACTGAAGCTTCAGGTCCTCTCTGCATCCATCTGACCTTGAGGGGACACAAGAACTTCCCATAATCCCCAGGGAGGATGGAGGAGCCATCTCCAGCCCAAGGCTCATCCTGTATCCTCCTTACTTGGTTAGGGATGGGGTGGCACCCAAGCCCAGAGGGTCTGGGGTGTCCCCAGCACGCTGGTGACACGGCCGAGCCCCCCCAGTGCCCCCTGTCCCCTCCTGGCCCTGCACGTGGCAGGGGCTGCCCCCATGCCAGGCACTGATTGACCTGTCCTTTCTGTTGACATGCTGCATGTGTCACCCCTAGGACACAGAGGAGGGCAGCTGGGCACAGGTGAGGTCTCGGTGCCACCCTCCCTGGCACGGTGCATGGGGTGGTGTGGGAGGGAGGGAGGGAGGGAGGGAGGGAGAGCTGCACATTCCCAGGAGATGAATTTGGGTCTTCCACATTCCCTCAGTCCCTGCTGGAGCCTGAACCCGCACCCTGGGGCTGCTCCAGAGCCACCTCTGAGGTTCAGGATGTCCTCCTGGGGCCCGGCAGGGTCCTCTCCTGTCCCAGACAGTGACCCTGCCTGGATCCAGTGACCAGACCCTGTGCTAAGAACCCCCCTGGGAGCAGCTTTCCAGCTCAGACTTTTCCTTTTCCCTTGGTATTAACCCCCAAGTCCTCAAAGGCCATTTGCATGACCCAAAAAAATGGGAGGAAAGAGTCCTGCTTGGACCCAGCTCTTCTGGTTTTGTCACTCTCAAATGTTTGACTTTGATGCCTTTTGTTTAATTCTGGGACCCTGAACCAGTTTGCAGTGGAAGTGAATGGGAGTGTTTTCTGCCCAAAACTGATTTTTTGTTTTGTTTTGTTTTGAAGTAATCAAATAGAGATTCTTCAGACAGAGATTCTCAAAGATCAGTTGGGAACACACCAAACCCTGGTTTTCAGTTGGTTCAGCTTTCACCAGTTGTGCTTTTCCCAGAACCAGCTGCTCATAAAGCTCAGCCATTCCTGGCTTTTTGGGCTCCTGCCTTGTCTCCTTGGGGGGGCCCCAGCAGGACACAGACCATGGCCAACAGGACAGTTCCCTTGGGGTTAAAATTGGGGTTAAACTCGAGGTGAAACTTGGGGTTAAATTTGGGGTTAAACTCGAGGTGAAACTTGGGGTTAAATTTGGGGTTAAACTGGAGGTGAAACTTGGGGTTAAATTTGGGGTTAAACTCGGGGTTAGACTCAGGGTTAAACTCAGGGTTAAACTTGGACTTAAACTCGGGGTCAAACTTGGGGTTACACTCAGGGTTAAACTCAGGGTTAAACTCAGGTTCAAACTCAGGGTTAAACTTGGGGTTACACTCGGGGTTACACTCAGGGTTAAACTCAGGGTTAAACTCGGGGTTACACTCAGGGTTACACTCGGGGTTACACTTGGGGTTACACTCAAAGTTAAACTCGAGGTTACACTCAGGGTTACACTCGGGGCTACACTCAGGGTTAAACTCGGGGTTACACTCAGGGTTAAACTCGGGGTTACACTCGGGGTTACACTCGGGCCTACACTCAGGATTAAACTCCTCTGGGCTGGGCCTGGCCCTCAGGACGGTGCCCCTCGGGATGCCCGGCCCCTCCTGGGATTTTCCAGCTCCGCCACTCGCGGGGTTCTCCCAGGCTTCTCCCTGTGCCTCTCCACAGACCTTGGCCTATGGGGACATGAACCACGAGTGGATTGGGAACGAGTGGCTGCCCAGCCTGGGGCTGCCCCAGTACCGCAGCTACTTCATGGAGTGTCTGGTGGACGCCAGAATGTTGGACCACCTCACCAAGAAGGACCTCAGGGTGCACTTGAAGATGGTGGACAGTTTCCACCGGTGAGTCCCCTGCCGTGGGGGGCCCTGGGGTGCGCGTGGGGCAGAGGAGGGGCTGATTTGGGGGGTTCTCCCCTGTCCTGGCCAGCCCTGGGTGGCTCTTCTAGACTGGCCCCCCTTGGCAAGGGCAGCTCTTATGGGAGGTGCTCTCCTTCATCCCACTGCAGAGGACCAAGCCTTCTCCTGGTTGTGGAGCAAACCATGGGCAGAAATGAAGGTTCACCCCACCTGGTGCCCCACTGGCAGGCTGAGCTCTCCCCTGCCAGCAGCACAGGTGGAGAAGGCTGATGGCACCCCAGACACTGCCCAAACCCCACCCTCCAGCCCTGTCCTGGGGGTCCACCATGCCCCCTGGCCCGGGGGGATGTGCCCAAGGACCAGCCAGGGCCCCCTGTGCCACTTGAGCCTGGAGCTGCCTCTCCCTTCCCTCTTCCCCACCAAGGTAGCACTTTTTGGATCCACGTGCTCTCAGGCAGCCCAGAACTGGAGGAGTGGGGAATGGCATGGCAGGGAAGGACATTCCCCACCTTCCAGCTGTGGGTTGTGTCTGTCCTAACCAAGGTGCCATTTTTTGGATCCATCAGACAGCTGGGACAGCCCAGAACTGGTGGAGTGGGGAATGGCCATGGGAGGGAGGGACGTTCCCCACCTTCCACTGTGGGTTGTGTCTGTCCTGACCCATCCCTGAGCCTCAGCATCCTTTGGGCACAAGTGGGGCCCTGCAGAGGTCCCTGCCAGCCCCGTGTCCTGTGCCCTGTCCCCTGAGGGGGTGACACCTCATCTCCTTGCAGCACCAGCCTCCAGTATGGCATCATGTGCCTCAAGAGGCTCAACTACGACCGCAAAGAGCTCGAGAGAAGGAGAGAGGAGACCCAGCACGAAATCAAAGGTCAGCAAAACCTGCTCCAGCCTGGCAAAGGAGAAGGGCAACCACCCAGGAGGTGCCCAGTGATGGTCCCTCTCCTGTCCCTCATTTTTAACACATAATCTCTCAGGCAACCAACAGTAGGACAAGAGGGCAGAGCTTGAGCTCTGCCAGGGGAGGTTTAGGTTGAATATCAGGAAGAAATTCTTTGCAGAGAGAGTGCTCAGGCATTGGAATGGGCTGCCCAGAGAGGGGGTGGATTCTCCATCCCTGGAGGTGTTTAAGATGACACTGGATGTGGCACTGAGAGCCATGACCTGGTAAAGGGACGAGTTGGCCCAGGGGTTGGACTTGATGATCTCAGAGATCTTTTCCAACCCAATCCATTTTAAGATTCTGTGGATGTGGCACTGAGTGAGAACCCACCACGTCTTGATCCAACCCTACTGTGATCACTCCATGCCCTGGGCTGATGATCCCAGAGGGATTGGATCAAGGGTAGGACTTGATGATTTTGGAGGTCTCTTCCAACCCAAGTGACTCTCTGATTCTGTGATCATCATTTCTGAGCCCACAGATCTGTCCTCAGGGGGGGAACTCCCTCAGTGTGTCCCCACCATGCCCTGATGCAGCTGACCCCAGGGAGGCACGAGGAGGGTGGGAGGGTGTCAGGGCAGCAGAGACCCAACTTGAGCACCAGCCCTTCTCCTGCCCCTTCCAGGCGCTCAGTACACCCCCAGCTTGCTCAGTGGGGTGGGTTTGGTTTTAGTTTTAGTTTCAGCCAGGCCTCAGTTCAGCAGGCCCAGAGAGTCTATGCAGATTAGAGAGGAAAAGCATCACCTGATTCAAGCAACCAAAAAGATATTTCATATCATTTGAGATCAAAATCAAGTCTAAAAGAAGGTGTAGGAGGTGCCCAGCTCAGTCCCTTCATGGCTGGGTGCTGAGGGGACCTGCTCTCACCCTTGCTGGGGGTGTTGCACAGCTCTTTGGTTTGAGAAATACCTTTTTCTTTTCCTTTGTTGCTGGTTTCCTCCTCTCTTGCCAGGTGTCCTTTGGGGGGAGTTTGTTGGGGTGGTTTTGGGAGCTGGGGTGATGGAGGTCTGGGTTGTTTGGGTGGGTGACTTGGTGGTTGTTGCTTTGGTTTATTCCCACATTGGTATATATATGTATTATCTCATAATCTGGTTTTAATTGTCTCTCTTGTATAATTTAAGAACCTTGCTATTGCAGGTTTGGAGTTTGGTTTTTTCCCCTTTTTTCCTCTTTTTCTGTTTTTTTTTTTCCCTCCCTCCTCATCCTCTTTTTCTGTTTTTTTTTTCCCTCCCTCCTCTTCCTCTTTTTCTGGGTTTTTTTTCCCTCCCTCCTCTTCCCTTGGTGGTGGCAGGGTTGGTTTCTCTCTCTCTGTGTTGGACAGTTGGCATTTTGCTGCCAGCTCAGCCTCCCCTTGTGCCCATTGCTGAATGTCCTGAACTTCCCTGCACATCTGGCAGCTGCTGGGATTACACCTCATTAGTGCTAATGCCCCTAATTACACCAGCAGGTTCTGAGGATTAACTTTGCTGGTTCCTGCCTGTTATTTCAGCCTTTGCTTTGGTACATGGAAGGAAGATGTTCCTGGCACTTGATGTCCCACCCTGGCCCAGGGTGGGGAGTCCCAGGAGAAGGGGAAGGACCTCAGGACAGGATCAGGTGCCCCCTGTCTTGGGTTGAGCTTGGCAAAGTGCCAACTGCCCACCACAGAGTCAGAGCTTCTCCCCCTGTGCTGCTGAGAAAAGGGAGAAAGGGAAAAACCCCAGGAAAGTCAGAGATTTAAACTAATTATATATATATATATTTATAGAGAAAAGAGAGAATTAAAAAACCTACAATATAACAGAGACTTACACAAGTGTCTTGGGTTGAGCTGGTGAAATGCCAACTGCCCAACACAGAGTCAAAGCCTCCCTCCCCCTGAAGAGAAAAGGGAGAAAGGAAAAAAACTGCAAGCTCAAACGAGGTTTCTGCTTAAACTAATTATATATATTTATACAGAAAAGAGAACATTAAAAGAAAATGACAATGTAACACACACTTACACGAGTTAGAAATAACAACAATTTTCTACCTCCCACCAAAACCACATTTCATTTTTCCAGATTCATAAAGCACTTCAAAAGACACACAGCAAAGCAAAAGAATAACAATAAAATGTTTCTATTTCCCTGAGCTAAAACAAACTGTGAAGTAGCCCAAGGCCAGCACAGCAGGACAGCAGCAAGTCCTGCTCCTGCTGCAGACAGGATGGAACTGAGGAAAACACTATTTATATGTCAGGTTTGCAGCATCTGGCAGGAAATATTTCTGTGGTTTCCTACATATTGTCTTGGGTTGAGCTGGCAATGCCAACTGCCCAACACAGAGTCAGAGCCTCCCTCTCCCCACCAAGAAAAGGGAGGAAAGAAAAAAAAACAGGTTTAAACTTAAACTAACTCTATATTTTTCTACAGAAAAGAAAGAATTAAAAGAAAACTACAATGTAACACACACACAAGTTAGAAATAACAATTTTCTGCCTCCCACCAAACCCAGGTTTCATTACTCTGGATGCAAAAAGCACCCAAAAACACACCCAGCAAAGAACAGAAAGAATAACAACCAAATGTTTCTACTTCCCTGAGCTAAACCAAAATGCAGCAAAACAAACTGGCAGCAGCAAGGCCAGCCCAGGCAGGAGAGCAGCGAGTCCTGCCCCCACTGCAGCCATGGAGGATGAGCTTTAACAAGGCCAAGTGCAGGTCCTGCCCTTTGGCCACCCCAAGCCCTGCAGCGCTCCAGGCTGGGCACAGAGTGGCTGGAGAGCAGCCAGGCAGAAAGGGACCTGGGGGGACTGAGGGACAGGAAGCTCAAGAGGAGCCAAGAGTGTGCCCAGGTGGCCAAGAAGGCCAATGGCATCCTGGCCTGGATCCAAAGTAGCGTGGCCAGCAGGCCCAGGGCAGTGAGCCTTCCCCTGGCCTCTGCCTTGGGGAGGCCACACCTTGAGTGTTGTGTTGAGTTGTGGGCCCCTGAGTTGAGGCAAGAGATTGAGGGGCTGGAGCGGGGCCAGAGAAGAGCAACGAGGCTGGAGAAGGGAGTGGATGTGGCACTGAGTGTCCTCTTAAACACCTCCAGGGACAGAGAATCCACCATGTCTTGATCCAACCCTACTGTGATCACCAGCCCAGGGCACAAAGTGCCCTGGGCTGGTGATCACAGTGGGATTGGATCAAGGGTTGGATTTGATGATCTCAGAGGTCTCTTCCAACCCAACAACGAGGCTGGAGAAGGGACTGGATGTGGCATTGAGTGTCCTCTTAAACACCTCCAGGGACAGAGAATCCACCAGGTCTTGATCCAACCCCACTGGGATCACCAGCTCAGGGCACAGAGTGCCCAACCCAAACCCTGCCCCACTCTGTGCCATGGGCTGGTGATCCCAGTGGGGTTGGATCGAGGGTTGGACTTGATGATCTCAGAGGTCTCTTCCAACCCAACTGATTCCATGATTCTATGGCTCTATGATGCCAACTGAGAGAACACTCCTACTCTGCTGTATTTGTATCTCAGGTTTGCATCATCTGGCATGAAATATTTCTGTGGTTACTTGAGTCAGGTTTCCTCTGTCCCTCCTGATCTACGCAGATTCTCTGAGCCTGTTAAATCAAGGCTTAGCTAAAACTAAAACCAAAACTACCACCCCCTCCCAACCCTGGACACCCCCTGGGGTGTGCCCTTGCTCTCTTGCAGATGTTCTGGTGTGGACCAACGACCAGGTGATGCACTGGACCCAGTCCATCGGGCTCCGGGAATATGCCAACAACCTGGCCGAGAGCGGCGTGCACGGTGCCCTGCTGGCCCTGGACGAGAACTTCGACCACAACAGCCTGGCCCTCGTGCTGCAGATCCCCACCCAGAACACACAGGTGGGGCAGCACCCTTGGGGGGCAGGTTGGCGGGGGGTGGTTGGTGTGGGGCACGGCCGTGGGTGGGATGATGCCACTGGTGCCACCGGTGGGACTCTTCCCATCAAGGCAGAGCTGTCTGGTGGCACATGGGCTCTCTCTGCCATGCCCAGGCTCTCTCTGTTCTCAGGCTCTCTCTGCCATCTCAGGCTCTCTCTGCCATGCCCAGGCTCTCTCTGCCATCTCAGGCTCTCTCTCTTCTCAGGCTCTCTCTGCCATGCTCAGGGTTTCTCTGCCATGCCCAGACTCTCTCTGTTGTTCTCAGGCTCTCTCTGCCATCTCAGGCTCTCTCTGCCATGCCCAGGCTCTCT
>VWZD01012699.1:0-13003 GCA_013396695.1 Sakesphorus luctuosus
CCAAATACTCTATTTACTTCACTTTAAATGTCATTGAAGAGATGTTCTGAGAATGAATGCTCCTGATAGGAAGAAGAGGTCAGAAAGCCATTTGAAACTGGAATTCCTTTGGGTTTAATAGCACATTCTAAGCAGCAAGGCTTCTAACTGTGCAAACAGAACACTTTCAAGACATTGTTTATCTTGAAACCAGGGAAACATTCAGATACTCTCCATGTCAGTACTTATACTAACTTCATTTGTTTTGAATTAAGGTACAGTATATTTTTCTTTATCTCCTATTTTGCCAATTTTCTTCATTAAGGTTTGCAGGTATTCATCTCAGTGCATGTTTTTTCAGAATGAACTATCAAGAATGAATGCAATTATTTGCTTATGACTTGTCAAAAAAAAAACTTTTCAAGAAAAAAACCTCTCAATTTCAACAATACAAAAAGATGGTATGTAAAACATAACTCTGAACACAGTTCTACGTGGTTTGACAAGATAACATCTTTAGTCTGTTCAATACACTAAATTCTACCTTAATTTTCAATGCATTTGTTTTGCTACATTTTCTTTCATATAAATACAGGTTTTCTTCAATTACATTCAGAAAAGTATAATATGCAAACTAAATTTGGTTACCAATGTGCAATACACACCTGCAAAACCACAGACCTCAATTGCAGCAAGTCTGTGTTGCATTTACATAAAAATAAGAACAAACTGGGAAGAAATATTCCATTTCAAATGTTAAGATGAAAAATGCTGCATAAGTGATTGAAAATGCAAAATTTTTGAACTACAATGTTGCAAAATAGGTAGAAAATGAACTTTTCTACCATGAACTATTATTAGTGCCTATGATCTCACTGCTAAAAGCAGGAATACTCTGAGCTGACCCATGTTCTCACAAAATAGTTCTTTAAAATATTCAACAAATCAATATCAATTTAATTATGGAAACTTAAAACTCTTTCAGGCTTATGCAATTTACTTTTAAATTATCCGCTGTGATAAATATAGCTAATTGCATATTTTTCTTCTGACCTACTTCAAGTATTTTAAATAAAAACTACCTACCAAAGTAAATCTAAATTCTTAAGATATGTGTTGAGTGAACATCTTGTAATTCAACCATTTCCTTAAGCCTCAGTTCAGCTGAGTTCCCTCAAAAAAAGTTAAACAAAAATAGCAGATGCAACTTCAGTACAAACCCACATCTTCTTCTAATTTATATAAAAGGAGGGGATGTTTATGTTTCTTTATCCACCAAAGTCTTTGTGATACAAGATCTCATTTCATCATGTTATCTGAATTATAGCACTATCTCACCCTGCTGGGCCTCTTGTGTGGAATAACAACGTCAGTATGAACTCTTTACTGAATTTAGATTTCTGGTCATGTTATCACAAATTGCTCTGAGTACACAGCCTGCAAAAATGGAGAATGACAAATCAAATAACCCGCAAGGGAGAAGAAAGCTTTAATAGCTCCTTGCCTGTCGACTGGTTATTATAAGATGATGACAAACAGCATTACACTAGTAACTTTTCTAGACATTTGAGCCGTGCTTTAGAACAGATTAACTCAAGATCATATTTTAAAAGTCAGAGGTCTCAAAAGATGAAAAATCATACTAGCAAGTCCATTTAGATTAGATGATAATTATTTTTATGAAAACTGAAACTTAATGTTAGTCAAAGACTTCAAAAACAAGTAAGTCAAAGACTCTACCAACTCTGGAGCTGCGCTGATCTAGCAGTCTGGTTGTGTACCTATTTAATCCAGTGTTAAAACCAAGGTAGTAATTTTTTTTTTGTTCCAAACAATTTCCTTTTGAAAAATTTATATTCAAAGCAGGCAACTGCTTTTCTGACTTTTGACTTCTAATTTCCACATTATATGGAAGTAATAAAAATGAACAGTATAGTAAGTGTAACAAAATTCTGTATACATTTAAAGTCAACACCAGAAAAAAAAATCTCAAAAGCACAATTATTTTTCCTTTTAAAATTATAATCCTTGGTTTTTTTCTCTACAGCATTTATGTAATAGGGGCTCCCTCCAGTGGTAAAATTAATCGTCAAAAATCTTCACACTTGTTTATGTGCTTAATTGTATAACCTAATAAAATAAGAGCCACACACACTGAAGGCTGGGAGTTCAAAGCTCTTTTAGGAGGAGAGATTTATTTATACTTTTTTTTTTTCCTTCCAGTAACATCTGATATAGACAGCATCTTTAATCACTTTATTATGCAAAATCTAGGCAGTTAAATGTCACCCTGATGCCGATGCCATCAGATGTTGGAAGCTGAGCAGGGTCAGCCCCAGTTAGTACTTGGATGGTAGACCTCCTGGCAATACCGGGGGCTGTAGGTTCTAGTCCTGAGGACTTCACTGTCACTGTCCAAGCTCACTTGGCTGTAGCAGATGAACCTGAGGAGTTAAATGGTGGGGCCAGTTCCGCACACGCTGTGCCTCACCTAAAAAATCCATTGTGCAGGCTCAAAGGGTTCACCCATGTGGGTAGAGCCCTTCCCATAGCTTCGTTCGAAAAGCCTTGCCATGCTGATGCAAAATCTACATGTTCCAAATAAAACTTCTCAACATTTTAGTTTCAAAACAAATTACTATCTTTAAAAACCTTAGTTTTTTAGTCAAGGTAGACCTCTGTAGGAAGAAAATACATAATTTGGGAAGTTTATGAATCTTATATATCACCAGTTACAAATAAAAAAATAAATCTTCATATAATCATATTATAGAGTATGATTGGCATCTCTGAAGGGTGCATTGTAAATTGATAAAATGAATTCTTTTAGAGAAAAGGAAGACGTATCTTCTGATTGGGGCCCAGATTTGCTCTGTTCCTGCCCATCCCAGAATGCACAAAACACTTGCATTCTTAGAGCTGTATCAATTCAAGATACTGTAATTAATGTACATGAGTGTTCTTGGCTTTGTCCACTTCCAGAGACTGCCTTAGGCTACATTTACCTCCTGACCTGGTCACTATGAAATACCTGTATCTGAAAGCTTTACTGCATCATGGCTATGGTTTGCTTTCCATATTTTTTTACAGGACTTACTGTTCTTTCTATACTATGCAATGTTGCATCCCTAGCAAAGACTGACTGAAATAAGCCATCTTGGTGAATATCTGACTGCTTGGAATCACAAAATAGTAAAGCCACAGGTAAGAAAATCACTTGTAGGTATATTTAATTTCAACCATTTGTTTTAGTCTTTGTGGAACTAATTTTTTCCTTAAAGATAACCTGGGCTCAGAATGACTAGATTTTGATCCTCATTATTAGGGGTATGAATTTTGAAGGTCCCTTCTAACCCAGGCTGTTCTAAAAATAAAGACTGGAACAGATAGTCATTAAAACTCATAGTAAGCCTCCCATATCAGTGAAATTATTAAGACATAAAATGTAATGCCAGCCTGTCACAATTATGTTGGCTCTCCAGGGGGTTCTCTCCTGCAACAGAGCCTCATGTGGAAGTTGTACTTTATACAGAAGGAAACAGGAAGCTTAAACAACTTCCTTTAATTCCGTAGTCTCTTCTATGAAACAAAATGCTGATTCAGCAATAAAGATTAAAAAAAAAAAAGAATAAAAAAAAAAAAAAAAAAAAAAAAAAAAAAAAAAAAAAAAGAAAGGCAGTGGAATAAACAATTATATTTAATCATAATTTTGGGGGTTTTGTTTGGCTGGGGTTTTTTTCTGTAAAACCAATTGGGAACATATTTATAACTTCTCTTCTGGAAAAGAAAAAAAAAAAGGCAAAACCATCAGCTTGGGAAAAAAAAATCAAGAGCATGTTGGCATGATGCAATATCTATAGAAGAGAATAAACTAAATATAGGCAAGTAAAGTAAGATGCAAGTAAAGCAAGATACAAGTAGAGCTAATGTGTCTAAAATCTCAGAAATCATAAATTCAAACATTCCAGCGTTCCTTGCAGAATAATGTGACCTCAGCTGTGACTTGTTTCATGGGATTATTTCAAACGATTAAGCTATTTGCTAAGGGGGAAGAGGACATAAATTTGTCAGTCATAAAAAAAACCCAAAACCAAAACATTAGGTGAGTTGTATTTGTGCAATTTCCCTGGTACTATAGACAGGTATGCACAAGGAAACAATGCTGAAGCTATCATATTTCAATATATCCTAGGACATCAATTGTGTTTTGATGAATAGATCCGTAGAACAAAACCTCTCATTTAGTCTCATTCTCAGTTTCCTATCAATGACTTTCATACAATCATACTTTCATAATTTCAGCATCACTCCTCAAAGGTTTGTCTACTTTAATACTCAGATATAGAAGGCAACTCACAGAAACAAACTCATGGTCTTCCTAACACAAAACCACACATGGATGGGAGGGATCTCAGAGGTGTTGTAAATGCTATTTCTTTGATCATAAATTGTCACTTTAAGGTATATGTGACTTGGGAGTGGAAGCAGTCAGCTAACAGGCATCTGAGGCACAGAAACTGCTGTTATAAGCATGTATAAAATGAATGTATCAAGCAACTACAGGAATCCCTTTTACATCGTCATTTTTCACTAAAATTCTTTCTTGGCCTTTGCTCAGTAGAGTGGGTCTGGTATGCAACTCATCAGCCTTTGAAGTCAATGCTAGAATACCACTGCCTTTAACAAGAAAGGAGACAAGTACTACAGCTGGCATTTATTGGACCATCCTCTCAAACTTTGCCACCATGGCAGACTCAATACCACATGGCAATGGCAGCAAATATAATGGCTAAATAATTTCTTCCCATGAAAAGTCAGATTTCAAGACTTTTTTAACAGAGAGCTCCAAGTTATCAGTTACGTGATGTACAATCAAGTAGAAACATGAAGGTCCTCAGAAACTTTGTGAGGAGTACAGGTTGTTTTCAACCTTTCCTTAGAACAAGCATGTGGAAGCTTCTGCAAGTCTTGGGAGAACAAAATCTGATACCAGGAACTAGCCAAAGATACACAGTTATGTTCTTCCTGCATATCACAGACAAGACATAGGAGATTAAAGTGTAGCAAGGGCCCTCGAGAGAAAAAGCATGAGGCATAAATTTAAGAGAATAAAGGCACAACATTATACAAAAAGCACTCAGACTACTATTCACAAATGGTCCAGTATGGGTCACTGAAAGAATGAAAGCTTGACAGCTGGCCAAAACTGATTTTAGGACAGTACAGAGAAAACAAAAAAAATGTATATGATATATGCAAAACATCCCACATGCTGTGAAAATAACAAGAAGGTATAAGACAGCCACAGACTGTACAATGAATAAAACTGTAGGAAGAAGAGAAGGGGAGGAACAGCTTCAAACATATCTCCTCCAGTAAAAACCTCCATACTTGATTTATCTGTGCTTGTCTTCCTTCACCTTCAGCAGAGGATAAACTCTACTTTTTCATTTGCCATTTACCACACTTTTTCACTGCAGCACTATGCTCATTAGAGTACTCTTTTTTTTTTGCTATGGTATTGGGTTAAACAAAGAAGAACTTTAAAAAGCAGTGCATACACACGTCTGTATTTTGCTCCAGGTTTTCCCAAGTGATACCTTGATTGATTTCCCAATACAAAGTCACATTAGACTTCAGTACAATAAGAGATTTAATAAGAGTACAAAAGCATTCATTCACTTGTGAAATACTTAGTGATAACATTAGACTTTCCCTTTTTTCCTTAGCTTCCTTTGCTAGGGATGAGATACCTTGTATCACTTATAAATGTCTGCTGCTGGGACTCCATCAACATGCCCTTGAAAGAAGGACTGGTGTAAAAGGGCCTTGTATTTAGGAAATAACTTCCTGTAAGTCCACTTTCAATTTCTTTGTTACATGTCCTGAATGCTTTGTGCTTTATGGGCTCAGGACATGGGGAGCTGCAATGGGATTATGTGTCGTGTAGTTTTCTATTACTTTCCTATAGCTTGATCAGAAAGCTTAACCAGGAAGAAAGCAGTGATGATATACAGCTGTAACAGACAGTGAGTTTCCGTGAACAGGGGGAAAAAAAAAATCACTGACTCTTAGGAAAGATGGGGAAAAAAACAACCTATGAGCTATATCTACCCGTGTAGCAATCTGCTGCAGAAAATCAGTGAGTCAAGTCGTGTAAAACTGCAAAAGGCTACAGCACTTTATAGTTTTATTTTGTTTTGTTTTCATTGCTTGGTTTTGGGGTTTTTTTGCAATCAATGTCAAACTGTATGAACTCTGTGCCAAAATTCAGTTTTATCAGCATGATGCCTAAAAGTGTGATTTNCATGAGCTATCTTCATTACTTTGTACTGAATTCTTGAATCACTCTCATTACTCCCCATATTACAGCAAACAAGAATTCACATACCCAGTTGTTACCTAGCATACTGATGGCTTAAGCACTCCCCTAAGAAGCAGAAAACTACATTTTTTCCTCAGAGTTATTACAGTACACCATAATCAAACCAACCCATTAGAATAAGATTTGGTGCATGTTAAGTCATCCTCAATAAGGTTGTAACTTTTTTTCATTCATGAGTTACAATCCTAAATTAGCAGCTTCTCCCTGTGTCACAGGAGCACTAAAAGAAATTTTGGAAGTTGAAATACAATTTTATACTTATTTCTTCACATGAAAAAATGAAATATCGTATTAATACAGTGCCTACTAGAACAGAGAGAGCAGGACTCTCTGTAGACAAGTGATAACAGTTATCACTGAGGGAAATCTGATTTTAGTCAAATGAACATTTAAATATCATATACAGAGCAGATTGGCTTTAAAAGTACTTTATTACAACATGTCCTGTATTAAAAAGACATCACACACATTATAATATCAGGTCTTTCAGGGATGAAAGCAGAAAAACTCTTAGATGGTGAATGTAGGAGAGTTAGGTAACTACGTGCTCCTTGGCTGTCAGCATTGAGGGAACAGTGTAGAGAAAGCTGGTATACGAATTTATTCTGCATGTGCTTTACCTACCCAGAAGCTATGTGGCCATTAACACTCGATTCAGTGCATGTCACATATGACCTTGGACTTTACTTTCATGCAAACTATGGCCGCACAAGTTCTGACTCTCAAAACAAGTAGAATTGTTTTCTAGCTATATGCGTTCAGAAATATCACAGAGGCATACGACTTGGCTTCCAAATCTTTGAGAACTCAGCGCTTCATACAAGGAAGTTGCTTTTACTCTCACTGAAGCCAAGACTCTCATAATCTGAGGAAACTTTTGTTTCTTTCAGTATATGGAACAGAACAAAACTACATTTGTGTAGCAGTCCATAGATAAAGAGCAAGATGATATGAAGGGAGAGCATTTAAAGAAAGAATATAGGTCACTGATCTTAATGTATTTTTATAATCTCATGGTTATTATCTCTTGACTGGTTATGACAAAATTTTACAGCTAGCAAATGCGTTATGAATAAAGTGCTCATTACATGGCATTTATTCTTCTGTAATAAAATTCAACTGAATAAAAGATGTACAATTTTAAGTAGACAAGAAATACTATAAAACAGATTCTTTAGGTTGAGGAAATTAAAACAGTTAAATCAATGTTCTTACCATTCTTAATTTTAAATAGTATAATATCAAAACTGCAGAAAACTCATCAGTCCAAACAGCTACCATAGGTTACATTTCAACAGTTTATGATCTATCTACTGAGATGTGTACCATATCAGAAATTTCATCAACTACAAATCAATATGTGTTCATATTTTTCATTTAAAAAAAAAAAAAGCAGAGGACATTGGTATTCCATAAAAGCCACCTATTAATCCAAGTTAAAACCTCAAATATTTGCCTTTCTGCAGAGAGATTAGAACTCTTTCTTCATGGGGATTAGTAATTCAGGTTTTTCCTTTGATCAAAATGTAAATTCATTGTAGACTCATACCTCATAATGATCCATCTGTTAAGTTTTTCTCTTCAGTAGCTGTTAAAATTAGGAGAGGATTTGTTGGTGGGTTATTTTTATTCACAACCACATTAATGCAAGTCCTAAACTAATCAATTTGCATTATGTAGTCTTTCATGCAGTTTGCACAGATTTACAGCTTGGTTGCTTTATCTAGTCTCATGCTTGTGAGACAGCTGTTACGCATTTAGCTAATCTAATTCTAATCCCCAGGGAGATTCTGGTTTGTCCATTGAAAGGTAGAGGCATGGACCACAGTTTACCATCTGAAGTATCTAATGTCACTCTTATTTATTTTTTTTCCTTATGATTCTGCATCCAAAATTTTACTGAAAATGTTCATTAAAACTGTCTGAATAATCACAGTGTAACAGTTATTGGTTAAGGTTTGCTTCTCAGTTTAATTTCCTCAGGGGTGTGTTTAATGCCTCTTGTATCTTTTAAACTTATCATGCTGATTTCAAGGAGTGGTAAGCAAAGATTTTTAAAATATATTCAATCTAAATAGACCTATAAAGCGATTTCTGCACAGCTGTTTTGTTTCTCCTGACACTTAATTTCTTTCTCTTATCTTTTTTATGATACTTAAAGAAATAAGGGGGAAGAGATTATACCTTTCCATGTTTGATTGTGTTCCTGCCAACAGATTTTATCTGCAAAAGACCATTCAGCTTTCTCATTAAAATTCACAGCCGATAGATGACTAAACTTAATTGGCAAGAAGTCAAGAAACATAATTGTTTAAATTATGAACATTTCTAAAAACAGTGCATTATGATGAAAGTCATCTATTTATACTGTGCCATTTCATTATGATTGTACTTTCAATGGATATTTTATCTGGTTAAAAAAGTAGTAAAGTGAAAGCCTGACAAAAATGAAACAGCTTAATCTACTCAATACTAACAATCTTCAAAGCAAATTTATTTTTACATAAGAAGTGGATTTAGATTTTTAAAGGTTAAATGCATTTTTTCTCATGCTATTCATATGCTTGAATGCATGGCTCCTTGACAGCTAATAAACAAGCTTATATTTATACAAGAAGCCAAGATAAAGTACTACCTATATAATAATCAATAAAAATTCTGCCTCCGAGCTTCAGTAAACAGCTTGCTTTAATAAGGAAATCACAAACTATAAATGATAAAGATTATAGGCCAGCAGAAGACTGTGCTCCCACTTAAATTAATGGTAAAACTCAGAAGACCATCTCTGGCCTCCTCTAGCTAGGTCATAGCCTGGCCTTAATCAAATCACACACTTATGAAATAGTTGTCTTGAACTGACCTCACACATCTTTCCACAGTAATCCGATGTGCCTAGCAAAGGGTGATGCTAGCACCTTGATAGTTAGGGAGAGACTCTTAAAATGAGTACACTTGTTCTACACCCTTGTTAAGGCTTGTTTACCCTTGGGCATGAATTTAGCAGTGAGCTGTTGGAGAGAGGGCAATATCACCCCACTGTGTGCCACTGGGCTTTGGGCATTGAGCCAGGCCTGTGCTGTGGGGGCTGCAATATGTCTGCGCTGATCTGACCTTTGGAAAAACCTTTAAGAGGATGAAGAAAAAGCATGGAATGAACCAGGTAGTAAAAGCACCAACTTTATCCATCTTTTTTTTCCTACAGGAACATGTGTTTCTTCTTGTTTCCAGGTCCAGTTTGTCAGGAAACCAGACTCCACCATGTTGAGAGCAGCAGCAACCTAGAACACACTTTGCCTTACACAGTCTGACTCATGTTTTTCTTTCTACCAATGCAAAGTCTTCTTCCTACTTTCGAATATAGAAGAGAAAAATAATTGGCCTTCAGTTAGTTAAAAAACAATGTGGATGCACTCAGTGTTGGCAAGATAAATTCAGAAATCATTCTCTGCATATTCCACACATGTGAGCTTCAGAGATCAATAGCTGCTTGGGATTTCAGTAGCGCTGTTAAATATTCCTAGAGCTGCCTCCACTATCAGTGAGAATTTCACACACCTGTAAAGATCTTAACTGTTCCTGAAACACTGAATGTACACAGCCCTGGACCACGCCAGCCTAATGTGTTTCCTAGCAAGGCACGGGACCAGCCAAGCAACATATGCTACTTCTGTCCTACTAGTATTTTTTAACCAGATGGTGTTCAAAGAATGCAAGTCAGTGATGTTCTCTGTATATCCATCTGTCTTGAAATTCTCACAGCTTAAAATGAGTATGCTTTCCAACTCTAAACATTAGGATTCAGTGAAGTACAAGCTGGCTGTGGCAAAATATTGAGGTCAGGTATATATTCCATAAGCAAGAATACTCAACAGAAAAGTAAATAAATATTCTCATTCTGTTCTTAATTTATTTTCTTGCAATTTGCATTACAGCTGCTTTGCAGCATTATTTACTACTTCAAGATCAGTTGGGTGTTGTTTGTACTAGATTCTTATTTACCAGCTTACTCTGCTGCATTTATTCAGGCAAAGACAAAATGAGGTAAAGCCATCAAAATAATTTTCAAAGTAGGCCACCATGAGTATTATTTCAACCATTTAAAACATTTACTCTTGGTTTTAATTCCCCTTTTATACTGCCTAAATACTTGAATTAGGAGAAAGCCAGGGATATCAATGCAAAAATGTTGAATTTTATTTTCAGAAATGGACACATGGAATTCATTCAGCTAATCTTTAATCTCAGACCTTCATATTTGTTAAATAATATAGAAAACATATACTTCTCCCAAAGACAATGTCTTCCATTAAAAGGTTAGCTGATTAAGATTCGGATTTATAAACTAAATAATTTCTTTTGCTAAAATTATTTCAATCAATCAAATTTGTCACTTCATAGCTTACTAATGGCAGACAACTCCACTCAAGAGCTGATTAACTGCTTTCACTGTGCAACTGTGAGTTCCCAATGACTGCTTGAGTTGATACCTGCTTAACTGTCCTAACTTATCTTTGTCTTTGTAGAGCTTGGATTTCCCATTGTTTCAATGAAAAGATGGAGTTGTTCAGCTTCCTTTTCAAAACCTTTATTTTCTTTTGCCTCCTTCCTTGGGTCTGAAATACACCTATGGGAAGAGAACCTCCCAAATAAATGTTACAGTTAAGATTGCTTCAGCATTTTATTTGCTTTTAGTTTTTAGTGATTACATTTCAAGACTCTATCAAATTAAGTGTTTTTTCTCTTAAATTTTCAAGCTTTACTAAGTCTCTAAGGCAATTTTATGAGTTTTCAATTGTCAAACGTGAAATATCTAAATCTTAGGCTTACTATGATTAAGATGTATTCTGGTATTTTTCAATTCATTTAATTCTATAAGATTTTTCTAATAGTTGTTTTGGGTTTTTTTCACATTTGTTTGGAAAGGTGGGCATATTGTCTCCTAGGAACAAGACCAGATGAAGAGCAGATTTTATAGCAGTTTGTCAGTCTGAACACTAGAACATCAGAAAAATATTTTTATGAATAACAATTGAAAGAACTGACTTTTTTTTCCCTGAGCTTACACAATTACTTTGTATTATGTAACATAGGTGTGAATTTTCACCATCATAGCAGGGGAAAGTTTTCATTCTAATTTTTCAGAGGTCAGTTAAAGGCTTAACAAAATTCCTGAGAAGTTAGATTTTTAATAAATTATGTTCTAAGAGTTACTAGACTTACCTATAAGCATATAAATGTTATCTAATTTCAATGTTATATTAGAAGTCAAATATTTCTTCTTTATTGTATTTATTCGTTTCATTACATCTATACTTGCAAAATTAATTTATTAGTTCTAATCTTTATTCTTTGAGCAAAAACACAAAGAAAGAAAAGACCTAAGGAACTACATCTTCACTCCCATGAAGTGCATTTTTCTCTTTGTTCTCTCCTGTTCAGCTCATCTTGTAATCATTTGAAGCCTTTACAGGGATAATAAATGGTATTACATAAAAATAGGTATATCTTTTAGTAGAAATTATAAAATTTCTAGTTTCTAACATGTTCACAGAATTATAAACCTTGGCTTTATTCAGTCATGGAAAGAACCCTAGAAATTAAGATTGCAGCTGTTTCTCCATATTTGAATAGCTACAATTAACATACATGCATTTTTATGATTAAATTTTGATATATCATTTTTTTACAATTACTATTACAGTAGTGTGTCAGACAAACTGTTACCATTGTATAATCTTTGCTATTTAACTGCTGCTCATTATTTCACAGGAAACCAGTTTGATGCTTTTATTTGCATACCCAGTGGTTAAGCAACCAAATTACCTCTCAAGCAAATCCTACAACCCTCTGTACCTAGCAGTAACTGAGAACAATTAACCTGTGAATACTGAATAGTTCACACTTCTAGTGACAGCTTTACCTGCTCTACAAGGTTCTCTTTCCTGTACTACCAACAATTAGCACTGATCATTTCAAAAACCTTAAAATTCATTCAAACTTCCATATGAACAAAGACAGCTCAAGTGCAGAGAACATTGCCCTGGAGTACACTGGAGTACACTTAGGAGTCTCAAGCAAATGGAATACAATTTTCCTGACAGTTCAATGACAGTAAGAAGGATCAGACTTTTCAAACATGTTAGCAGGTCACACAGTGGTTTCAAATGGGGAGATTAAAAGCAAAATTTTAAAAATGCATTTTAATAGGTGCTCCAAAATACAGACAAATGCTTTCCATAATTAACAAAAGAAATTAAGTTAGATGTTTGGCACAAACTGAAAGGCAACTCCTTCTGTACCTGTTAAAACAGCTAGGTGTCCCTTGCAATACAAAGGTGGATATTTGGGCATCCAAAGAGCTTCCAAAAGCTGGCTTTCAGTGTCTGGTACTCTTTCAAAAAAATAACAAGTGTGTGATTCAGAAGATGTTTTTTCTTTTCCTCGGTTTACAAGGGAAGTTAAATTCCCTGGGTACATGTTTCTCCTGTTATTAATTAAGGACAACTTTTCCTAAAGGATATTTATAGCCAAAGGGTACCTTTCGCTCTCAGTGCACCATGAGGGCACCTTCGTATTCTCACAATAAGAAGAGCTCATGTTAAACACCAATACAAACTTGGCTTTTTTATGACGCAAGAC
>VWZD01012699.1:13477-24871 GCA_013396695.1 Sakesphorus luctuosus
ATTTTAGAGCGTACTTGTTTTTTTCAGAGAAAATAGTACCAGAAACTCTCACCACCAAGGACATGAAACATTTCAACATTTGTACAAATAATTAACCACGTGGAAAGTGTTTCAAAGCTGTTCCAAATATTTCTGCCTAATGTTGAACATAACATGGGAGTGAGGATGCAGTACATACAGTAAAAGAAAGAAAAGAAAGTACGGATTAAATATCATATACTATGTCAATACTTAATTTTTTGCAGATATATGCTAAATGGCTCAGATATTTTTGTATATTTAAATAGATTTTGCCTTGATAGGGAAGGTCAGGGAAAGAGATTCAAGAACAATTTAAATCAGATGAAGACAGGTGAGAAGAGAATTAGATGAGAAGATTTGCAAAATCTATTTTAAGCTCATGTATGCAACCCTTAACGTATTCGAATTTGAAATAAAAACATTCCAGTGATGCAACTAGTTTACATGATTATCTAAATCTTATGCAAAATACACAGCTCTACTTGAGGATAAAAAATAAGCTGCAAAATGTCAAGAACGCAGCCTCTATCAGGTAATTGTAGGTCTGCTGCTTAATCAGCAGAATACAAAATTCAGGGCACCAAATTTATGTAAATCATACGTCTTCAGATTTGAAATGCTATCCAGGTTTTTTTATGTTACTACAGGAGTAAAAGGAATGCTTTTATTTTATTGCCAAAGTATACACCCACCATTAATAACAACAGAAATATGAACTCCATATTTTAAATACGAAATAAAAATATGAAAGCTCAAGGCATTCTTTTTCCCATGAAGAGACAGACAGACTATAAACATAAAATGGCCTTCTGTTTCTATAGAGGTAAGTACTAGGAGTGCTAAGACACCAGTAAAGTCCTACTTTTCAAAACAAAATAAAGAAGGTTCATTTTGAGTATCTATTTTTTTTCAACCAAAACCTCTTCGAAATTAGAAACATTTTTTTCTTTCACAAACGTTCACAGTTTCATACACTTGATATGAAGTTTTATGTGAATTATTTTTTTTAATATATGCATATCAGAGGTGTAAGAACTGTTACAAACACAGGAATGTCACAGTTCTAGCAATACTATCTTCATTGTGAATTACAATGATAATATTTTAGTACAGAAAGTGACAAAGTGATTGACTCAACATGTATTTATAAAAAGATACAGAGAAATGACTGCACTTCATGTCATTTCCAGAGAAACTGAAGATTTGATAGCATGGCATTCTTTATATTGAGTTTTAACAGCGCTCTTCTAGTCAAGATAAGAAATAAAGGAAGAAGAATATAATAAAATAAAACCAATCTCACTGTTCTGTTTCTTGGGAGGATTTGGCTAAGCTTCCATAACTTTAATTATGACTATACCTTGGTATTTTTAAGCTTTATAGTTTATTATCTTTTTTTCTTGAATTGAGTAATAGGATAATCTGTACAAGCTGAAAGGCATGATTAATATAAAAGGCCACATAAGCAGATCAATTCAAAATGTGATATAAAAGTTGGCAATTCATATTGAAAAAAAAAATCAAAGCTATTCCAAGTGTGGGTGTCCTCACTGCAGCTACAAAAGGGGGGTTCAATTTTTAAATATATGTATTCTGAATGAACTTACTGACATTTTAGCAAGTTAATAATCAATTATAGTATTGTGAAAAGGAGAATAATATCTGAGATGCTAATTTTAATCAACAGCACCTGCTACTGTCATGGTCTCAATAAGTACACCACTGCTTTGAACAGTTTTATAATTTGCACCACAGAATGCAGTCAATGACACTGTGATGAAGAAGGTATATTTCATAGGATATTTACCACTTCCCTAACTGTGCCAAGCCTAGATAAATCAAAACTAGTCACACTCTGGTATTTGGGTGGGAATTTACTTCTTAAGGAATAAAATATTCTTTTCAAGCACACTGTGAAACATATAAACCAATACCACATTCCGCCTTACTGAACTGATTAACTGCCCTCTCAGCCTAAGTAAAAAGTCTTCTAACATTTTAAGTAAAAGTCTTTGACGTGGTCTCCCACAATATCCTTCTTTCTGAATTGGAGAGACATGGATTTAATGGATGGACTCTTAGATGGATAAGGAATTGATCAGACAGTCACATCCAGAGGTAGTGATCAATGGCTCAGAGTCCCAATGGAGATCAGCGACAAGTGGTGACCCTCAGGGGTCTGTATTGGGACCAGTGTTATTTGATATCTTCATTAATGACATAAAGGGATTGAATGCACCCTCAGTGAATTTGCAGATGATAGCAAGCCGATTCATGTTGTTAAGACAGCTGAAGGACAGAATGTCATCCAGAGGGACCTGGACAAGCTCAAGAAATGGTCCCATGGGAATCTCATGTGGTTTGACAAGACCAAATGCAAGGTGCTGCACCTGGTTCAGGGCAACTCCCAGCATGAACACAGGTTGGGGGATGAATAAAACAGGAGCAGCCCTGCAGAGAGGGACTTGTGGGTGCTGGTGGGTCAGAGGCTGGACACGAGCTGGCAATGTGGGCTTGAAGCACTGAAGGCCAATTGTATCCTGGACTGCATGAAAACCACTGTGGTCAAGAGGTCAAAAGAGGCAATTCTGTCCCTCTACTCTGCACCTGCACTGCTGTATTCAGCTCTGGGGTCCTCAGTACAGGAAGGATATCAGCCTATTGAGGAGGGCCACCAAGTTAATTAGAGGGATGGAGCACCTCTCTTATGAGGAAAGGCTAAGAGAATTGGGATTGTTCAGCCTGAAGAAGAGAAAGCTTTGGGGTGACCTCATTGCAGCCTTCCAGGGTCTGAAGGGAGCCTACAAGAAACATGGAGAAAATCTGGTTACAAGGCCATGTAGTGACAGGACAAGGAGGAGTATTTTCAAACTGAAAGAGAGCAGGTTTAGATTAGATAAGAGTTAAAAACTCACTATTCTGGGGGTGGTGAGACACTGGAACAGGTTGCCTAGAGAAGCTGTGGGAAGTGTTCAAAACCAGGTTGCATGGAACTTTGAACAACTTGGTCTAGTGAAAGGTTTCCCTGCTCAAGGCAGGAGCATTGGAATGAGATGATTTTTAAGGTTCCTTGCAACCCATACCATTTTGTGATTCTATGAACTTGCCAAAATTAAGATTTATGGTATGTCAGCTCCTTCATCACCGAAGAGTAATACTTTTTTTAAATTGCTTTGTGTACAAACAGAATTCTCTTGATGTAGTCAAGAATTCCACTTAATTTCTTATGGTTAACATTACAAAAGTTACCACTGAGAGTGACTCAACTACTACTTTACCCCATATGCCATACTGGGATACATGCACTACATATGGGCTTATTACAAATACATATGCTTATTTATAAGAAACATCCTGTTGAAATGAGCAAGATTACTCACAAAAATAGGAGTTATTGCTCAGTTTATAGCTTTGTTGGAGTAGAACCTTAATTTTTAAATACTGGAAGAGGGAGAGTCCTGAGTTTTAACTTTAAACTAGAATTCTTACAACTCTGAATGAAATCAGTGCTTCTAAACACATCATGCAAAATTATTTATAACTACTATAAAAAGCAACATCACAAATACTATTTGCAACAGTCAAGCCTGTTTTACATTAGCTGAAATTATTATTGTAGATATTGTTGGTTGTATTAAACTTCCCTGTCTTCAATCACTTCATTGTATGGTCCATAATCATTACAAAGATCAACAATAATTAAATACCTACTTCATAGTTCATTGTTATCTGTAAACTATATCTGATGTAAGTAGCAATTAGATTAAGGACTTAAAAAAGAAAGTTGCTAATCATGGATATTTGACTGAATCCCATGATTTCTAACGGCAAGTTCAGATTGACAGTTACATCTCACATCTAGTTTTTCAATGTAAATAACAGATTAGGTACATAGAGCACAATATTCTGTTTGGAACTGAAAACAACAGGAAGATACTTGTGGTCAAAATAACACCTAAACTGCTAAGCTGTAGTATTACTATGCTGTAAAAGAGATGATTCAAAAGAGACAGAAAAAATATTTTAAAACTGTATTCACAATAAAACCAATTAAGCTTCTCAGAAAAATGTCCTCAGAAAAATGTCAAACAAATTAGGGGTTTTTTTCTTTATTTTATATGGCTTCAAAAGGAAATAAAGTATCATTGCAGAAACAGAAGTCAGGCATAAAGAGATAACCATATATTTCCAGAACTGATGGTTGATTTTATCAGATAACTTTGTCAGCTGTTCATTTCCATGAAAAAGATTATCTTTCAATAAGTTAATTACTAATCTCTGCAAGGACTACATTATTATTCCTAACACTGATGATAATGTGAGAGTCTTATGTGAATTCCTAGTCTAATTCCTAAGAGATACAGTGTACTTTCAAAAAGACCAAAAGAAAACACACATCTGTATCAGAAACCAATATCTAATTTATTTTCTACATGAAAGTTGAAAAATATGTATTTAAATATACGTCTTAATACCTAAGTAACAACTTTTACCTAAATTTATATAAGCACCCCTTATGTCTTTCTTGTTACTTCTACAGTCTTGGATCTCAAAGCTTTATATGATAAAAGATCATCTTTTCTATATGAAGAATGGTCAAATTAGTATTGCTGGCTTCTCTGTAATTAATATAAAAAAGAAACCTATCAACCCCAAAGATTTAATAAATTCTAAATGTCAGGAGTATCTGGACATTTATGGAGCAGGCTTTGTGTTTGCATATGTGTGTTCTACTTATGTCAAGGGCTTTTTGAAGAAGCAAATGTCAAGTGGAGGTCTGATGATGACTGGGCATTTCGAGAGGATACTGCCATCCTGGCCACATGGTTTAACATTACCATAGACAAAACAGGCAAGCAATTTCACCTTGGAAACATGGAGTTCTCTTTCAAGAACTATAGACTTGATCTGGAAGTCTCCTGCCCACATTTGAAACAGTTACCAGGAATCAAGTTTGTCCTTAGAGAACCAATGTAAGAATGGGGATGGAATCTAGAGCTGTTACCTCAAAATGAATTAGAAGTGAAGTTGTCACTCAGTCAGAGAGAAAAGATTTCAAGAGATGAGGTGCTGCAAGAAATCATGAGAAACGAACGGCTCTGAGCAAGGAGTAGGCCTGAGGGAGTTGGCTTATGGATCAATCTGCTATTATATTTAATCTACTTTCATCTACTAGCCATCTCATTATTAAACACATTTATTAAACGGGGCTTTCTGGTTTCAGCATCACAGAACTTCTGAACTGCAGAAGAATGTACCAAGAACTTGGAGCTTCTGATCTGTACAAAAGTGTGAACTTCACTCATTTCCATTCCTTCTACATATTCCCATGGAAAAATAAGGTCTGCAGCAATACATTTCTCCTTCTTTTCATTCAAGAAGATTATAAAATGCAGGAATTAAGGACACACAGACTGTGTAGATTTTCCCACATGTCAATAACTGCATTTCATTCTCATGTGATTCTAAACCTATTCCAAAGAGACATCAGCAAAAAATAATTGTTGAGTCTCCCAGAACCAGCTCACTCCCAAGTTCACATCCTCATAGGTAGCTTGCTCCCAATTTGTATTGAAACATTTTGATTCAGAAAGCCAAAGAGTATTGCCACAACTCTACTACATACATAACATAATGCATCTTCATATATAAAACAGTGGTATTTATGCAGCATATATAACCAATAAACAAACTGTTATTGCGACTGCATTATGTGTAAAAATAAATTGAGCTGTATGGATTATAACCTGAACTAGGCGGATTGACATTGGTTTCAGAATCCCAGGGAGGCAGTAGATTGTATGGCACTTGAATTAAAAAATAAGGATAATCCAGAGATGAAGCAGGTAGAATGTTTAGGAAAAAAACCCAATACTGTCATATTGCTTCATGCATTACATCCACTTTTCTGAAAATACCTGTTGGTTTGCACAAATTCATGGAGGAAACACATCATTTACTGCCAGCAACTACTTCCTGCTAAATTTGTCACAAGCCAGGAATTGAATTTTCTCTTTTTTTTTTTTTGTTTGTTTAATTGAGGAATGCGAAATTTAACAAGGGATGGGGGAAAAAAACTGTCTATATCATGACAATGAAAATGTATAAAAACCTATGCACCTATTTGCAGAAGTACAACCCCTCCATATCCAGTATTACATTAAGAACTTGTTTATATATATATGTAAAATGACAGACAGGAACTAATGGATCTGCACTTTGGAAGTACATACTCCTTGGTAATACACAGGTAGTTCCAGAGGCAAGCACAATAGAAATCTTGTAGAAGTAAAGGAAGGTCTATGACTGCATAAAGACCATTAGTGGCCAGAAGAAACAAGCAACCAATATACCAATTCAGCCATTCAATGGCTTTATTGATCACAATGAATTGGGGCGAATTCAGAGATCACTATAAGGATGTCCAATCCAAGGGGTAGCATGCATCTAAATCTTCTCCCATATTAAAGCTCTTTTATTCCTGAAATACTGATCCTAGTACATTTGGGAAAAAAAAAAAAAACAACAACACATTTGTCCAGAGTATCCAAACATCATATACCCTGCAAAACTGGTGCCATAATGCCTCCTGCATGAGAGTAAATGTTGGACATGACCACAGCACACGCAGCTAGGGCCTCAGGGTGCAAGACAACTCTTTTGGATATATTGTAAGTGTACTTGCTGCACTCACATTAATGATGATGCCAACAGTTTCAGGTCTATGTATAATCCCAGGCAGCTATATGTGGGAGCCAGTCTCCGAGCATAAAAGCCATCAATGTCTGCAGAGTATTCAGTGGACCACTTGATGTGCTGTGTATGATCTGGATTTGTAACTGTCACCATTCTGTAGAGAATGCTTTGGTTTAGCATAAACAATCCTTTGTGTCTTTTCTGCTTCCAATTTTTGCCTCTTATTTTATCTATTTAGATGTGTAACAGAGCACTCTTATGACCACAAAGTATTCAGAAGTTTGCAAACAGATATTTCAACTTTGCTTTCATTGCCTCTTGTAAATGTCAGGCAGTGAGACAATCTGGTACAAAATTTGTTAACAATGATCAATGGCTTTGATTAAAAGTAAGAGCAGAGGCTCTCTGTCAGTTAAAAGAATAAGTTCTCTTCAAGATCACTGATTTTGATGATTCTTAATAAACTTTTCTTAGTAACTTATCTAATTCAAGATGTAGGCAGAATGGGTTGAGATTTTTTTTGTGTGCCATGATCTGAAATACATTTGAGATGATACTATAATCAAGGCTCAGGAAATAACTTAATCACATGCCTTTGTTAGAAAATCATACTCACAAAAGATAAGATTGATTAAATTTTAGAAACTCTGTGAAAAATTAAGGCTATTCAAAGTAATTTGGACACAGAACCCTTGAGATTGCAAATGTCAGTTTAGGAAAAGTTTCTGTTGCTAGGAGACTAAAACAACAACATGTCTATGTAGTAAGAGTACTTCTGATATGTCAAGAAGAAAATGGCTTCATTAAAGGAAAAATGAATGCTAATTAATATACCTAACAGTAAATAAAAACAATTTCATTCAAGAGTGGTAACAGTGCCAGAAACCTGTCCTGATGGCAGACTAGCTGCAGTCTTAGTGTTCTTCAGAGCGGATTCTCTAGCTGCCATTCATTCCCATGCCCAGTAAGCTTACCACTTGCTCATAAATATATATATATGTACACGAAGGTCATCCCTCTGTTCTCTCAGCCAAGAAAGCGCTCACATAATTATTTTCAGGAGACTAACTGATACTTCAAAGTAATACTTGAAATTAATTTCAGAACATGCAAAGAAATTCTTCTGCTTTGTTCCATCTGCAAGACAGTTTTGAACTTCATCTCAGAACTGTGAGAACACAACAAACTTCCCTCCAACCTATCAGCCTTATCCCTCCATAGACCCAAGGACCTTGGGCAGTGAAACTGATAGACACAAAGTAATTCTTTCCTAGCACAGGTCACTGTTCAAAGCCAAGAAGTAAACTGTAAGAGGATTCATTCAGTTCCTTGACACTGACCTAGAATTCCAAATCCAACTATTACAAACCTGTTTTGCTGTATATGAAGTCAGGTGCTTAATATGGCAGATATAAAAAGTCCTTGTCCAAAATTATGAATGTTATTTAAGATGCTAAATTTTAGTGTACAGTTTGGGTAAGAACATGCATGTCACCATTTACTAAAGCCCAGCAGTAACTGAGTTAAGCCAAAGCAATGCCAGTAATTTTGATCATCTCCCATACCTTATAGATTTCCTGAGCTGAGATACCTAGATTTTGAAAGGTCAACCCCCAATGAAATAATATAACGAATTTGTGCTACCTCACAGAGCAGGTGAAACAGTTATTTTTTTGCATGTTCAAAAGTCAATGAAGAGAGACCAGTTAAAATGCTTAGGGAAATATGTGGAAATGCTTATTAAATATGTGAACTACCATAGATGTTTATTAACTGTGTGACATCAGGAACAGAAGAATTCTCAAGTGATTCCAGCACACTAATCCTTTTTTCAATATTGTTTTTGATTTAAAGGGTACTTCTACAGAGGTTAAAGATTTATATAGTTGCATCATGCAAGAGGTGCTGAACCAAGTCAGTCTAAAGACAGGGAAACAAGTGTCTTCTGTGTTAATGGGCATCATTCCAGTTTTCTCCTTTAAAAAAAAAATCATAAAATAAAACTCTGTATAAGGACATGAAAAATGGATTTTGATAAAAAGGGTATCAGTTCTAGTATGAACAGATACACAGAACATGCCAAATTGACCATAAAGTGTGCCCGTTCAGGTCTAGCCTATGGAAACATCACAAAAAAATAGGTGTATCATATTGCACTACTCTCAGTCAGCATAAGTAGCATAGATTGAACTTTTTTACTGCATTCTCTCTTCATATAAAGAAAACTGATCAATGAACCACTTATCAAGCCTGAACAATACAAATCTGCTGAATTCAACAGAGCTGTTGCGAAAGACGCTTGAATAGGACAAATGACTTAGATAAAGATTCTTTGGCTGGTCACCAAGGACCTCCCATATCAGAAGCAATAACAACTTATCACAGATAAACACCTTGCTAAAATCTTTCAAGTAAGCCTGTGAGAGAAGTGACTGTTGATCTGGGAACGCAGCTAGAGCTGTAATGCAGCACAACATAATAGTGCTTTGAATTAAAGTTCTAAACAGTTCCCATGAAACCAACTATCAAGACCTGTCAGACCTAACTATAATGGTTTTCTACAAAGTGGAATTCTCTACAGAACTTTACTCATGTGAGAACAGCAAGTGTTCCTGTTTAGTATTTATCTAAAATATATGAGACATATATATTCTTTACAGAAGATAGATACATATATATATATATGTATACATATCTATGTCATATTTTCATCTCATGTAAAAGACTCAGGTTGAGGAGAGAGATGTTTCCACTTTGAATTTGGTGCTGATTAGCACTGACTTTTGTTTCAAGCACATATTACTCCCTTGCACTCTCTCTGTCATGTGGTACAGCATATGAGAGCCTGGTCACAAATGTTAAGTCCATAAAGTACACGTCTGAGTTATTTACGCTACCCACAGCACATGGCAGTACACAAGGAGAATGTGCAACAGCAACTGCTATTATATGCTGCACAAGAGGAATGAAAAAAAAAGACAGGAACAACCTGCTGGAGAATAAACATTTGAGGAAACATCAAGGAATAAGGATAGAGAAACAGAAAAAGACAAAAAGAATGTATGTTGAAAGAGTAGTTTCCAGCTGGAGTTCAAATAAATCCTGGAAAGCAGAGGCCTTTTCATAAACACAATAAACATTCTTTATCTTAGGAGTAAGCCAGGAGGAGCTCTGAAACAGAAACCTCAGTACAGATGAAGAGCAGATTACACCACTATTGGGGAGAGCTGAAATTACATAAAAAGGAGTTGTGCAAAGAACTTGCTTTTTCTCAAAGGTCCTAATAATATGCTGGAGTATTTTGGGGGTTTGCAACATTGTCTTCTAATCACCGTGGGGCAGAATGCCCTGAAATAAATGAAAGAACTCTTTTCTCTTCAATACAATACTATTAAACTCAAGGATCACCACAGATGTAATGTTTTTAATTACAGAGGTTTTCACTAAATCTCTCTCATATGGTCTGGAAAATTTATTCCTCTATGAAACTTCTGCCTACACAGCAAATTCCTTTTATATATTTGACATCTCCAAATGCAATGAATCCTATCACATTTATTAAAAACTCTGATTTGTGAATTTTCTTAACCTAGCAAATTGTATGTTTTTGAACAATGAAAATTGTACCCTTAACCAGCATTCCTCCTCAGCATCCTAACTACCTACCTTTCAGCAACCCACAGAGTCTCCTTATTCACAGAGCAATCCTGTGGTCACCATTTATCATCTTCTCTTCCTTACAAAACAGTTACCTAATTGAATTATGCAACTCAAGAAAGGCAGCTCATGCAAGNTCATGTGAAGAGAGACAGAGAAGCAGCAATATTTCATTATTTGTCATGTAAAATTAAGGGGTCTATCCAGTGCAGTGCACTCTGGAGCCACAGTGTCAAAATAACAAATAGCTCTAAAATCATAGGTGCCATCTTTTTGGCACCCAAATACCACATAAAANTTATTAAAAACTCTGATTTGTGAATTTTCTTAACCTAGCAAATTGTATGTTTTTGAACAATGAAAATTGTACCCTTAACCAGCATTCCTCCTCAGCATCCTAACTACCTACCTTTCAGCAACCCACAGAGTCTCCTTATTCACAGAGCAATCCTGTGGTCACCATTTATCATCTTCTCTTCCTTACAAAACAGTTACCTAATTGAATTATGCAACTCAAGAAAGGCAGCTCATGCAAGAGTATCTAACAGATGGGTAGACAGTTCTTAATATAAATAAGTTTAAAATCTGAATATTGGCATGTTCCTGTTGTAGCTGAAAATTTTAGTTGAACGCTAGAAACTCTTTCCCAGGCTATTTTTTCATTTCTTTATTATTTTTCCCTTAACTGGTGTGATAATATTTGATAAGACAACTAGCCCTTAGTTAATTGTNAATATACTCTAAAAGATTTTCTTGCATTTGAATAAACTAGCTCTATTCAACAGTCCTTACTGGTTCTTTTAATCATGAAAATGCTTGTTGAACTCAATGGGAGTTTGAGTGAGCAATGCAGATCAGAGTCCTAGGAGACAGTTAAAATAGTCTCTAGAAAACAATTATTACAGGTTATACTCTGTTGAAAGGCCACAGAAAAGATTTTTTTATATATATAAATGTAACATACCTTGGAAAAAGTTTATGTAGCTAAGACCTTTAAAAGGAAAAAAGAAAGTCCCACTT
>VWZD01012699.1:24894-40553 GCA_013396695.1 Sakesphorus luctuosus
AAGTCCCACTTAATTGCTTGCAGCAGCAGAAATATAACTATTGTATTTATTAGTTTACAAATGGCATTCTCAAGGTATCTCATTGCATTTTTTTAAGTGAAATACTTTCCCAAATATTTGAAATGTAGAGCAAGGTGAACTAAATCAAAATTTTGCTGAATTCCCAAGTACCTCTGTGTCACTGCCCACTCCTGCAGGATATGGCTCCAAAACTTTAAGCTTGGATCACTAGCAAATTTGCTTTCTTCCTCTCACTTCCACACTGCAGCTGGAGTATTGCATAAAGCTGATATTGTGAAAAAACTGACTCTATTCAGGTGCTAAATGTCAATATTGACTTCACTGATACTAAAATTTTACCCAATGCTTACCATGGGATAAAACTTTTAATGCAGATCGATCTATGTATGCAAGACAAGGAAGTGGACTAAGTCAATAGCTGTGAGAACCCTAATGCATTTTTCCTAAGGAGGGCAACAGATTAATTATATTAAATTATTGAAATGTGTTCATGTGTGGCTTGTACATATGTTTGCTCACTCTACTTTACAGAGATGTTCTGGTTGTTATGTTAGGGAACAAGATCTTGGAGTTATCTGGTAGAATTTGATCAACAAACTGTAAGCGCCCCTGTACCACCACCAAACAGACATTCACGTTTAGCAAGCTCTCCTTTCAAAATCTAAGCTATTTTAGGCAGCAAAAATAAAATACCAGCAAGATCTAATATGGGAAAAGACATATTTGTGGACTAAAAAAGAACTGTAGCTAATAAAATTATAATAAATTCTATTTGAGAATCAACTGATTCTCTAAGAAATGAGAGTTATTTCCCTATACAAATTCTAATTAGTAAGGGCTATTTTTAGGATATGATCTATGTTAGCCTCCAGTGAATCATATCTCTGTCTTATTAAAACAACACAAATAGAATACAATTAAACCAGCTAACAGTGACCGTAGTTTTCTGGGGGCTCAACAACTGTGTCCGGTAATATGTAGTAATGGGCATACAAATAAAAATAAAACAGAGTATAAATGTTTTCTTGATTAATTATATCACATACTGTTAATGCTTCAAGCTACAGTTGTTGTGCAACTGGGAATCAAAAGAGCAGAGTTATTGACAAGTGTGGCTGGAGTTAATGTGATTTCTATAAATATGAAATAGTGCTGAGTTACATATATCAACAGTTATCTCTGCATGAATAATTCAAAATGTCAAAGAGTACAGTAGTAACTGTCTGGAAAAAAAAACCAATAAAACTTGGCATTTAAAAAAAACCAAAACATGCACTGTCTGTATACCTTTCACTAAGATTTGCTTTAGAAATCTTGAACTACTGGTCTACCAGGCAAAGAACGGTTGTTGTGTTTACCTCCTAAAAAAAATAAAAATAATAATAATAAAAAAAAACAAACAAAAAATACCAAAATGTTTCAGCAAAGTTACCAGCATTTTCCTTAAGTAATTTTTGCATTCTTTATATCCCAGAATTTTAAGTGTGTGTTTGGGGACAAAGAATGATACCACAAACATTCATAATAGAGCAGACAACAACAACAACAAAAAAGTAGATAACATTTGCTGCTGCTGAGTAGCAACAATTAAAAAGTTCAGAGAGGTAGCATACAGTAATGCTTTAATGACTGTTAACATTTATCATCATGTCCATTCTTTATTTATGAAGAAAACATTTATGTCCTGCATGAGTTACCACCCATCAATCCATCAGATACAAATTTAAACTGCATTACTTACATCCTAAAAAGATTAATCTCTAAGGCTAATTTATATTTACCATTTATTTTGCAGTATTCATAGCAAATTTTATGAGCCCAGAGTTTTTTTTTAAAAAAATGATAAAAATAATCATGGTACGGTCTTATATATTTTTAAAATGCTATTCTGCACAACCATAACAATATTCTCACATTAACTGTCACAACACAAAAAACAGACCATCAAAATGCTGAAGAGTCAAATTTTAATCTGATGCAAATAGCTAGTGCACTCAGGAAGGTATAAATCCATTTACCATCATTTACCAAACAGGATTTTCTCAACAAACATGCTCAGATTTCTTTAAACATTCAGAATGAAATACAGAATAAATCATTTAATGCTAATTTAAGTATAATGCTAATTTTAGTGCGATATAGTGGTCAAAGTAAGGCTTAAAGCATGATGCATTTTTTTGCACACAGAAATACAAAGATATCATTAAATATTATTACATTTCATGACAGGAAGTATGATTGTGTTGAAAATGCAATCAGGTTTCTTTGTCAGTCTAATAACAAGAATTTTAACGTGCTGCTGCCAAAACCCAGTGAAGCATAGTATTGCATTCAAGGAACAGCTAGATTCTAATTCTCTGTCTGGCTGAGAACAACTGAAAATATCTCAACTGTTACACTTTATTTTTCCCTGCACTCTATACAGAATAAATCAAGAAAAATAACGTTTAAAATGGATTAATGAGAAAATACGCCTTTTTTAAAATTCCTGTACTTTTCTTTTATAGTCTCACACATTAACTTACCCAACAGCATTGCACTCACTGCTAATGAAAAGAAAGCAGGCAGTACAAATCTTCTTAAGCCTCCCGTGGCAAGAAAACTATTACAGAATAAATAGGAGACAGTCTCTGGAGCCTTTCCCTTGTCTGCTTGTTTTACAAAAGGCAGTAAGGATCACACTGAAGTGTCAAAGCTGAATAAACCACTAGCAATTGGGTTTATACCCTTTGGCTAGTTAGTCCTTCATAGATGATGATTCGACTTTGTCCAAAAAACAGGATGTGAGAAACAATGCAGAATCTACCAGAGGCTGTAGTCAAGATTAAAATGTAGACAAAGAAACAATTTGCTTCTAAAGGTTTGCAAGGAAGGGCTTGTCACAGGACATTAATTCAAGCAAGCTGCTGTTACATCAAACCAGTGCATCTAAATACAGTTAATCTGACGCTTTTCATGTTGCATTCTACGAAGCGTTTGGCTTCGGCGTGTTGGAGCCCCTGGGTTTGGTGTCACTGAAGAACACGAGAGCTCTCTGCTCTTCCTTCTTGCATTAAAATGCACATTTAGCATCTAGAAAACCACGTGGTAAATGGTGGGTGTTTTTTTTTCTTCAAGCTTTATTATTAGCTGTAATTGACACCTACTATGGCATATTTTAATAAACTTACACTTCTTGTCTTTGTTGTAGGTAAACATATGTATAAAGGAGTTTTAAATAACAAAATAAGGAGGATTTTCTTCTCAGGCTATCACAAACAGTAGGGGGAGACCCTGACAATAAGTAGGCAACACTGGGTTTTAATGACTACTTTATGAAATAAGCAAGAAGAATGGTAGTAAATCTGTATTTCTTTTATTGTTTTGGTGGTTTTTTCCCATAACTTTGTATTCACTGTAGATAGCTGATAAAAAAAACCCTGATACATGGAATTGATATTTGTCTTTGACAATTTACTGTAGAGAAATTTTGAGCATCTAATGTTCTCTTGAACTATGCACTGACAATTTTTTTTTAAAAGCTTAAATGTTAGATGTAATGCACGACAATTTCCTTTACAAATAACAGGAATTTCCTTACTACTCATGGAAATAAAGTTTTTATGTACTTACAAATAAAGCAAGTATGAATAACTATGAAAATTAATTCAAGCGCAGCCTATGTATTATTAACCAGTTTTAACTTGTTAATAATGAATCCTAGTCTAGACAGAGACTTCCATTTTTTTTCAAAGCTACTTATATTTTGTTTGTATTCCAACATCATGTCATCTGAACCAAAGTTAATATTGACAAGAATAATTGCATTGCTTTCCCCCAGCTTATAAAAAAATACATTGAAAATGCCTTAGTGTTAGGTTAAACACCCACCCTTCCTATTGATGCTCCTTTCTCCTGCCTTGTATGACTCAGCTACTCATGTAATACTTCCATCCATTTCTGTTGATTCTAATTGTATTTGTTTGTGCAAATAATCATGGCACTATTCACAATTTCCACTTCTGTTCCTTCTTTGACATTTCTATAGAACAGGTCTGTGCATTTACCTGCTACAGTGTCTTACCATAAAACCACGTCATGAATATTTAGAGGAAGAGTAAGAGCAGAAATTGGGTCACGTATGGATATTTTTCTAATTTAAAACTGATCTCTCTGTAGAGTTCTTTACAATAAGCCTCGTCTTGCAAAATTCTAATGTCATTCCTAAATAATTCATTTTCAGTCAATTATGTTACATACAAAAAACCTCAGAACTAGAAAGGAATGATTTTCTCCAATACACAAAGGCAAGACAATTACCTAGTTGCTAGCCAAGATGAAGGAGAAGACTATCAGTCTAGTCCACAAGAATACTGTGGCAAGACACAGCATTAATACCTACCCAAATATTAGTCAAAATTCCAATTAGTGCAAGAATATTTTATGATGACAACTGATGGACTACAAACAGGAAACCCTTCCATCATAAATCACAGCCAACTGAGTGCCACTCAAATAGTAATTAAACGTTGGTCATTCTTTAATATCTTCATGCCACATGAGTAGCAGAGCTCATTGCAAAGGAAGTTGAACTATGCTTTACTACAGCAGAATGCGCTAAGGCAGCCGATTCCAGTACCTTTGCACTTTTAAAACTGCAATTTACTCCAAGTTATCGCAGTCACTTAAGCCCTTCAAAGCAAGTGACTTGTGACCACATCTCCTTGGTGCTAGAATAACAAAATTTGCCCTTTCTGTTACTTTCTACATAACTCCTTGTGATGGGCAATCTGTCTACAGAACACATATTCACTGGACACATCTGATAATAAAAACATTGAAGGGAATATAGAAAATAAGTCAATCATGCTCTCCTAATATAATTAAATGTACAACATATTGTACTCCATATGTTTTTATGTAAATAAAACATCAATCTAAAATGCAGAGGAAAAAATTTAAAAAATACAAATTCTGTCACCAATTTATGCAACTGGACTTAATTTGGATGCAGTTTGAGTTTGGAAATGAAGATTTAGATCTTATTCTTCCTTACTGTAATCAACAACACTATCGGACATACTGGGAGGAGTGTGGAATCCTAAGAATCTCTTACCTGACGGAACAGGGCTTGAAAGAAAAATAAGAGGACATTTTTACTAAGACTTTGAAAAAAAAAAAAATCTATGAATTATAACTTTCCTAATTCAGTCCTGAAGGCAGCCTGATGAAAGAATAAACTAATTCATACAGCTTTCTGTGCAGTCTTCCTGTAGCTAATTCATTCTGGCTGCTAGCTTCCCAAAAGTAGCACAGTGACACTTGGAGCAGGACTCATTCTCAGAAACCTTAGGCTTCACATGCTTAGTGGCTGTGCTACTTCTCCCAACTCTTTGAAATAGGAAGATTTAGACCCTTCTGTGAATATTAGCACTAAAGTCCAACTGTTCTGCTGTTTGGGAAACAATCCTTAAGGACCCTGGGGAGAAGAAAAAAGGAAAGGACAATAAATAAAAATAGTAGAAAACGGCTAAAGTGCTTTTGGTAATTATTATTTTCATTACTGCTGAGTAGGACTTGCACAGCATCAAGGTCTTTTCTGCTCCTCATACCATCCCACCAGCAGGTAGGCTGGGAGTGCAGAAGTTGGGAGGGGACACAGACAGAAAAACTGACCCAAGGGACATTCCATACCATACGACATCATGTTCAGTGTACAAAAGCTGGGGAAGAAGAACAGGAGGGACATTGAGAGTAATTGCATTTGTCTTCCAAAGTAGCTGTTACACATGATGGATCTGGGCTCTCCTGGAGATGGCTGAACACCTGCCTGTCCATGGGAAGCAGTCAGTGAATTCCTTGTCTCATTTTGTGTATGTGCATGGGTTTTGCTTCACATGTTAAACTGTCTTTATCTCAACTCTGAGTTTTCTCACTGATATTCTTCTGATTCTCTCCCTGTCATACTGCAGCAGAGTGAGCGAGCAATTGTGTGGTGCTTAGTTGGCCCCTGGGGTTAAACCACAATATTTTGCAAGATGTTTGTACTATAGTAAAGATAATGGCTTATGGGTAATTAGCCATTATGTGTAATTTTTGCTTGCACATCCATAAACATTATTTCAGTATAAACATGCAGAACTTATTTGACTTAAATCTATATATTGGAAAATCATTATTTTTGTCAGCAGATGATACCACATGCTTAGATCTACTCCTCAGATTTTTGAACTTTCAGATGAGTTATATAGTTAGTTCATAGCCTCTCTGTAACATTAAGGAGGAACACAATGTTCCTTTAGCATTATATTTAAAATTGGATCAGATTTCTGGAGTCTAACCATTGAAGTTGTCTTGTCCGACACAAAACTCTGAAAGGATATTAAGCCAAGCAGCTACATTTAGCACTTAATAACATGGTGAGATTTACTGTCTCTAGTCTACATACAAGAAGTTCTCCATTATTCATCCATTACTTACATATTCAGATATAGGCAGAATTTTCTGGTAGAGCTATATCTCAAAAAGGGAAACAAAATCATCAAGTGAAAAGCCAAAGAGGGCCAGATGTTCAGTTGATTCAAATAGGTGGAGAGCATTAAATCAGCAAAGTTGCTATTCTCTTTGAGCCCATTTAACCAAAATAACACAAAAATCCCTTCACAGGCAGCACCACTAAATAGGAAGTCGGTGGGACTTAAAAAGCACACCTCTAAAGTTTCTGCATTTAAAAATGCAAGTGATTTATCAGCAGTTAGAGTTGGGAGACTGTTTTTCCAAGATGAACCTCAGAGGGGATGAATTAAATCAATGCTTTTATATACACTGAACAGACAGCATTTTATTTTTCAGTATGAATACAATAAAGAAGAATGTGAACAAGAAAATGAGAGAGAAAAGTCTGGCAATAAACTAATTTTGGTTCTCTAGCAAAGATTTAAAGGAAATAAATTACATTCCACTGAAATTTTAAATCACCTTTCATGTAACAAACACAACTCGAATAAAAACAATGTCTAGTCAATTCCTGTGTGGGTATTAACCCTCAAATTACATGTTTGCTATACATTTCTTGGAATGCACCTACTAATCAATGTTTTTGCATCCATAAGGTTTTTTAAGAAAACCAGCCTGCTTTCTAACAATAGACTAGATAATGAGGTCAGGGAACAAAAGTAGCAGTATCAAATATTTAAAATACTTGTATATTGCCTAGCTCAAGTTGCTATTTGGATGTTTTGTCCCAATTACAATTTCAGAAAACATAAATTCAAAGGCCAAGGAACAGAGAGACAAAGGGAAATGGTTTCTTCATTGTGAGAACATCCCATCACTAAAAATATTGTCCAAGCCTTTCAGCTTACATCTTACACTCCAAATCAACAGCAAAACTAAAACCTGTTCAACAACTAAAGTGGTCATGTAGATGGAGCTGGTAAAGATGGCATATCCTTTCCTAAATCCCCAAAACTCCTACATATAGTTTGATCTAACATTTACACTGATATTCTCCATGCTTTCTCATTCTTGGAAGATGATCTTTTTAAGGTTCAGAAAAGAACATCAATCACTTCCAATCACAAGGGTTGCCACTTTACTGAAATAATTTGACTATTTCTTTCCTCAAACTGTATCTACTTCCTTGCATTCTGATTGACTATACATGTCTGATTTGCACAAGTTAATTTTTAAATAACTGCATAATGTACTATTCCTTTTACTGTGATTGCCGAAAACCTATCATTAGCCAATCAAAGAGCAAGGATCTGCACAATCACTCTGGGATATTTTTCAGTAACTGCTCTGTGAATATGTAATTTTCCTCCAATATGCAAATGTCACAAACATGTTCCTAGGACTCTGATTGGACCCATGGTTCAGAGCTTTAAAGTTGTTATCCATGTTTCCATCCAAACTTTCTTATTTCTCAAAAATCTAAAAGCTTTAGAACATGAAAAAATGAGAAAAATAAAAGAGGGGGAAAAAAGAAAACCCAAACAAAAACCCCCACACAACACACCCTTCCCCAAACAGAACACACACAAAAAAAAAGACTTCCATGCTCAAACATTAGAAGACTCTATTAGAAGAACTCTAAGTTCAAGCTCTCAGTTACCAACATTAACCACTGTGATGCCTGTGCAATAACCAATAGCACACATGAGAAGAACAGAACACAGCTTAAGCCCTACTAATCCTGATTCTCTTAACAAAAGCAAAGGAAAAAATTAAAACATTATATAGAGAAACATACTTTTAAAACATCTAAGATATCCTTCAGGTTCAAAACATATATAGATTTGCCAATGACTTTAACAGAAACATTAACATGTCTCTTCCTTCACTCTTTGCAAATCAGTTGCCTAACTGGCCAAAAGCAACTGTCAAACTATGCTGATTTACTGAACTTTTCCAGCAGAATAAATGACTGTGTGGTACCAATTTACTTGCTATTTCCATCTAATAGAAAGAATACCTCTGATGTTATAATGTCAGTAGATACCAGGTTTTTACACAAAAATGGATATCACCTGGAAGTTAAAAGCAATATTATTTTGGTCTTGGGCAGTTATATGAATTTGACAAAAATCCCAAATTTTTTTGAATGCAAATATTTTACTGAAGCATAGAAAACACCACATTTTTATATAGTGTGTTTAATTTAGAATTATTCTAAACATACATTAAAACTATTAGGTTGTTTGATACAACAATGAAAGAAATAGATAGGAAACTCTGAATATTAATACCAGGGTTACCTATAGGAAATAAGTTGATAAAACTTCCGGATTAAGAACTCCACATCTCCTGAGAGTTTTTCAACTAGTTCCTGGTACATACAGCGACGACATTAGCAATTGAAAATGTGTGAAAGTGAGCCTTTTATTATCAGGCCAGAAACATTAGGAGCACTTCCTATAGGGAAACAGTGTGGCAACCTAAAGTACTGTGGCAACTGTTTCCAAACGTATGGTAAACAAGTCATCTCCCAGGGAGAACATCCAAACTGGAAGAGTGCTATAAATATTACTTGTTTTAAGACAAAATAAATAAAAAGCTTATTCCTGGTTTTATGAGATATTCTACTTTCAGAACTGAAAACAAGAGCAATCTATTATTCCCCAGAGCCATGAACACTGACAAATGTGCAAGAATTCTTGAGCTTAATGTCACAACACACAGGTACATCCATCCAGACAGCAAAAAATATGCCTGCTTACACTCATGGTGAGCTAAGTCCAGATGAAATACCAATAAGAATCTTCATAAACTGAGGAGCAATGCCTGAGATTAAATTCAAAGTTTTCTAATTATGAATGTGGAGCTAGAAATTACAGCTCAACTTAAATACATGCCATCTTGGGAGAATCACAGACTACGCCATGTTGGAAGGTACCCACAAGCATCACTGAGTCCACCTCCAGGCCCTGCACACAACCACCCTTGAATTCTGTCAGGCTTGGTGCTGTGACCACTTTCCTGGGGAGTCTGTTCCAGTGCCCAGCCACTCTCTGGGTGAAGAACCTCTTTCTACTATCTGACCTAAACCTCCCCTGACACAACTTCAGGCCATCCCCTCAGGTTCTGTCACTGATCACTACAGAGAAGAGATCACTGTCTGCCCCTCCTCTTCCCCTCGTGAGGAAGTTGTAACTGCAATGAGGTCTTCCCTCAGTGTCCTCCAGGCTGAACAAAGTGCCTTCAGCCGCTCCCCATATGGCTTCCTTTCAAGGCCCTTCACGAGTCTTTGTTGCACTCAGCCTAATATCTTTCTTATATTATGATCTCCAAAACTGCACACAGTATTCCAGGTGAGGCTGCCCCAGTGCAGAGCATAGCAGGACAATCCCCTCCCTTGAGCAGCTAGTGATGCTGTGCCTGATGCCCCCCAGGACATGGTTGGCCCTCCTGGCTGCCAGGGCCCTGCTGACTAATATTCAAATAGCCATCGACTAGGACCCGTAGGTCCCTTTCCACAGCACTGCCTTTCAGCATCTCATTCCCCAGTCTATACATACATCCAGGACTGCCCCATTCCAGGTGCAGAATCCAGAACTTCCCCTTGTTGAACTTCATATGGTTGGTGATTGCCCAGTCCCCTGACCCAGCAGCATATTAGATCAATATGTAGACAGGTTGATTATTCTAAAACAACACTTGACACATGTCTTATTTTGAAAGAAGCCTTAGCAGGTTTGAAGGGAGATCCTTAATATTTAATAACCATCCCATATCTTACTAAATATTAAAAATGAAGGCAGAAGCTTCTGACCTATGTGCAGAATAGAACCAAATGCTAGAACAAAGTTATTTGTGTTAATTTCCAGGTGAGTATCTTTTCTCCAGCCAAAACATTACAAAAGCTTATGGCTACAATGGAGTTGGAATACTTACTGATTTTCTACAGAATATATTTTGAACTCTAATTTAATTCTAATTTAGAGTCAAATATATACATTCTAATTATTTTCCCATGAAATAGAATTTGTGTTTTTCATTCATCTCTCACATGTATCTGCTTGCCTTCGGACAGAATAACTGTTCATTATGGAAGAGCGAAGTGTCTGAAATTCAAGTTAAACTGGCAGTCATGTCATTAAAATACTCATATTTTTAACTTGCTGAAATAGTCAAGGGCTTGTTGAGATTTAGAATGGAAAAAAAAAGTTTCCTGTGTTGTTTTTTTGTTTTAACAGGAAATCTAACAGCTTCACTTGCACCAGCTGCAGTTATAATTTGTCATGTCCTAAGTTTCTCAAAAAAGGAACTATTTATCATGCTGACTATTTATGCTTAAAACACCACTTTTGCAGTCTCTGCAAGATACAACACAGCACTTTTATCTATGTCTTAAGCTTCAACTAGTTTTCTAGTGAAAATATGACTTAAATGCTCTCTGACATTGAGGAGAAATAGAAGAAATCTGGTTTTCCAATCTCTCAAACCCGTTTTCACTAAATATCCTACATACTATTACATAATGAATAAACTCCCAGTAAACATTTTGACCTGTATTACTTAGAAAAAGAAAGATTTGCACGTTTGCTTAGATTCCATTTGACACACAGTGTCAGAGGCTGACTAACATCATAGTTAAAACTGCTCCAGTTACTAAAGAGCCATTCCAGTACAGTTCAAAACCCTTAGTCAAGACAAAATCTGTTTGTCAGGATGATACTTATTAACACTTGAAATAGGAAGAATTGAAAAGATGCCACAGGTTTGAAATACTTGGGGACAAAATCTGACTACTTGCTGTGGTAACGACACAGAAAGAGGGAAAATTTGTGTTTAGTTTTGGGCCCCTCACCACAAGAAAGACATTTTGGTACTGGAGTGTATCCGAGAAGGGCAATGCAGCTCTTGAAGAATCTGGAGCACAGGTCCTATGAGGAGTGGCTGAGGCAGCTGAGACTCTTTAGCCTGGACAAAAGGTGGCTCATCAGGGACCTCAGTGCTCTGTCAAGCTTTGGAACAGGCTGCCCAGGGAAGGTATTGAGTCCCTAGCAGTGTTCAAAAAACGTGCGGATGTGGCATTTAGGCACATGGTTAATGGTGGATTAGTGGTTTAGTGCTGCGTTAATAGCTGGACTTGATGACGTCACAGTTCTTTTACAACATTAACTATTCTGGTTCTGTGACAGTAAGGCAGTGCCAGCATATGAATTGCACTGCAGTGCTTACACTGCACATACAGCAAAAAACATTTGCACTTGTCAGTTACTCTTATGTGGTCTTTTCTGATACTCAAGAAAAATTACATTCTGTGGTGTTTACAAACCAAAGTCAAGCTCCTTGTAATGCCATGCCCTTGGTACACTGTATGTGACAGCTTTGCCAGAGGTAATATTATTTCCATATCTAAGTGCATGAAAGAGTTTTTCTTTTAATCACTGAAAGTAGGTGAGTTCCTAATATACAAGGAAGAAAATGGGGCAGCACATAATACAAGAACATAAGTAACATTTGGTCCAAATGCAAACAAAACCAAAGAGTATAAGGAAAATTATTTTCCTAGTTAACAGTTGAAGTAAATTATCTTCATGTTAAAGCAGGAAGAACATGGTAGAGGAGGTGAACCTCTTGTTCTGGCAATGACAATACATAGAATTACATCAGAGGTCCTTTCTATTATATTCTCAGTGGTCATTTGTACTGTTTCATAACTTCATCTGGTCCACAAGCATATTGTCAAGTCTATCTAATTCATTGCATTGCATCCTCCAGACAGACTCAATCTGAATTTGAGTTCACAGAATGTAAAATTACTTCTATGTTTATAATGTAAATGGAAAAGTGTACATATTCTGGAGAAAAGGTACTCTTAGGATTTGACTGATAAACATAAGCTTTGAATTTTATCAGTAACACTGGTAGCATTCTTGCACTTGATAAGCTAATAGAAACATTAGGCCATCTTGTATTTTTGTCTCCTCTACCAGATGTGCTTACTTATAGGAGGTGTAATTTTATGTTTTCTATCTTTTATGTTGTTATGATTATGCAAATCCTATTTAGACAAAATGAAAATCCTGCAACTGTGCCAAAACAGCATTACTAGATTTTAAAATTATTCTATCCCACAGAACATTTAAGAAACAACCAGTTTTAGATTTTATTCCCTTCAAATATGAGTCTAATGTTCTCTGCCAAGTTGGCAAAAACATGACATGAATTCAGTGTTGTAAATTTATTGCACATTGAAGTGCTTTCCTTCTCTTAGCTACACTACATTGCTTTCGCAATTATTGCTCAAATAACAACGAGTACCTCTCCCTTTTCTTCCTAATCTCTGTCACTTCTTGTGATGAAAACTGTCAAACTCTTCTAACAGAAATATGGTTTTGCTGCCACTGATATCAGGAAAAGCATTTGCTGGTTTAGTGAGAACATCACAAATGACCTCTCAGATATCTGATAAAATTATCTTCAGATTTTTATATTTTCATTTCTTATTCAAAATGATTCATGGAGGTTAAATATTGAAGCATTAATAAGATGCACTGTAATCTGTCAGTATGCTGTAATTCTCTCTGCACATACGCCACCTAAAAATTACTCTCTTGGACTTTTTTTTTTAAAAAAGTGAGCATTATTCTCCTCCCTTCCAGACCAGTGCTATAAATATTTTAACCCCTCTCATGTAAACATCATTCCCATTTCAACATAGTAAATCTATTAGAATGTGACTTTCTGATCTTGCAGTTTTTATCTGAAAACAAAAATAAAAGCAAAACTCCTCTATCCTCTGTTGTGATGAAGAGTTCTGCAAGGTGTAATCAGTTCAACAGGCTGCAGAAATCTCATACCCTTGCCAGACTGAACCTGTAAAGTGGTACAAAGGACAAGTACAAAAGACTTGGCAGTGCAGTGTATTCTTACCTCTAAGAAGTTGGTTTAGGACTTTCACTTTAACTGCAATTAATGTCTGTATTGCTTTACCACCCAATGCCTTTAATCAAGGACGTGCGACTCTTAGGAGTGAGTCTGTAAATAAAGTCAATCTCTGTCTTGAGTGGATACAAATTATATTCTACAATTTGAGACAAAGCATCAACAAGGCAATGAGCAAAAGAAGTATGATAGCATGGGATGGGAAAGAACCAAACTAACTGTGGTCGTCTAACATAGTAACACAGATACATGTTCATTTGGATGGCTCTCAACTTTTTGAATGTTCAATTGTTCTTTTTAAAAACATTCTTTTAAACAAGCCTGCCTATCTCCAATAGGTTGATTGGTAGTCAGCTTCTTTCAGAGCTTCAGAAAGTGTTGAGGAAAAAGATGGAGAGGGTTGTGTAGACAACTGGGGTTGTTTAAACAACTGAGGTTGTTTAGCCTGGAGAAGAGGAGGCTCAGAGGTGGCCTCATCACTGTCTAGAACTACCTGAAGGGAAGTTCCAGCCAGGTGGGGGTTGGTCTCTTCTCCCAGGCACTCAGCAATAGGACAAGGGGGCACGGGCTCAAGCTCCGCCAGAGGAAATTTAAGTTGGAGATCAGAAAAAAATTCTTTACAGAGGGAGTCATCAGGCATTGGAATGGGCTGCCCAGAGAGGGGGTGGATTCACCATCCCTGGAGGTTTTTAAAAGCAGATTGGACGTGGCACTGAGTGCCATGATCTAGTTAATGGACTGGAGTTGGACCAAGGGTTGGACTTGATGATCTCGGAGGTCTTTTCCAACCCAATCGATTCTATGATTCTATGATCAAAGTAAATGTTGTAACTCTGAGATGACACTTCAAACTGAAGAACTCTTTGCAATTAGATGCATGTGTTAAGTGTAAAACTAATACAGGCATCCAAGGTGGGTAGAACTATGCAAATGAATAAGTAAGCAGACAAGAACAGATATAGAATAAGAATATCTAATTATTACAAAAAACCTCCATAATGAAGGTGAAGAGCTTGATACCAGGAAATTGGTTTCATGATCAAAATAAAGGAAGACATGCAGTAGTTGAAGGAAGACGCATTAATATTTGTAACTGGAGATGAAAGGGTTAAAATATTAAATTAAAGGTAATAAGGAATACATGCTGGGATGGAAATAAAGGCCAAGATTTAGAATCATTAGAGTCAGAAACCATATAGGTGAATAGTCTCAAAGAATGTATAGTAAACAAGCAAGTAAGTATAGTAAATGTTTAGAGGGAAAAAAGGTTTGTAAGAAGTACATGTGCTTTTTGATGTGCAATGTCTTTGTAAGAAGGTGAATACTTTTTCACACTGTGCAGTGCTAGAACACAATAGACATTATCAAACGAAAACAACAACATTCCAAGCATTTGCTGACTGTTCTAATTTTTCTTTCCACGGGAAGTTTGTAACTTTTAGCCTAATCAGTATCTCTGTCTCACTGCAACCCAATTTGGTTTTGTTATTAAATTAGATCTATGTGTGTATGGTGCATGTTTATATTTAACAAATATTTGTGACTTAATCTTAGGAAGCAAACTGAGATTGATCAACTTCCACGATGAAAAAAAAACCCACTTACTTAAAGAAATACAAGATAATCCCCTGAGTCTCCTTTCCAAAGCAGTACGTCACGGCAAATAACAAGAAATCAACTAACAAATAGTTCCATTTGGTAGTCTGAATTAAGTATATTAATTACCCAATCTATGCCACCAGGTATAATGTGAAAGAATTGATAGTCAAAAATTAGGATTCAGATAAAAATTATTAAAACACAAATAAAGCCATATTATTATAACTTTCAAGTAAAACATTCAACAAAAACCAAATTTGCATAATTATGAAAATGTATTATAAGTTATTTTACTAAGATTCACTTTCTTCTCCTTTAGTGTTTTATGCACTTGTTTCCAGAGTGGATATGGACAGATATCAAACCAAAGTATAGAAAGAGATAGTGCACCAATTAGAATTCATACAGTTGTAAAGAAATAATTAAATATTGTCAGATTCCAACTTTTCATAACTGACGGCACCGAGCTGAATTAAGGACTGTGGCAAATAAATCTAACTATAAAACACAGGAAAGACAACTACAAATTGCTCTATGTGGTTCATTGCACAAGTCAGACTTGAATCATCCCGAATTTTTACTACTGTGGTTACAATTAAATCCTCAATTGTCATTTATCTTGCATGAAGATATTTATGTCCCTAACCTGTGACTATTTATAAAAA
>VWZD01012699.1:40614-108454 GCA_013396695.1 Sakesphorus luctuosus
ACTTCATAGTTTGAATTATCAGCCTTTGCAAAAACTATTTAAAAAAGGAAGCTAAAGTTTCAAAATCCATTCTTGAATGTGAGCAGGGGTTCGGCACAGTTGTACTTACTTGCAGCTGTAAGGACAAGTCAATTATCTGCAAAAGAGCACTGGTGAGTAGATTCCCAACTAGTGTGCTATAAATAATTTCACATTAATAGACTATTTTGCACTGCTTCCTCATTCATTGAAGGTGGTGAACAGCAGAATAGAGTTCATGGAACACTTAGTTCTGCAGCTGAAATATTTTAATTTAGGTAATACTTAAATTATAATAAACTGTCATTGGAAGAACAGTTTAGAAAACTATTTAGATCCACTATATAGCACATTTGATAAGATCAATTGATTTCTTTACATCATCTTCCGCTTTCAATAGTCCCCATTTTTTTTTTTCCTTACTCCACATAAAGTGTAAGAATGAAAGAGATCAGGAAAGCAAGTGTACTATAGTATTAAACAGAAAAGTGAAAATTCAAGTAAATTACACCAGAAGCCCTAAAGAAAGCACAAAGTTTAGACAGGAAAATTTGTAAAGTTCTTCTGAGAAAATGTATCATAATATGAATTTTTATATTAAAATGCAGTTCAGCTGACAAAAAAAAAAATCTCCCCTTTTTCTCAAGTGACAGATAATTTGTTTCATTTCTGAGTATGGGCTTAAACTATCAGCTACTCTGTACCTATTTTTTTTTTTCAAAGGGCCAAAGCCTTGCATTTTTTTTTTATGATTGCCAAGGGAACCTCCTTTGCCTTTCATTACTCAAACGGATTGTAAAGTCGTGCAACACTTCAGCATCAATATAATCCTTAAAATTATTTCAAAGAAGATTGTAAATCAACCCTGTTTTTGAAAGAAATTATTTCCCTCCATTTCAAAGACATAAAATGCCGTATATGTTAACTATTGATTTTTGTAGATGATTAAAACTGTCATTTTAGTTCCAATAAATATCACTTTTCAACCATCACAAAATGACAGTAAAAATTACTGTAATAATTTCAGAGAAAATACTTAGGTTTGTCTTCACAATGCAATTGTCAACATAACCCCTGTAATACTACAGTGCCATAAATTCTGAAACTGTCAGCATTCACAAGTGAAACATGAGCCCCTGTCACCAAATGGCTTTAAACATCTTTTTTTCTTTTTCCCTGATGCAGTCTAACCTGCAGATTTTCCACATCTCTAGGAGCCTTGTTTTCCTCTTGAAATATACCCTAACTATGCTGAGTGTGATTCCTGATCTGCCTCATTTTACTAAAAATGTATTTGTATTACTAATTTCCTCTTAAAGATTTGCCTCCAAAATAATTTGCAATCCTGTGATATTAAAGCTGAAATGATTACAAGAAAACCTTACTTTAATTTTTTTGTACTAACAGATGGAAGTTTTCAGAACTAAATAAACTATTTAGCCTCATCTAAAACCTTCTATGAACAAGAAATTGTCAAGGATGTGTCATCTCTAGTTTTCTTCTTGCTCTATTTTTCTTCTACATTTCTCCCTTATTCTCTAAACCTGGGCAGTAACTTTTAATAAGATTAGGCCACTACTTCTCAAATGAAGCACAGAAGAGGAGAAAACAAACAAACAAAAACAAACAAACAAAAAGCAGCATGTGGTATGCTCCCTAAAGCAGATGAAAAGTACACTTTATTTAGGAAACACAAGAAATATTAAACTCTCCTCAGACTTTTAGCATACAATAACAAGAAATTAAGATCTCCTTCAAACAGATTCTAAAAATAAATAGGGCATTTAGTTCACTCTCTCAATTTATTTCCCTCTTGCGTCATAAATGGTTTTGGTTTTGGGGTGTTTTTGGTTTTTTTAACTTACACACCTTAAAAAAGCAAATGGCACATATTCCACTTCCTCATCAGTATAGTTAGATAATTGCCTGGTAATTTAATGAAAGAAAAATTCATTTAGGTGCTGTGAATTATAATAACAATAATCTCATTTTATGTATTTTCAATCACAAAAGAAAGAAAATAAATTCTCCAAATCCCGATGGAAAAAAAATACTTCTGAATGTCAGGAATACCATGACTTTAAAAATAATTTTGGTGAGCAGAGCACCTAGTTCTTCCTAAGAGATCATTTCATCTAAATAGTAATTTTCTAGCCATAAGCAGTCCTTCAGTACAGCTTTTGCAGCTCACACAGCTGCTATCAGAATGTAGATTACAGCATACACCTGAAAAACCAAGCTAAAGCTGTGGCCAAGACTTCCACAACATGCTAACACGACTGCTCAGACCTTTTCTCACTATGGATAAAAGAACAGTCTTTACCTTCTGTGAGAACTTATTTTTTATCACTTCCTAACATGCTCCAATGAGTGCACCTCGAAATGCATATTTATTGATTTCTCCTGAAGAGTCTTCTTATTGTTTTCTGAATCATGTTTATAGGATAGATACGACTTACAAAAACTCCTAACAGTGATCTTAGCTGCCACAGAGGCAATTATTTTCCCAAGATCTGCAATCACATTATTATGCAACAGCAATTTTGACAAAAAGTATATCAGTTTGATTAATGTGAGTAATCATGAATCTTTGGGCCATTCATTGAACTCCACCAACTGTTCCATGTCATTTCAAAACAGTTCCAGTGTTTCCAGTCTCTGAACAGTAATGAAAACCCTTCCAAAGGTGTCTGACTGTCAACTCAATACAGAGATGCACTGACTTCCAGAGCAAGGCTCTGGCTTTGTGGAAACACGGATCAGTCATGGCTTTCAGACCAAATACTTTTGATACCTTTCAGGGCTCTTTTATCAGTAAACGAATGTGAAAATTGTCATTGTCTATTCTTTTAAAGATCTGGACAGAAAACTAAGCTCAGTTGAAGAGTAGGAAGATACTTGAGACAGGACCAGTTGTATTTTTTGTCTCCCTTCTCCCATAGACCACACTGAACGCCACAGCACTGGGCTACTGTGGTGCACATTCAGCTTCACCAAACACCTCACTGTTCTTTTTCTCATGAGTCTGCCTGACTTCTTGCAAGTAAAACTCCATGCTATGCTTAGCAATGTGTCCCATGCTTCCTGCATGTCAAATACATATAATTTTGACTTCATTAAAATGCAAACACTTCCTTATTTAAAGCATGACATTTTTATTAAAACTTCAGTCATACACTACAATTTCTCCTTTTTAGTAAGTGCTTTGTCCTTTTTGAAAACATAATAGGTATTTTTAAGAGGTTGCCATAGTAACCAGTGCACAGAGGTTTGGGGTTTTTGGGTTTTGTTTTGTTGTTTTGTTTGTTTGTTTTTTTAACTTGAAAATATCACAATAGTTCTTATTACATCTTATAAGAACATGTCAAGGTTTTGCATTGCAAAATATGTGCATAAAACATGGGATGTGTGTGTGTACATAAAGATATATGCATATACCAGAAATTGTGGTCTGATACATACGTAGAGCTTAAACAAAGTACCGACATTCACATCACACATATTATGGGCCACGAGTACATCAAAAGATTTAGCAAATACACAGATTTGCATATAGTAGTTACTATGACAACATCTAAAATGAATGTAGCTGTAAGCCAGAGAGACACAGGGAGGCCTATAGAAAGAGCTACTTTTCCAACATCCTCTGTGTAAATCAGGCATCTACAATTATTTCTGCACTCCTGCCTGTGAAAGTCTCTCTGAGGCAGTACCAGCAAAACAGGAAAGTAAATTTCTACAATACAGTAACTGTTCTAATGTATTATTTTTTAACATTTCAATACTTATTTAGTTTATGTGTAAGATTTTTATAGAAAAACCATGGAACTTTATTCGAAACAAAGAGGAAATAAATTAATATCTATGCGTAATTCACCACAAGCCCTGACTGAGGCAGGCATAATGGTGAATATATGAATCCCAGAGTATCAGGATGAATGTTAATTAACAGTGTGGAGGAAAAATCTCATCTCTCTTTCCTCCCCTATTTTTCACATTAGTGGCATATCGCCATATTCCAGCTTGTTTCATTTGTTTCCTGAGAATGCCTGCTCTAGCAGTACTGTCTGCCTAGCACAAAGAAACTCCATATGTACCATTCTGAATTGCATCTAGTGAGATCTTCCTCACGTCTACCTCGATTAAAAAAAAAAAAGTTCACAGTTTGATAAAAGGTTTCCTATTCAAGACCATACTTAACCACATCCCTTAACTTAGTGAAGGAATTTAAACATCATTCCAGTAGCAGGAAAGCCTTTTAGTTATCATTTCCTAGTTTTTAGAGTGTTTCATTTCACATCTTCATGTATTTCATGTCAAATTCTGCATAATTGCAAACTGTTTTAATTCCACTGATTCCAAGAGAGTTAGATTGAGAAATATCAGCCCAAATTCAGTCTTTGGGGATTAGAAAATGTATTAAGACTTTAAGACTTTCTAGCCCAAAATGGAATAATAGTCAAGCATACAAGGGAAGACAGCAAGTCAAAATTATGTTCCCTGGACACAATACAAACAATGTAGTCATCAATAGATGAATGACTTTGGTTTTAACATATGACAGCTATTTCAAATGTATCAGAGTCTGGGTTTTGTTTGTTTTTCTTTTTAAGAGGAAAATATTTGTTCCTTTATGAAAGGTTTAATGGAATATTTCTGTTTCCAACTTGTATTGAAAAAGATTTAATCTCCAGCAGTCATTATACTTTGTTTTCCACAGGTTTCAACAGTGAATCACATCCAAATTGTTCCCAGGAGTACACTGAATATTTTCCAAGTTTTGTTTTATTCTCACTGGTAACTGCCATAATTTATAATAGATTCCATTTTGTCTATCTGTGCTTATAAAACAAGCACACATAAGCAAAAATAACATCCAAAAAGACAGAGCATCACACTGGGAAAACAACTTGGAAAAAGACAGTTACTTTATAATGGCTAAACTTTGTGAAGGAATGGATGAAACAATGTTACAAAAAGAAAAAGAAATATACAAGTATTACAGTTATTCAAGTCCCTGTTTTTGTCTTACTGTCATACAGTCTAGTGACACCAGCTAGTGGAAATGTTCTTCAACTTGAAAGCCCAAATCTCTTCAAATAAAGCAACTGTAATATGAGCTGTGGCCTGTTCTGGCTATCCTCCAGGATACCAAATATCCCACTGTCTTGAAGTAATTGTCAAAGCACACTGCTATATCCTGTGAATGAAGGAGATGGTGTTTCATGACAAGGATCTCCCTACTTTAATCCCATTATGCTGCAGTGAATGACATTGATAAGCGGCACAAAAACCCCAACCTGTTACTACAATAACAAGTACAGCCGGTAATTACAACTGTAAAATTCTATTGATGAGACACGTCCATGATTAATTATTGTAACGTAACTACAAATACAGTGACTGGTATTTATGGTAGTGGAATTCTTCAAGGGCAGCAAGGCATGTGAAGACTGAATTCTGACAATTGCATTATAGTGGTAGAAGCCAAGCAATAAAACAGTACTGGCATTGCAAGAATGACTACTACAGAATTATCATCCTTTTAGAGCCCATCAGTTTTATAATTTGCCTGCCTCCCCATAAGTGAGACACTGAATCTTCTAAAACAAAGATGAAAAGCCTGAAGTAAGCATCGCAAAATTGCAAGTTACAGGATTAAGGTTCTCTCCAGTTTTGAAAGAGGAGGTTCCTTGTTGAACTACTGTAGTTCAGCACTGCCCAGAATATTCAATTTTTCATTTCTGATGCAACTCAAATGAGGGTTTGTTACAGTTGTGAACCTTCAGTTCTAAAAGACAACTATTGTCCATGTTTGTCTAGGCTTCTATAGCTCTGTTTCTTCAACTGACCTAAACATTTTTTTTTGGTGGAGATTTTGTTAATGACTACACATTAATGATGAATGTTTGTGATAATGTGAAAACTCTGGAAAAAGGTCTCAAGAGGAGTGATGTTCAGCTTTGACATAGACATTAAAGCAAAACTTTCAGTCAATGCCTCTGAACAAAAGATTTAATAAATTATAGTTTCTCAAATAACAGAACACAATATTCCTAAGGCTCCATTTTAGTAGTCTAACTCACTGAATTACTAAAAATGAATGCTGTAAATAATCAAATGGATATCAAAGTCACACATTATTCTTTGCAGTTACATTCCTGAATGATGTCTGTTAAAATCAGGTATTTTCATCACAGTTTGTCAGGTGTTCTACAGATAAGTATCCTATAAAGTCTCAGTATCAACCTGTGCAATCATCTGAATTAAAAATTACACCATGATCCATTCAATAAGGTACATAAAACTGTATTTCCCTAATGCTCTCTTCCGGCATATATACAAGTATAAAATAATTATTTAAAGACTTAAAAACTAGGAGTTTCATGGTTGGGTTTAGACAGCTGCAAATAAGGAACAATAATTCACAGCAGAAGGTACATATACACTGAGTTTGTTAATCACCATCAGGTGGGAAAAGAGGTCCTCAATGCAGTAGTTATCAAAGGAAAACCAGAATAATCTTAAACAATCTCTCCATTTAAAATATTTTCTTTAAATCAGGCTGATGGGTAGGGAGGTAGGAAATACAGAAAGCAAAGCAAAGCTCCAGAAGAAAGAATAACCATTATTGTGTTCTGTATGGATTATCTTCAATCTACTACAGCATGAATGCATTAAGTCTCTACCTCAACCCCACGTGTGATATGCACATGTGAAAGCACGCCTTCCTATTTGACTGAAATTGAAGCTGTCTGGCAGTAATTCAGCCCATACAACTCTCCTTTTTTTGTAATCCATACTACTTGATGGTGCCATAAACACTACAGCAAAGGTAACCAACAACATCTCTCCCTATTCCACCTGCTAACACAATAATCACAGAATCATAAAATTGTTAAGGTTGAAAGAGACGTCTAAAATCATGGAGTCCAACCCTTAACCTGGCACTACCAAGTCCACCACTAAACCATGTCCCTAGCTACCCCTTCTACAAATTTTTTAAATACCTCCATAAATGGTGAGTCTGCTTCCCAGGGCCTCTTGTTTCAATGGCTGACAACCCTTTCTGGGGAGAATTTTTTTTAAATATCCAATCTAAATCTTCCCAGGTGCAGCTACTCCCAGGTAATTTCCCCTCGTCCTATTGCTTGTTACTTGGGAGAAGAGATTGGCACCTCATCAACACAGAGTTTAGGCAAAGACCTCTTCCACACCTGTGAGCACAGTATTTTCCCTGGCTAAAGGCCAGTTATCTACTTACTTTATAAGATTCTTGCTGATATCCTCTAGGAAACACCACCTGCCAATTCACTTTCAGTTCTGACTTACTAGGATACTAAACATCCAACTGAATGAAGCCTTGAAAGGAGCTCCAAAAATGGAAGTAAATTGACAGAGGAATATAATCGCTCCAGCAGGTCTCTGGGCTGCAGAGAAAAGGTGAGGAGCAAAACCAATTGCACAAGTTGATCTGTCAATAAAGGAAGAATTTCCTCGTCCAAAACTGCAGTCAGCACAATGTCCAATACTAAGCAGCTCAAAGAGCTGTCTCCTTCTCCAGTGCCAAAGGGACAGCAAGAGAAGAAGACAGTACTCTGCACAAAAACCGGAAAACTTCCCCCAGTGTAGGAAAAATAAATTTTAATGGATGAAAGAAAATTTTCCACACTTTCTTTCCTGAATACCAATTACACTAGTTAGCCATCCAGAAGGAAACAAATCAAGAAAAGTTATGATCAAGCCTTGGCATTTCTTTGTGTCCTGAAGCATTATGGAATGATGACCTAAGGAGACAGACAGACTAGACTAGAGAGAAAAAGAACAGTCAGAAAAGGAAAATCATATGGGATATACACTCATAATTTAATGTTTGAAACATCTGGGACTTGATTTAGGCTCTCTCTGCATTCATTTCTCTATTAAAATTATCTAGTTTTCACTATGACAGAGGGAGATCTACGTGTCTCCAGTAGTCTGAGCATTGTTTTTTTCATTATGTGCTATGGATCACTGATGGTCCACAGATGAAGTCCCACAAGGAAAGTCCTACAAGTTCAATTCTTTTAAACTTTGAGGCAAATAAATGGACATTGATTTTCAAGAAGATAATGACAAGGTACAAACCTCCATTGGCACGCAGGTAGAGATATCAGCTGCAAATCATAAGGAGATAGCAACTTTTTTTGATTTTCCTCAACTTCACTGGAATAAATTAAAGTAGCTTTCTGAAAATAACATTTACTTGATTACTGATATGAAAAATAGGGATTTAGGAAAGAAAGCCTTGTTTTTAAAACCAGATTTTCTGAGTGCAGAAAAGAGACATAAAAACTATCTTCATCTCCATGGTAGAAAAATATGAAAACCATAAATGAATTGCATGGGGTTTTTATTTGGAAAAACACATAAAAAATAGGTAAGATTTTCCCAGCTCCGCTAAATAAGGGATAGCTCTCATTGTACATATATGTATATAAATATGCAGACACACACATTAAATATAGATATATAGTTTGTAAATGTACACAATATCTCTCTTACTGAAAAGTAGTTTAAAATGTTTTGTATCTAAAAGATGAGAGGAAAAGGTTTTCAATATTCAGTCATTAATCTTGACTCATACATTGCCAGAGCACCTGACAGACTATAACAAGCACGGTATGTTCAAATAGTGGTGATGAAGCCACGTATTAGTGACCTCACTGCAAGAATGCATTTGGCCAAATGGAATACTCCATTCTCTTCTGATGGCTTTTTTTTTTTTGTTAGAAAGTACCTTGACAACAAAGAAACTGATTCTGATTATAAATAAAACATTACAACCTATTTTTCAAAAGTGCATTTAGTTGATAAGTTTCACCTTCTATTTCTAACTGTTTCATTGCGTTTTCTGTTGGAACTGTAGCAGGTGATCGTTGACAGTGTTGTCAGGGGAAAGACAGACCCCCACCTACTTGAGTCTTTCAAGTTCGTTGACTTGTATTTAAATTACCATAATTTGGTTTATTACAACTTTTTCCTTGGTGACTTTTTTAAATTTGCTTTTAGAATTTTGATCACAATTTCTGTTCAGCTATACTTCATTACACTGAAAATGAAACAATACCTCTGAAGCACTATAATACACCACTTAAAAAAAAAAAGGCAAATGGACTCACAAGCTCCCAAGATTTCCAGTATTGTCAACTTCTCCTGTTCTTGCCCAAGAAATTACAGTAAGACGCACTGTAGGAATTTTACAAGGGACTTCTTCAAAAGTCCTACAAAGAAAAGTTATCTAGAACACATTGGTATTTCACCTTACAAAAAAATAAATCTTTCCTTGAGGGGAGAATAAAACAAAAACAAAAGTGAGTGTCATTCTATTTCTTTTATTTGGAAAAACCTATTTGGAGCAAAGAAACATTAATTGTAATCTTACATCAATACATCTGAACTCAAACTAAGAGATATCATGGCTGGATAGCCTGATTTTCTCTAATTGAAGCCTTTTAGATTTTCTTTTCTGTCTTATGACAGAAACTTGTGGCATAACAAAATGAAAATACCAGAACAAGAGAGGAAGCACTGGCCAGCCAAAATCAAGTGGACTGCATATATTTATTCAGCAACATGATAACACTATCTTAATACAGTCCAATAACTAATCTAAATAAGGACAAACTCCCACCTTTAATTGCGTTCATTGATTTATAAAGAGTTGACCAGAACACTTGGGGCTTTTTAAAAGTTCTGACAAAAATAAGAATGTTTTAGTTCACATCAATCTAAACCACAAGTCCTTTCTACTTTCAATTTAGCAAGAAAAAGTGTTTCAGATCAGATTACTTATTTGACCTAGAACATAATATTTCATACTAGACACCTGTATTAAGGGCAAAGGAAATAGAGGAATACTGTCTTGGGTTGAGCTGGCAAAACGCCCACTGCCCAAGAACAGAGAAAAAGGGTTCCTCCCCCTCCAACCAGCCAAGAGAAAAAGAAGAGGGAGAGGGAAAAAAAAACTTCTAAACCAGGTTTATGCTGAAACTAACTACATGTATTTATACAGACAAGAGAAAATTAAAAGAAAACTACAGTATAACACACACTTATACAAGTTATATATAACTTCCCACTCCCCAGGAAGCACAAATGTTACCATTTTAACTACAAATCATTCTAAAGAAGTCAATTCCCCAAAGACAGACTTAAGCAAGGAGAATAACTAAGAACAAACATTTTACTTCCCTAAGATAACATGATGGTGAGCCGGTGCTGTGGGCTTGGGCCTCTTCATCCCTCCTGGGACAACATGGTGTGCCTTGCTGGGACCACAGCTGTGAAGCAACTGCCCAAGCCCCTCCCACACACTGGATTTTACTTCTTTTGAGATGATGTAGTATGGTATGGAATACAATATTATTGGCTAAAAGAAGTCAACTGTTAGCTAGCCCAGCCCAGCTCAAGTCAGCTGACAATTCTAGGCCTAATCTGAATTTTAAAGCCTAAATTTAGACCCACCTAGCTAAACCCATGACAAATACATTCAAATTACTGCTAGAAGAATGAGAGACCATCTCCTCTCCCTCTGTCAAAAATATAAGACAGGTTGTTCTCAATTTCTTAACTTTCAGCTTTAACTGCAAGTTGTTTTGCCTCAATTGGAAGTGTGATCTCTGGAACAACAGAATAAAAACAGAACATCATTGTATATCATGTTTTATCCTTCTTCAATGCAGAGCCATGAGAGGATCACACACTTTTATTTTAGGTTGCTTTTTCTCCTGCCACAACAAAAAACCCAACTATTTTTAAGGAGGTCAGAGAATTTGTGTCAGATTCTTTAGAAACTACTTTGTAAATCATTTTCTCAATATTTATCACTGGCTGCTAGCTTGGAAGATGACAATACGCAACTTTCATTCCAATTCCTTTTTTAAATAGAATGATTAACAAAAACTTTTTAAGAAAGAGAATTGCAAATAATTATGTATGTGCATGTCCATGACTCAACTTTAATTCACTTTTCTATCAAGTCACTGATAAATTGCAGGCCAAAGATGGAACAAACCGTTTTACAAAAGCAATACATAGATCACACTTCCGAAGACATTGTACTCAATACTCAAGAAGGATTGAAATAAAATCAATGCACTCTAGCAACCATATCTCCATAGAGCTGACAAAATTGAAATATATTTATTCACACTGCTGGTATGATTCATTTTTTCCAAATATATGAAACTCTTAGTGTTTTATAAAGAAAACTAATGCTTTCTCATGATCACAAAAAGCTTTGAATTCTCTCATGAAATAGAGTACTTCAGAGCAGTCATCTTCCTCAGCTGTCTGGACTTGGAGGAACACATTCTCATTATAATTTATGCATGTTTTATATAGTCCTATATAAAATGCACAGTGACACAAATGGGAGGGATTGTGTAATTACACAATATACATAGAATGGTAAAGTTTTTATAATGAGAAAATATTTACTTCATTGCATGTCTCTGATCCAACTACATTCAGAGGAAAGCCGATATGTTTTGTGCATTGTAAAGTATATTGTTGAGATCCTAATGTTACTGTATTACAAACAGTCAAATAAGAGTATTTCAGGTTATCTTAATCCTTCTACAGTCTGCTTGTATTTTCTCCTGCTGGAAGCCACTCAATTTCGATCATTGCAAATGCTATAAAAACCTTGCTGATTTATTTCTCTGCTGAGAAACTCAATAAAGCAGCTTACAACTTGACATCTAACACATTACTCAGCCAAGAAACTAGAATCCTGACAACCACTCATTTTAATACTGAAGGTCTTTAGTTGTAGAGATATCTGCTACAGCAGTGTGCTTCTGGACTTATTACATTTAAGAAATAAATACAAAGAGATGAAAACCAATTAGAACAGAACAGAACAAAACAGGCTTAGGACTTTAACAACCTCTCTAGAAAGACTGTTCCAGTGTTTGGTCATCCTCTTAGTAAAGTAAGGTGCCCTAGCACATCTTTGCACAATTCCCATGCATCCTTTCCCTGCATACCAAGGAGAAGGAATTAGGACCACCATCTCCACTTCTTCTCCTCAGGAAGCTGCAGAGACTGATGAGCTCACCCCTCAGCTTCTGACTCTCCAAACCAGAAAATCCCAAAAGTACTTGGCTGCTACTTACAGGACATTCCTTTCAGCCCTTTCACCAGCTTTGTTGCCCTCCTAAGGACACATTCAAGGACCTTCACAACTGTCAAATTGTGGGGCCCAGAACCATACACAGTACTCAGATGAGTTTGTACCAATGCTGAATACCTCTCTGACCAGCTGGTGATGCTGTGTCTGATGTACCCTAGGATGGGGTTTGTCCTCTGGGCTGCCAGGGCTCACTGTTGGCTCCTGTTGAGCCCACTGCAGATGAGCACCCCCAGATCCTTTTCTGCAAGGCTGCTCTCCAAAATTCTCCTTGTGCCTCATTTTACTGTGTCCCAGGTGCAGACTACAGCATTTGGCCGTGTTACACTTCACCCTATTAATCACTGCCCAATGCTTCAATCTGACTGCATCCCTCTGCAAAGCATCTTGTCCCTCAAAAGAGAAAATAGAACTTCACGATTTGGTGTCTTCAGCAAATTACTAATGGTGCATTCAGCTCCAGGATCCAGATTATTTATAAATGTATTGAAGCGAGCTGGTCCTAGAATTAAACCCTGAGAAAAATATACATTCATATGTGCATGTGAATATGAATTCATATGTTCCTTTAAATGAATATGTATTAGTATATAAAATATATGAAATTGAATTAATATGTTTATTTTTAAGTATATGAAAATCATGCAGATATCAATTAAGTTTAGATTCTAATGCTTACATCCTGGTCAGTCATTTTCACATGTAAAGCTCCAATCCCCATACAAAAGCTAAAAGCATTTGTTTTCATTCTTTCTAATATCTGCCAAGTTTATCCTAAAGATTGAGTAAAATAAGCATTATCTTGGTAATAAATCATTTGGAAACTGTTCAGACTATTCAAAATCTGACTGCATTTCCCATAATGAACAAGAACTCAGCACTACATGACATAAAACTACTCTACCACTAAAAGACCAAGTTCTGTGCAGAAAAAGGCTGTGCAGACTCTGGAGATAAGTGGAGATATCTAATTTATAGTTTTGTGCAGTTTCACTGGCTGATATTCAATAATACATTTTTTCACTCTTGGATCTTAATTTTTAATAACCTTAAACACCTTTGAAATTTATGCTGGGGGCCTCAAACAGAAGGTAAATATGATTAGTGTTTTTAATTTACTCTGAATCCTGTTTCAATTTAAGAGCAATCTGGTAGCAAAAAAAACAGTGTTTCGCAAGTAATTTTAAAAGACTTACAAAGTAACATGTCCATTTGTGGTGGACAGAAGAAAAAGTCAATGTGTGCATTTACACAAAAAACAAGCACAAGTCAAGTACTGCTTCATGAAGACACTGGATAGATCAAACTCAAATGCATTGCAAATTTGTTCCAGGGAAAGAATAAGAATCTAAGGATTAGATCTGGGAAAGGAATAAAGCAATTTTCAGAGACATGGGAATATTTTTTTGATTTTATGAGCCTCTGGCCAATGTTGGATTATTTCTATAATTTATAACTGAAAATTAGTCACCAGCTAGAGCATTAAGTTCTGTCACAAACCTCTCAAACAATGTCTAAATATTGAATATTTTCTTGGTAAGACATATTTCCTCAAAGTCACTTATCACTGTTAACTGAACTGAAAAATTAGGAGAAAATGTCTGCTTTAGGTCAGAGTACAATAAGAAATTTTTTGAACTAAATTAGGAGTTAATGTAAAATGGTTTCAGTTTATATTAAATACTTCATCCAATTCAAAATCAAAACATTCTAACATTATTTTTAAGGCTGTTCAGGTAACTGTGGAGGGTAGAGGAAAGCTTTCTTTTCTTGATTATATATTGATTATTATATTAACTCAGACATAAGAACATAAATGTGAACTATAAGAATGTACTCTGAATACAGAAGTACTTAAAACAAAAATAATAAAGTGATAAAATTATATGTTTTGAAAAGGAAACTAAAAAAAAAAAAATATGGTGGAACCCGGCCACACTCCAGGTGCCCACAAAAGCCACACTCACACCCCTCCAAAACTGGACAGGTGAGAGAAAACATAATGAAGTTAATGAGTTGAGATAAGGACCAGGAGAGATCTCTCACCAGTTACGATCATGGGCAAAAGAGATTCAAAGTGGGGATATTAATTAAATTTATTACTATCAGAGCAGGAGAGTAACAAGCAAAGTAAATCTTAAAAATTCCTTCCTCCCATGCCTCCCTCCCTCCCAGCTCTACCTCCACTCCACAGCAGCCCAGTGGATGTTATGGGCAGTTCATCATAGGTTGTCCCTGCTGCAGCTCAGGGAGAAGAGTCCTTCCCCTGCTCCATTGTTTGGTCCCTCCCACAGGAAACAGTTCACAAATTGTTCTGACTTGGGTCACTCTTCCACAGGGTGCAGTCCTTCAGGCACATGACCCAAACATGGTTTCCCCAAAAGTACAAGTCCTACCAGCAAACCTGCTCCAGCGTGGGCTGCTCTCTCCATCCACAGGTCTGAAGGTCCCTCCCAGGACCCTGATCCAGCACAGGCTTCTCACAGGGTCACAGCCTCATTTCAGGCATCTGCCTGGTCCACCCTGGGTCTCCTCCATGGGCTACAAGTGGAACTCTGCATTCCCATTGACCTCCATGGGCTGCAGGGGTACAGCTGCCTCACCACGGTCTTCACCTTGGGCTGAAGGGGAACCTCAGGTCCAGCACCTGAACCACCTCCTCCCTCTCCTTCTCTACTGACCTTGGTGTCTGCAAAGTTGTTCCTCTCACATATTTTCACTCTTCTCTGAGTGCAATTACATCTGTTCAATAACTTTTTTTTCCTCCTTAAATATGTTACCACAGAGGCATTAGTATAATTCTTGATTGGCTTGGCCTTTGTCAGCAGTGGGTCTGTCCTGGAGCCAGCTGGCATTGGCTCTGCTGGACATAGGGGAAGCTTCTGGCAGCTTCTCACAGAAACCACCCTGTAACTACCCCCACTACCAAAACACTGTCAAGCAAACGCAATACAGAAATCTTTCCTTACATGACTTATGATGGAAAATAAAATTTTGCAATATTTTACACCTGAAATCCTAATTATAAACTAAATGGTGACGAATGTTAGTCATAGAACATCAGAAAAAGATCACCAAAATATCAGGAATTCATCATTAGAGCTCATCAAAGAAGGTCAAATAGACCACACTAAACATCCAGTGCCAGAAATCAGACATTGCTGTGATACAGAAGTGAGTTGGACAGATATAAAGGCCAAAATATTTCTAGAAAGGGAAGGTGTAAAAAAAGGTCACTTCAAACTTTAGGTTGTACTCCACAGGACAGGCACTCAGTACTTCATGATGTGGAAAATTATATCAGCCAAAATGATTCCTAACATTTTGAAAAAAAATGAATTATCTCTACCGCCAAGTAACTAGAAACAAACAAAAAAAAAACAACACCACCACCATATGCTCAAAAAAATTCCTCATGGGAAAAATGAAAAAGACCTATCAACCTAGAAGCAAATGGGCATTCATATGTATTTTGGTCACAGATATTCAAATCAATGTAATGCCGTAATCAATAAAATAAATAAAAGAAAAAAGAAAGCTATACGTGTTAGAGGGTAAATTGACTTTTTTTTTCCGATTAAGGCATAGGTAAACAAAGTATAATGATAAATAATAAAATATAAAGACATAACTTGTCAGAATGAGAAAATCTCCCCTTTTAGTCAAAAGTATATTCAATCATTAATTCTGCATATCAGCAAGAAATAACATCTTAGGAACAATCCAAACATAATTGTAAGACCCATGGTTTCTATTTTAATTAAAATATTAGAGTTCTGTCTCTCTCTACAGTTTTCAACTTGCAACAGGTACTACCTCAGTTTTGTTAAAGTCCCTAATTCAGAACAGAGCTGACAGTCCCAAGTCCTGCCATTTATGAACTTAGAAAAGAGTAGGAAACATGTTCAATTCTCTGGATTACATAAAACAGCAATCTTGCTGTGGTACACTGATAGTAGGAAAACATGGAACCTTTCACTTCTGTAGAGATGTAGAAAGACTGATCAAATAACAAAAGTAGAACATTTTTCACCATCCAGAGAGACATCCTTGAAGAGAAGACTAATACATCATTTTTTAATGAAATTGTAATTTATGGTTTCTGGCTTGCACTGCTAAGAATATAAAACATGCATTGTTACATATCCCACTGTAACAGGAAAATAATATTTTTTTCATGCTCACTTTGTGGCCAAAAATAACCTGACACTTTTCTGAGCATATACAAGCTTAAGGCCTAAAGAGATTTAATATCTAAAGATATTTTGTCTGGGAAGACATTAGGACAACACACTTAGAGACCTTTAAAGAAAATCAGAGGTGCTGATAAAACTGCACACAAAAAGGCAAATTCCGTGTGAAAGAGTTCAATTTGAGAAAGACGTTGTAACAGCAGAGTAGAGGTAGATTACAGCAAGACTGAGAACTGTAATCAAAGAAAATCAGGAATATGAAGGTTCTCTGCAATGGCAAAAGCATACAGACACACAAGCTTAATTTTGATCACAAGAAAGCATTTTCAATAGACTATTAGGAAGAGATTACCAAGAAGCCTCAAGGTCATGATCTTCAGTACTAGAACAATAAGCACAAGGAAAAACTAATATATATGTTTCTAGAGAAGCTCTTGTCACCTCTTATAAATGCCCAACCTGTTCACATGGAACAGGCACTCCCCCAAACTTCATGTCAGTATGTTTGTGTAAAGGAAGCAGTTTTGTTCTTTCAACCTACTGAATGAAGTTTCATATCTTTATACACAGGAAGTCCAAGTCAGCTAAAATCAAGTATGACTGAACTGCCATAGCCAGCTGGGGTCTGACAAGCAGTTTTTCTGCCATTTATTGCTTCTGACAACAGACACATCGGATCTTTTTTTCCCAAATGCTAAGTCAAGTAAAACAGTTCATGCTGATACAAAGAAAAAAAAAGTCTGAGCCAAGTAGGCTTCATACCTAACTTCCTGTTTCCTCACTGATTTGGGGTCGTCTTGCTAAATGGCAATATAGAGTACAGTTTGCTTTCATTATCAGTTTTGCAGAGGTTTCACTAGCTTTAGACATTGAATACACACATATATACATATAGATGTATATATGTGTGTGTGTATATATATATATACACACACACACACACACACACACACAGCTGACTGTTGGCATTGGTCCTTTCCATTGCCAAGGATAACCTACAGAGCTTATTAATCTGATTTATTTTATTATCTTTTTACAGAGGTGAATTCTACCTTTGGCTCCACTGATTGTATTGACTGGGGCTCCACCTTCACAAGGATAATGGTGCTCAAGGAGCAATTTCTTCACTGTATATCTAGACAGGAGAATATCATCACATATACCTGGAAAAACAGTTTCCAGCTGTGAGCCACGCCTCAGTAAGTATAGGTTTAAATTATTTGCCCTGAAGTAGACTTCTAAATATGTTTCCACAAGCAACCGTTTTTCTCACCCTAAGGGACTGCTAAGAAATGCTATCAAAATATTAAAATTACTATAGAAAAAAATCAGAAGTTTCAGACATACACAGTTTTTAAACTACAGATCAACACCAACAGCATTCCCATTCATCTTCCAACACTTTCTTCTTAGAAGAAAAGAACAGTTTGGTTTGAAAAGCACCTTTAAAGGTCCTCTAGTCCAACCCCCCTGAAATGATCTCGTACTACCAAAATTTTCTGGGGGAATTTGTCATTTCAGAGAGAGTCAGAACAGTTTCTTCCCTCCTGACTAATGCATTATTTGTGGGGTCTACTACACTTCATTACAACAGTTATCTAAATACTACTGTTGTTGACACTAATACTTCACACCAGAGAAGGGGGGTTGAAATGCTGCATTTTCAAATATATTTTTTCCATTTAAATATAAGCATATTAATTAATAAAATTATATCGGAAAATGCCCCGCTCACAAGCCTCCAAAATTAGCTCTGTTATGTACCATGGAGCTCTGCAATGTTTAGCTCATCAGATTGCTTGACCCTGAATGATGGCTGAAAACCAGCACATTTGGTTTGCTTGAGGAAGTGATACTGAGATCTTAAGAAGTCTGAACTTTTCCCTATCCTTTGAGATTTTAATCATTATTGGGCTACTCTAAGGCAACATCACCACTTCTCCATAAGTTTCTTGGGGCAAAGACTATTGTAGTCCATAGCTGTGTTCCCTAGTGGCTGTGACAGTAATGAACATCCACTGGGAATATTCTCTACGTTCCAGGGCTCTTGGGCTAGGCTTGAAAGCCTCCTGGTAAGAGATGAGAAAAAAACATCAATTTTTTTCTGCTCATCAGAAGTGAGTAGCTCTAGCAGCACATTCCTTAGAAAAAGGTAAGCAATGAAGCTTACTAACAATGTTTAGAACATGATATTGAAGTGTACATGCAATTAAAACTCTTGCTCCATTTTTCTGTTTCCCTCATGCAAGCAGGATAACAAGCTGGCTTCAAAGTAGACTGAAAGTGGGCAAGCCATTTATGCCAACTGCTCCTGTAAACTTCAGTTCAGCTCACCATACTGTTAATCAAGGAAAATAGCAGGAAAAGTAACTGTGATCTGCACAAATTTTCATATCTTTAAACCCAGGTGAGAACAGAGAGAGTTTTTAGATCATTTGCCCCCAGGGAAGAAAAATAATGAGGGAGGAGGCCTTAGTGACTAAATATTATTGAGCTAGCACTTATTGCTAAAATAATTATCAGCCTTGGCAGATAAAACAGGGAAATCTGCGGCAGGGTCAGTGAGTCACCACAGGCAAAAGAAAAGTGTTGCAGCATATAGAGATGGACAATCTCGATGAAAGCAGAAAAATCAGTTTAGACACCCCAGAGAAGAAAGGGAGACAAAAATGCTCAGAACAATTCAATATATTCGAGTGAACAAAGTAATTTGTATAATATTGCTGTGGGCTACAATAAGAAGTCCTTTTCTAACAAAGTGTACTTTTTTTTCTAATGAATGCTTATTCCTCCCCACTGGATTGCTCTGCTCTCACTCTCTCCTTTTCCCAGAAGCTCCACAGGAAATAACACTGAAGTCCATTTAAAACAAACTTTGATGCTGAAAACTTTGTATTACCACATTAATTGATAGGCAGATCATTTAGTGAAGAATTAACAAATCCTCCTCCAAAATCAATCTGTTGAAATGAATTTGCTCTGCAGGGGTTTATGATATTTTTCAGTCACAATAATGCTGTTTGTCATTCCTGAAAACACCTAGGAAGTCCATTACCTACTACTAATTTTATCACTGATTTTAAATAAATTAGTCATTCCAAAAGTGTTTCATTTGGCATAAGACCAATAAAATATTTGACTCGTGTAGAGGGAAACTAAACAGCTTGCTAACGAAACTTAGCGTTACACCCGTTGTCCTGAAAATTTATTGAATTTTTAATGAATGATAAATATAATTTTAGAGAACTGGCATCTATCTGTGTAAAAGTCATGGGGAAAAAATTGCTGAAGACCAAACAGAACTACTGTACAAACTGAGAATGTGGGAGTACTGGCTATTTGAAACAAACACAAATGTAGTTCAATTTACATTTTAGTAGGAAACAATAACAACAAATAGGGCCAACACAAATCATCAGCTATTAGCAAATTATCAAAACAAAATACAACATGCAATATAGTACTAGCAAAAATTAAAGTGATTCCATTCATCAGAAAGATGTGTCAGGGAGTTGAATGAGGATTTGGCCTGCAGCAACAGAAAGAGAGTTTAACACAAGCAATTATTTTAAGCTCAGTATCTTTATTATCCAATTACTGAATAGTGAATTTTTCTACACCTCTCCAAGTATACAGCAGATGTTCCAGCACCGTGTACATTAGTAATAAAAGACAACTCATGACATTTTGTACGCGAGAGCACAGAAATCTTTTCATTAAGCAAGTATTTTCATAGCAGCTCCACAACAAGCAGACTAAAAGAGTCTTCACCAAGTCACACAAAAATACCCTCAGTTGTCATGGTTTGGAGGAAATCAATGACCTAGTAGTAAACTAAACTTCAAGGAAGCTGTTATGAAACAAATAAACAAAAAAAAACCTTTCATGGTTTAGCTACAGTCTAAAATCTGTTGCTGACAAAAATTGTAAGAAAATTTATATTTAAGAAAAACTATTATTGTGTCACTCCAGTGATACTCTGTAATTTATTTGAGGGGAAACAGAGTACAGACCATTTGTTAAGCCCATGCAGTTTTTATCATCCAGCTGAATCTTTTTGAGATATATAAGAAGAATTTTCAAACACAGCTTCCCTATCAAAATGTGTTCCAAAATCAGTATTTACTAATATTAATCAATGAATGGTATTAAAAATTGACCAACCCAATGCTAGCTATTGTCAGATGGATAATCTCAAATTCATTCAAGCCACAAACAGCCAGTACCAGGACATACATCTTAACTTCAATTTGTCTCAACAAAATATAGATTGCTGATTCCAAATTACACACCGGCCATGGACGAAGTATTTCTTTCAAGGTGCATGAATTCTCAATGACAATCACAAAACCAAAACAGATTTCTGCACTTCTGACCTTTCCTGCTTACTACGGCTATTGCTGGTTTACACATAGCTTCCAAAATCTATAACTAAAAAGGTTTCAGGGGACTGAAGTAGCGTACGGGAAGTCACCACATTCATATTCTGAGCAGATTGGTGGAAAAGCAGAAACCATGAAGAGAAAGGAGTTATCAATACATGGAAATAACAAACATTGGCTGCATCACTAAGCCTAAGTCATACCTACAGTGTTTCATCAAGAGCGATGATGCCTATAATCAAAAATATACCATCCCCATTTAGCATCCTTATAAACTTAACATACATCAAAACAATAAATAAATTATGAAAGCAAAGATCAAATCAAATTCAGAGGCTGTGCCTTATGTGACTCTTAAGAAGCATTTTGTGTAGTGAATTACTCTTTTATTGGTTTTTGTTTCGAATTTACTCTGATAGAAGCTGTTAAAATAATGGCAAACATGCTGGTATATAAAATACTCTTGGCAAGGAAGAATGTACATGTTTGTTTTATATTTATCTTTCTTCCTCTTGCATTGAGATCATGATTTTAAAATTTATCTCTTTCCCTTCTTTTACGTTTAGGGACATTAATGTCATCTTGTCAGCGCTTTACAAATAAAACCAGTGTCATTCAAAAACATCTGTAAGCAATCTTTAATAACGTTATCCAACTCAAATGGATAGCAAGAAGGTAATTAAATGCCTAATACCACTTACAGGTCAATAGGTCACATAATACCCTTTCTCCTTCATCAGAATTTTAGAGTTTGTAATGCTATTGAAGTTAATTTTAGTATCTTCTAAGACTTTACAAGACCAAATTTACTTTTCTTCTCCTTATATGCTTATGTAAAGCTGAAACAACATTTATAAAATTTGTTTTAAATTAAAAAAACAGACTTCACCATAAATATTTATTTGGGTTTTCCAGAGGATTTTATAGACAGTCAGTCACTGAGGCAAGCAGTTCTGGTGCCATCATGATCCACAGCAGAGAGCTCTAGTGCAGTGCACAGCAGTGTTTCCCAAACCAGGGAGAGTTAGAGACCCTCCAGGAGCCCACAGCTTGAGCAACAGCACCTGACGAGACGTGCACAGGGCTAGGAGAATTGCTGCCCAAGCTCTTCCACATTTATAAAACAATCCCTTAGGGACCACTAGCAACCAGGCTGACTCTGCTAGTGCTGGACCCTGACATCAACCCCATGCAACACTACGAGCTTGTGGGAGAATGGCTGGAAAGTTGCCAGGCAGAAAAGGACAAGAGGGTGTTGGTCAACAGCCCCCCATTACCAAAACCTGGTCACACAAACCTTATAAAATGTGGCACTTAGGAACATGATTTGGCAGTGGAGTTTGCAGTGTTAGATATATGGCTGGACTTGACTATCTCAAAAGTCTTTATCAACCTATATAATGTGATGATAAGCAAGAGTTGTTTTTAAAACAATATGTTGTCCCATGGCAATACCACATTTATGTGGTAGTTCACCAGAGAAAGCCCGTCATTCTTTTTTCCAGGAAGAGAAAAAAAGACCTTCCACATATTAAGGTTTGTTGGCTATGACAGCAGGGTGTTATATCAAAATTATTATCCTTTAAATTCAACTATAGTGTCCTTATGTACTGTGAGAAATTAATATTACATGACAGTCATGAACCTCAATAGAGATCATGGCTGACATTTTCTTTCAGCAGCATACTCTGACAAATTACAGAAACTGAGTTTGAAGGACCACTCACTGAGGCTGAAATGCCTTGGAGGGAGTGAAGAAAAGTGTTCATGGTGTAGTGGTCAGGGGAAAATATCTTCTGATTTTTATGGTTTTAGACTGTCCAAGATCAAGGACACAGTCAAAAATCTAATGCTACCCCCACACAAAAAGGATTAAAATAGTTCAAATCCTGTCAGATAGTGTCTCTTTCTCTGATTTAGCATTTATTAGAAACTGTGACTGTTCTTTTCCCAAAAATGTACTAGGAATTAATTAACTCGAAGTATTTTCTAATTCTTCTCTGGAATTTTTCATGAACATTTTTATTTCTACACGAGAAGTATCCTTGTATGCATGGGGAAGTGGTTGTTCTACAAATTTAAATTGCTGTGGATTGTAGCTGCAAGGCTGGTTACTATATTCTTCTTCTCATCTCTCAGAGATGCTTTATTGTAATCATAGAAAATTCATACTCTTCATCAATCCTCAAAACTACAGTGTCAGCTCTTGGGAGATGAATAATCATGTTCCTTTACTTTGAGATCTCAGCTTCCAGTATACTACACTGTCCCTTCACAAGACAGACTGAAATGGAAATGAATTTGCAGATTTTCTTTTAAAGAGTCTATGACCAGCACTGGCACAGAAACACAGAACAAACTTCTGATACTTCCCTACCATTTGAAAATAACACTGATAATGTAATGGCAAATCATTTTAAAAAGAAAACTGTATATTCATCTAAATGAAACTTTTGGATGAGCCTACTCTATCTAATAATTTTAAAAGACCACGATATTACTCCTTCTTTAAGTGTGTCATTACATTCTTTTCCAGTCTCCCCTTTTGGAACTGCTCTTTAATTCAGCATAACCCTTATTTTGCCATTTGACAGCTTTTACAAAAAGATGACTAGAGCAGAAGAAAGGCTCCTTTCTGCATATTTGGTACAATTTCACTGCCCTTCCCTGGCCTGTAATGCTTAGGAACACTGTGTGCTTTGTAGGCACTTTTCTCCGTACTAGGCCATGAAATCTCTCTTTTAGTTTCTGCTCTATTGAATATGGTAGTCTGAATCAAGCCATTTCTATACTTGCACCTAAACAGAAGATATAATTTAGCATTTTACTAAGGTATCAAAATTAAAAATATAGGAATTTTAGGCTTGATACATAAGCCACTATCCCTACTTAATAATTTCCTAATTATTTCTTCCTTGTTAATACTTAAAGTACTTCTTCCTTTCTATGTCAAGAGTATCCTCGTATGCACAAGTAAGCTAAGCGTGGATTCATTCTATCTTGGGCAGCCATTTACCAATGTAAACAGCTTTTTTTGGTGACTCTTACATATGCAACTTCCTTAGTAGACTTATAGAATATGAGTTTGACATCATTCAGTATGAAATAACGGGTAGAAGTTGTGGTAGTTCTACCCAGGCCTCAAAATTAGCAAGCTCAGAGAATCTACGTAGATTAGGAGAGACAGGTATCATCTGACTCAGTAACCAAAGAAATATTTCATACCAGATGACGCAAACCTGAGATATGAATAAAGGAGTGGGAGGTGTTCACTTAGTTCCATCATGGCTGAAGTAAACGCAAGACATGTTGCAGCTGTCCTGCTGAAGTGGGCCTTGCTGTGGCTGCCGCGACTTGCATTTTGCTTGAATTCAGGGAAGTAGAAACATTTTGTTGTTATACTTTCTTGCTGGGTGTCTTTTAGGGTGCTTATAGATCTAGAGTGACAGAATATCTTTTTGATGGGGACTGGGAAGTTATTTCTTGTTATTTCTAACTTGTGTAGACTGTGTGTTATATTGTAGTTTAATTTTTCTCTTTTCTGTATCAATATATATAGTTAGTTTAAGCATAAACCTAGTTTATAGGTTTTTTTTCTTTCTCTCTTTTATCAGTGGGGCAGAGGGAAGCTTTCTCTCTTTGTTGGGCAGTTGGCATTTTGCCAGCTCAACCCAAGACAAAGTTTAAACGCGTTTCTACGGTGATTATTTTTTTTTCCCTTCTCCCTTTTTTCGGCCGGAGAGAGAGAGGCTGACTCTGTATTGAGCAGTTAGCATTTTGCCAGCTCAACCCAAGACAGCATTTGTTTTCATTCAGTCAAACAAAATTTCAGTCTCATGTACAATAACAACCCCTATATATCTGTACAAAATAACTAACATACATTAGAATCTTTTCTGGTCAGGCAAATTCATCTTCCCATTTTAAGTTCTACTTCAATATTCTAAATAAAAATATTTATTCACTCTTTTTATTATATAGACAAATCCAAGTGCTGCCACATCCATTTCTTGGTTTGTCTGTGATAAACACTAAAATTAGGATACCAGATAAAATTAAGCACTTTGGCAATTGAAACTGGATTATCTCAGCACCGAATTCATTGCCAGCAATGGACACAGCAGGAAAAAACAGTGTGAAATGCTTGCAATTGAGTTCACAAAAGTACAAGCAGCTGTCTGCACACAGAGCATCTTCTGTTGTGCCTCAAAATACAAGGAGCAGAGTACCTTTATGTGACACAGAGTACCTTTACAGCACATGAGTGAACTGATAAAAAGAGGAATAAAAAAAGAGGAACATTCAGAAAATGCTGCAAAATCCTATCTACCCACACCATTACAAAACCCTTTGTACAACCATTTAGCAAATCCATGAAATATAATACTAAACCAAAAAGCCCAATGAAATCAAGGAAAGGACACTAAAACATAATTTAGATGATTAATTTTTAGAGATTTAGTTTGACTTAGCATAAAAGTTATAGATTTTCAGGTTACAAAGGTCAGAGAGGATTATTTCAGTCCTTTAGAAGGGGCTTCCTTGTGAAACTGTCACTCATATTTTGCTACTTCTTCATGAATACTACTTGTTTTTTAAACTGAAGGAACATGAATCAAAACTGTGTCTAAGTTTGAAGGGAAAAAACCCATAATGTTTACCCACAAGTGGAGGAGGGGGTTTCCTCCACCATAATCACGCCACTCTTTATCAAATTTAAGAATAGGAACTTTAATCAGAAAATGGATACAAGAAGGATAACTGTTCTTAACTGCTATATATCTATATATACATGTAGGTATAGATATAACTGTAAACAGACCAGAGCAAACTGCTTCCTCAACATCACAAAAAAAACCAAAACAAACAAAACACACCAAAACCAGCAGGTTTCCTCCTGGAGGAAAGTTATACTTAGGCAGTGTCAGTGTCACAGCCCAGCTGGCTACAGAGTGAGTTTCCAGTCCNTCTCTCTCCCACCGCCACACACACACCACTCCGAGCCGTGTGTAGTCCCCAAGAACAACAGAGACAACCTGCCCCCCACCCAAGCGATCAGGAAGACCGTAGCAGTTAACTACTTCCTTTGTTAACTAATGGCATGGGTAGTTGGTGGCAGGGGAGAGAATTTACATAATAATTCCAAACTACAACAAACTGTTTTCTGAGTTTTGAGACTAGTGGAAATTATCACACTGGTAAAATAATAAAATAGGACGAGGAGAGATTTTACTGTACTGAAAAAATGTGTACATATAAAAGAGGAACACAATGAGGGGCTAAACAGATAGGCCTCTAGTTCTCTAATTCTCAATAAGATACTGACAAGTATAAAAAAATGACAACCCAGAATTTCTGAGGTCCTAATTCACATGGGTACTTTTCCAAAGCCTGCTAAAAGTCATGGGGAAAAAAAATTGTTTCAGAAACATTACTAACACATATTTTTTTCTAAGTTATTTGAACAAAGTTTTATTGAATTCTATCTTTCAGACAAATTTTGTTTTCAAGCAAGTTTAACCCATCTCCAGTGGGTTACAATTTCTCTTCCAATACTTTGACTGCAAAATTCTCTTAGAAGAAGACATTTCTTAATTTCAGCTTTTAGTGTCAGATTATCTTTGTTATACCTGAAGTGAAGCTGAAACCGATGCTCCATTTATTTCTTATGGGAAGACAAGAATGGTAAAGAGAAATGGGAAATGAGACCTTAAGATAAATATATAAATTTGAGGTTAAGGCATAAGAAAGTATCACATCCTAATCTTCAGCTACCGGACAATGAAAATGAAATTGAGTCCCTGGGATCTGGACTAGGACAGTTTCTGCATGTAACAATTCTGACAGAAGACCTTGTGCATCTATCCCCTACTGCAGAACTAAAGTCTCTATGAAAAACCACAGCCATAAGAGGGGCTTAATGGCTGAAACTGAATCTCAAGGTACTGTTCTGGAATATTGCATTAAAGGACTTTCAACCAGACCATTTTGCTTTCACAATATATAAACAACCTCTCAAGAAACCACAAACTCTAACTGCTTCTGAAGAACGATGGAGGTGAAGGAAAGTCAAAGCTGCTAATGACCGTACAAGCAGTTATTTCGACAATTCTCATCTGTAGGCTCCATTAACATCAGAAAACTTCTGTATTTTTGTCTGGTTTCCTTTTATTTTGTATTTCTTTTAAGAGAAATCAGCAATTTAATACTATTAGTGATGTATCCTCCTAAGCATGTCACCTAGCATGATGCCACTTTAAAGACTCAATTGCTTGGAGGATAAGTTGAAAAGAAAATAAGTATTCTGAAGCTGTGGGAAACATAGTGTGCTACCCTGACCATGCTGCTTTTCAGTTTGATGCTGATTTGAGGCTCAGGGGATGTCTTGAAAGATATGTTAAACACTGTGCTGAAATAAGCAGTCACTGGAAAGTGGCACAGTCTGGATTCACCTTCTCAACAGTTTCACAACACTTCTGATCTTTTCAACATCTCAGTCACACAGCACATAAGCTTTGAAATAAAAAATTGAACTATAAAGCCATGCAGCAGTATAACAGAGCTCAGCACAGGCCAGGGCAAGATGGCCCTAGCACATACAAGGGGAAAACATACTTTTATAGGATTTGATGTGCACTAGCAAGTCAAGAGACATTTAAGCTTCAGTTAAACTTAGATTCCTTTCACTAGATTTTGAAATCTGTCCCAAAACTTTAACAAAATTTTACTTCCATTTAAGTTATCAATACACTGCAGGCTAAAATAAGATCTACAATATTAAACATACAAATTTGAGAGCACTTCAGAGTGCCAGCTCTGGCCAAGCAAACAGTGGGACAGGGATGGCAAGTCATCCAAAGAAGCTGTATATGTTTTTGCTGCATTTCAGCAATATGTTGGATTTACTGTTTGTATGTATTTCACAAATCCAAGGGCACTTTCAAGGATTTGTCTAAGTATTACTCTCCCCCTTTTCACAGGATACAAACCTACTATACCACAGATAACTGCTGCCAAACAATATTACTGAAAAGCAATTATTCAAGGATATTAATGACTAAAATTTGCATAATAGCTACTTAGACTACAGATCCCAGCTGGATCAAGGTGCCTTTGCACTACAAATTTGTACACATACGGCAAAAATGGTGGTACACACTTCAAGGAACTGACAGTCTAAATGACTTACCATATCAGATATGTTACAGACTCAGGATAATGTGAGAACTCCCATAATCCTATGACTGTACATGGACGCAAGAAAGACAAGATTTGCTTGTGATGTCAGGAAGAGCTGTTGTTCTGCCCTTGCTCACCAATCAGCTATTGGATTCAATCTCAATGAGTCAAACACAAAGCACTTGCACGTGGTCTTTGACAGCTTGTTCCAAGGTTAATTCACAGAAGGAACCAGGCGCATATGTGCTTGGGGGATAGAAGAAAACATTAGCCTTACTGATCTGCTCTAAACCTGTTCATGCAGCTGTTTATGAGCAACTCTACAACACATCCACGTCAAAGCAAAGTTCAAAACAGAATTTAGTGACACCTGGATTTGCCTTCCAGCATGAGAATTTGTTACCTGTTAACCAGTTTGATGCATTTATTTATTGATTGTAAGCAGACCGTGCCCAGAGGAATTTGAAAATTACTTTTAGCATTACCATGGTTTGTCTTTTCAGGCCATACACTATTTGCACTCTTTTAAAAACACATGCTTTATTTATGCTTCTCTGCACGAAGACCTTGAGAGCCATTCCCTTCTATCAGGTGCATTTGTGTGCTATCGAGAAACGCAGTTATAAAATGCCCAAACTGTTATGATGTACATTTTCAGCGGCTACTTAGAGACTTTTTATATATTATTAACAGACTCATCAATATGTATGCTACATGTATTCTAAACTTGAATACTGAAAATGTTGGTGTTATTTTGGATACTTTGATAGTCTGCAAATGAAAAATTTTCTTCATCAAAGGATGTGGGGGTGACATCCCTTAAGAAAAGCTGTTTGGAGTTCTGCCTTAAAGAAAACAGAGCTACCTGCAGTGTGTGTGGTGGCTTGTGACCAGTGAGAGGCTGTGGTATATGTAAGGTGAATTGGTTAACCAATTATGCGGTAGCATGTTGGAGGTGAGAGTGCATAAAAGGTGTGGATATTACTGCATGAGAGTTAGCTAGATCTAGATCCACTGATGTAATAGGAACTTCTAGGAACTATCTGCTTCTACTGTGAGCTATGAGAACTGTCTGTTAATCTATCTGGAATAAACTCTCTAAGTTGTGAGCCTTCTGATGTCTGCTGTGCCTGAGCTCTTCTGACCGTCAGTCCAGCGCCCAAGCTCGGTATAAGTGGCTCCCCCTATAAAAGGAATTCTGTTTTTTCCCTTCCAAGTTTCTGAAGACACTAGTAGATTTCGTTACACTCATCTTAAAAACTAGTGCTGCCAGCATGGTGGCTGTTTTCCTTTAGGCATTGGTATCTCAACTACAGTATAAATAGCAGAATAATAGCTATTCTTGTTATAACAGCTATTCTTATTATAATAGCTATTTTGTTATAAGGAAGTCTAGCTCTGAACAGGAAACGAAAGCAATTCTGAGCAAACTGTTAGTCTGCAGGTCTCTGCGATACTGATCTCTCATGACCATACCACGGCCAGTATTAGCATACACACAATCATTGTGTGTTTCTGCTTTAAGATTATAATCTTCAATGCTGTTAATGGCCTGAGCACCCTATGCTGACTCTCTCCGACATAGTTTGTGGTCTCACAGCCTCTCATCCTCTCAAACAGAAGACAGGGAGAAGAGCTGTAAAACAGGATGGGAGTTCACTGAAACCTTTCAGGCAGAGGCATCTGCTGAGAAGGATCCCAGCCACCCAGGGAAGAAACTGCCAGGACTGCTGGATTAGCTCCTGCCTACTTTGCCTTTTGTTGCTACCATCACAATAAAGGGTAAGGGAAATGGGGAATCCTACCATGCCAGGCCTGAGGATTCTGAAAAATGGAAAAAGGAAGGGATTTTAGAGGTCTTTCTCCTGGACACCCATGCCATGCACAGATATTCCCCACAGACATTGCCATGTTTCCTGTGAAGAATGTGACTTGTGTGTAATCAGATCAGAAGCAGTGCAGTTAATTACAGTATGGAAAGGAGTCGATACTTTCTGAGAGAGGTCAAGGGCTGAGCAAGGAGTAAAAACAATGTATGTCTGGACAGTGAAAGGGAAATGTAAAAGTTCAACAGCTGGAGTAGCCTGAAGGAAGCATCAGAATTCCCAGGTGACTGTACAAAGTGTAAATTTTTGAGTTTGTTTTAGTGTTAGCACCTGTTCTTTTATTTCTATTTAATTGTGCTGCTCCCCTTTCTGGTTTCTAATACTTACTGTTATCTAAATGATATGGTGTCTTAATCCCCTTAGGAAATAAGTTTGACTGGTACTCAAATATAAAAAGACAGTTTGCATGACCTTGAAGTCCTTGAAGTCACATCACTCCTTTAAAAAATGTTGTCATTTTCCACTCTGTTCGTAAGGGATATCGAAAGTCCAGTGATCTTAGCATGTTTCAGCATCCATTTTTCTGTTTTCTGGAATACCAGGGGGGCAAATTATCCACTGACATAATTTCAACAGTTAAGCAGATGATTCCAACAAGGAAACAAGCCCTGGGCCCCACAAGGTAAGTTCTTTACATTACTGAGCCACAAAAGAGTGCAGACTGTTAACACTGCTTCCCAAAACTTCTATCCAAATAATTCAGAATTTAACCAAAACTATCCTAAAATTAATCAGTTCTATAACATTTAATTAGCTGAGAAATTAGTTAATTTTCATGGATTGATAAGATGCTTTGTGATTTCCTGTGTGTTCCTGCTTGTATCATTTGTTGTCAAACTTTGTGTGTTCTCCTTCAGTAGCAGGAATAATTAACAAACATTATTTTAAGCAAATACAGGAGAATTATCTCTTTCATAAAATACATATATAATACAAAAAAAAGACATGAACAGAGAAGCTGTGTTTAAAAACAACATTTTAAACATGAAAAGTTACTCCTGAAGTCTCCAAGTGAAAAACCACCTCACACAAAAAACAACAAAGAAAAACAAACAAAAAAAAAATCCCAACCCTCAAACCAAACAAAAGAGCCACAAACACCAAACAGAAAATCAAAGCATGTTAAACACCCTGATCAGCTATGATTGTTCTATATTGGACTGGCAATGTAATTTACTTATAATTTATAAAGAATAAGTATGCAAGTCACCTGTCCACTGAAATGTGAGCAGCCCTGAGAGAAAGCTCACAGCTCTGCCAAAAATATAAACAGCCTTTGAAAGCTGCTTGTTAAGAAAAGGATAAAAGGACATTTGGAAATAAATCTTCATAGACAGACTTCTTCAGACAGCCATGTACAACTGCTGTAAGATATTTATAGAAGGTTGCTTCATAGTCACAGAAATACTAAGTATACTAACTGCTGGCAAAGCATTGCCCTGAGGCTTAACTCAAATGAACTCTGACAAAGACAAGTGTGAATATTCAGTCATACACTTCTGCAGAAAGCAACCAGTTTGCTTTCTGTGTTAGAATTAAAATAAAAGGGGAATATGAAAGAAATTCTTTCTCCCTGCTCCCCCCATATCCCACCAAGCCCCACAGCTACTTGTGCTAGAGATACTACTAAAGCCTTACTTCTGTCTTTCAGAAAGATGAGACAAAAAAAACCCCAAACATTAAAACTTCCCTAGAAGAAAGGTAAGGCAGCAGTCAGGGAAATGAGGCAAGATTTAGAAGACTGAGGTTTGTAACTTGGTAGTCTACCATGGACCTCTTGTGAGTTCCTCACAGTAAACCAGATGATCATTTTCAAAGAGAGATTTAAGTGTCTATCTCCCTGTGAAATCAATGGGATCCAGTGAGTGGCATCTGTTAGAGGAGCTCTGTTGAAGAATATATCTGCTCCAGGTAGCTGGGTTCACAAGCTTCGGACTGAGATGCAGATTGAAATGCAGACTGAGCTCTGGGTGGGAGCTCGAGACAAGAGGCCTTGAACTGCCAAGTTTTGTGATGACAAAGGCTGTGAAGATGGATGATGCCAGCCAGGTGAATGGATGCTGAGAGACACAGGAGGAGCCAGGAATTGTCGATCTTTTGGATAAGGAAGGAGTCGATGACTGGTGAGCCAGCTAGGTTGGATGGACATAGAGAGGGGGCCAGAAGCCTAAGACTGTGGAGGAAAAGCTAGACTGGCATACAGGTAGACTGAGAGGGTATAAAATCACAGGGGTTCCTTTGTTAGGGGTCTTCCTCCGGGGCACTGGCTTGGGCTGTTTCTGTGTTGCTGCGCCATGAGTAAATGGCTTTATGGAATGAGCCATCTGAGACTCTGCCATGGGAAACCTGTTGTCAAACCGGTGAGGAAACCTCTTCTGCCTGTGTGAGTGTGGGGTTTGTAGGGCACCCGTGAGGTCCCTGGAACCGCTTACAGTGAAAGGGCTTCAGTTCCAACAGTGTCAGTCTCTGGCGTTGGGAGTGTGACTGCCAGAGAGTCTTGTGAATGGACAGACTGGGAAGTTACCTTAACAGCGAGCTCTCGATTTCCTTGTGCCTCATTCCGCAACTGGGACAAAGGAGAAGACACCCCTTTCCTACCTCACTCACACATTACGAGTTTGAGTATTTATGGACTGCAAGGAGCCCAGATGCAATACATCTAATAATCCCCACAAAGTAGTTAATGCATTGAAACAAATATGTTTCCTTTCACACACACACACACAAAAAAAAAACAAAACAAACAAAAAACATACTCGACAAATAGAGAAAGCACGTCGCACAGCTTTGAGTATAACTGAAGGATATTTAAAGACACTGGCCAAATTTGAAACTACTTAGTGCTCAAACACTTTCTTAGAAGAAACAACAGATTTTTGCTGAGCCAAGGCATCCCCTTGAAAATGCCTGGGGGAAAAAATATTTTAAAAAGGCAATTGCTTTCCCTTTTTTGATTCGGAAAAGTGATTAATTTTTTTCCCTGCTCATAAATTTGAAAAATAAGCCAATTATAATGAATTTTAGCAGAATCCAGAAAAAAAAATTATAGACAGACTCCTGTTATGGTGTTCCTCTTTTCAAAAACCTATTTAAGTAGCTTTCAAGGCTACATTGAGGAGGTTTTTTCACACACTGAATAATCTCTACTCTTGACCCCATGCTATATAAACTGATTTTTTATGTATATATAATTCTAATATGCTACAAGCGATACTCATCATTAACAATTTCTGTATTACATTATGACAATGTAGTATGCTGCATTATAATGCAAAGCAAGCTAAAAAAAACCAACAAAAGGTTTTTAAAAAACTGTCTCATCGGCTTCCATTCAACTATGAATTTAACCAATAATCATGCACTTACATTGAACTATGACCAGCAATGCTTTGACATATTCAGTGCAAAACACATGAAGAATATATTTTGTGTTACCCTTTCTTTTCATTGTATATCATTATCTCTTGTACTTCAATATAAAATAGTAAATGCATTTAGTCCCTTGTGGAATTAGAAAGGCTGTACAAACATTCCATATCCTGTTGGCTGTTTCTATCCAAGCTGTGCTAATGCTGACAAATGCTTTGAAGTTACTACAGCTCTGGAAAAGACACAGTCTTTATAGAGAAGCCAGCATTTCAGGGAAAGAAAAAAAAAAAGGATTTTTTTTTTCTTTATTGGAGCCAAATTAAAAAACAAATTTCTGGTTTGAATCTGCTATTTCTTCTCCACTGCCTGAAATACCAAGTTTTTATTATGAACAAGCCTGGTCACTACTGCAGTGCTAGTATAGCTCAGGTTGAAATGCAAAGGATTCTGGGATGTACTTGGTGAGACTATTCCACTAGAAATAAGCACTCAGTTAAAATCCTGTTGGAAAAATGCAAAATTAAATTTTATAAAACTCTCTGCACATTTTAGCTATGTAGATCCAATAAATAACTTAGCAGCAGTAGTCATCTATCCCATTCTGTCAATTTAAGATTAGGACCTTAATATATTTTGTAGTTTTATCTAATTCTTATCTAATCTACATATTTTCCATCCGTTTCCTTAGTACTATCACAGAACTAAATACATTTCAGTACATCTGAGCTTTATCTGAAGTCCACATTATCTCCATATCTCAATCATTCATATTTGAAAATAAAATCTTAAAAGCTCTTCTGAACTTCTTTCAAATTTCAACTACTCAGATAAAATCACTGATGGAAATGTTATTTCCTTCTTCACTTTTCTGTATTTTCTTGCTTGGATGGGATACAAAACTCAAAGCTGGCAGTCAACTCCAAAAGTACTGCAGCAGGTTATGCAGAGATATAGACTAATCAAAGCACAACTCCTGGGTGTTCCACAGACACTGATAGAGCCAAGACAATCTCTCAGCACTTTTTGAAAAGAGTTTTCATCTACAAGAATGCTGATGGATCAGAAGCTATGGATTTTGAAGACTGCACTGCCACAATTCTTATTTACAATGTACCAAATTGTTGTGCTGTTCAGGATGAAAGTACATAGAAATAGGTATGCACAAAACTGAAGCTGAAGAATCTTGAGTAGAAAAGGTAATCTTGAAGTAAACCATTAGGTGACATAAAAACAAGCCGAGATTCCATGCCAAGATTGCTAACATTTTTATGCCATTAAAGAAAACATGATGTTAAACCACACTAGCTAAAAAAGGGGTCACATACACTGCCTTACATATAAGAATACAAATGCTTATTCATAAAACCAAGGTAAACCCAGCAAAGGGACTATCTGCAGAAGGATTTGGCCCTCTGCTCTACACTATTAGGATCATAAGAGCATCAACATACACAGGAAAATGATATGCAACCCCTCACCTTTATTCTGATCCCCAACTGTTCTCCTGCACCCTTCCCAAAGCCTGATGGTGCTCCATGGGGAATCTCTCTGCAAGTGAACAGTCCACTTTTGCCTTTACTGGGGAAGGCACCATGCTCCAGTATGCATGCACAGCTCTGGACTTTCTCTAACTCTGCTGCAGTCAGCAATGACATGCACAATAATAATCTAGTGCTCTTCATTCACAAAACTTCAACACCTTTCACGCAGCTATGCCTTCCCTATGCAACACAAAAACTTTCTAACCGCTGCAGGGGAAGAACTCTTAAATGGTTTGAGGACAAAGTAGCATCCTTATATTCTGCAATAAGAGAAATTTCAAACTCCTGCTGTCAGAAACATTCTCTTTTGATGGATTGATAAGATTTCACAGCTGTCAATCTGGCACCTCTTGCCAGCAGAATTTATTTTTTTAGGAAGGTTATAAGAAATCTAATGTAATCAGGTATTAAATCAATCACCCATATTTTTGGTTCCTATTGTTCACATGTAAAGCGGTTATCTGATAGCTGGTTATATAACTGCAATTTTAACCCTTAAACTCCAAATGAGAACAACCTTACAGAAACATGAATAATTAGAGTCGAGTTTCTTACACTGTACTTCTGCCAATCTAATTCTATAAATTACACTTATTTTTCATGTTTCTTGCCAAGTGGAAAAGGTAACATTAATTTCCCCACAGAATTCTTCAGATTTATTTTTGAAAATACCTCAACTATTTTGCATTGGATCTTAACTCTTTTGTTGCCCTTTCTGCCTGTTTCTCATTTCTGCATCAAAAATAAGAAGTGTCATGCTTTAAAGAATGTGCAGGGAGATAAGACAGAGAAGCATGGTGAGAAACAAAAAAGAGGTTAACAGTTCCACAATATGATGTACTTCATGCACCCCTAAATGCCACCTCTTCTTTAAGATTACTGCAGCTTATTAATATGGGGTCACATCCTATTAATAGCATGGGGGATTGAAGGACATAAGCATCCAAACTAGGAGGTCAGTATAGAACAGTAATGAACACAAATGTGGAGCCTCTTCAGCTGTCTTTAGCTTTCCATAGAACAGCAGCTCTCAGCAGCTTCCTGTGGCTTCTTCACTGTAAACATGTGGGAAGGAATATTGAAGCCTCCAGGTCTTACGACCACCTCTACAGCCACATAGAAATGCAGCACAAGGTGCTCTCAGCATGAAAATGTTTTCTGTTCTGATTACTACTGGTAACTTTGATTTGCTTCTCAAGTAAATGCAGCCATAAATTACCTCTCAACTTACCAACTGCAAGCAGAAATTGCAACAAAGCTTACAGAAATCAGATACAGAAAGGTATCTGGTGCCCAGCCAAGCCCAGTATGCCTTCCAACGTCACCCCAATCCACAAAAAGGGCTGCAAGGCTGACCCTGGCAACTGCAGGCCTGTCAGCCTGACCTCTATGCCTGGCGGGGTTATGGAGCAGATCGTCCTGAGTGCAATCACACAGCACCTTCAGGATGGACAGGGGATTAGACCCAGCCAGCATGAGTTTAGGAGGGGCAGGTCCTGTCTGACCAACTTGATCTCTTCTTACGATCAGGTGACCCACCTGGCGGATGAAGGGAAGGCTGTGGATGTGGTGTATCTGGACTTCAGCAAGGCCTTTGACACTGTCTCCCATAATATACTCCTGGAAAAGCTGGTAGCCCATGGCTTGGACAAGTGTACCCTCTCCTGAATTAGGAGCTGGCTGGAGGGTCGGGCCAAGAGAGTGCTGGTGAATGGAGCTGCATCCAGCTGGCAGACGGTCACTAGTGGTGTTCCCTAGGAGTCTGTGTTGGGTCCAGTCCTGTTTAACATCTTCATTAATGATTTAGATGAGGGGATTGAGTCCATCATCAGCAAATTTGCTGATGACACCAAGTTGGGAGGGAGTGTCGACCTGCTGGAAGGCAGGAGGGCTCTGCAGAGGGATCTGGATAGACTTGAGAGATGGGCTGATTCCAATGGGATGAAGTTCAATAAGGCCAAGTGCCGGGTCCTGCACTTTGGCCACAACAACCCCATGCAGCGCTACAGGCTGGGCACAGAGTGGCTGGAGAGCAGCCAGGCAGAAAGGGACCTGGGGGTACTAATTGACAGGAAGCTCAACATGAGCCAACAGTGTGCCCAGGTGGCCAAGAAGGCCAATGGGATCCTGGCCTGGATCAAAAATAGCGTGGCCAGCAGGACCAGGGCAGTGATCCTTCCCCTGTACTCTGCGTTGGTGAGGCCACACCTTGAGTATTGTGTTCAGTTCTGGGCCCCTCAGTTCAGGAAAGATATTGAGGTGCTGGAGCGGGTCCAGAGAAGAGCAACAAGGCTGGTGAAGGGACTGGAGCACAAGTCCTATGGGGAGAGGCTGAGGGAGCTGGGGTTGTTTAGCCTGGAGAAGAGGAGGCTCAGAGGTGACCTCAGCACTGTCTAGAACTACCTGAAGGGAAGTTCTAGCCAGATGGGTGTTGGTCTCTTCTCCCAGGCACTCAGCAATAGGACAAGGGGGTACGGGCTCAAGCTCTGCCAGGGGAAATTTAAGTTGGAGATCAGAAAAAAATTCTTTACAGAGGGAGTAATCAGGCATTGGAATGGGCTGCCCAGAGAGGGGGTGGATTCACCATCCCTGGAGATTTTTAAAAGCAGATTGGACATGGCACTGAGTGCCATGATCTGTTAAATGGATTGGAGTTGGACCCAGGGTTGGACTTGATGATCTCAGAGGTCTTTTCCAACCCAATTGATTCTATGATTCCTCATGATGTCTCATGATCCTTTAAGACTTAAGCTATGTCTGGGTCTGAGTTACCACTAACATAGTTTTGTTGTCATAATATTGGAAAACCTTTGCATCAAAGACCCACTTAATATTTTTACACTATGAATTGATGACAGTGAAATGCAATTTGTCTCCCAGAAGCCAATGACAGTAATTGAGCCTATAATTCATAAATTCTTGATGTCTACTGTAAACTCACAGATGCAACAAAAGGTATTATGATACATGTTAAAATCAGTTAACGGTAAGAACTAGATGTGTTTTGATCTTGGTATTGTCATTAAGTGTGGAATTTAAAAATGTCTGAACTACAGTGTTAAGCATGTTAATTTTAGAATACTGTCATGTAAAAAGGGAAAAACATAGTAAGTTTTAGATCCTTTTGAAACATGAGCATAGTTTATCCTCTGAAGGAGGCAAGAGCCCTGTGGGAAAAAACCAAAACACTGGCTCATGAAAATAAGAATTACTATCATACAATGCATGCCAATGAGGCACAAGCAGAAAGTACAAGCTGTCAGCAGCTGCCTTTTATGAACTTCTAAAAATGATGTAGGGGCTCATACTTGTTAAGAATCTATATTTTTACAGCACATCAAATGGCTGCATTAACTTGATTCCTACACATCCTGCATACACTTACACTTGGTACTTTTTAACACTAAAAATTGTTGTAAAAGTGAGCTATTGTCGCAGGACTGGTTGTAAGTTACCCTCTTCTCTGCTTTACTACTGGCTCTCCCAACCCCATCCAAAAAAACCCAACCAACCAACTAAACAAAATCCAACAAAGTCAAGTAAATAAAAGTCATGCAAATTCAGGTACACGTAAGTGCTAACTTTGAATATATTTTTAGAACAAATCAATTGCCATGGTTTTGTATTAACTCTGTTTTTATTGCCTGACTCCAAAGTTTTTACACTATTAGTAACATGAAATTAGCGTTTATGAACAGGCATACATTGAGTTAAAAAGAAACACTAGAATCAAATGAAAAATTAGACTATTAAATTTATGTCTGGCTTTCATTGATCATTATTTCTGGGACTACAGTTCACTGGAGAGCCAGTTACACTTTGACATGTTATTATAAGCAATGAAAGCTTCAACCTATATATCTTATGTACAACAGTAAAATTGAAAAAAAAATACAAAAATTCATAATTATTTATTCAAGTCAATATGACAAAAAACACTGAGATGCTTTCTTTTAGGCTGTTAGGCTTCCCACTTGAATAGATTACCTTAACACAAGATTAAAGGAGATGAACAGTTTCTGTCTACAGGTGAAAAGATAGGGATTTGTTCCACTCTGAATGATTTTCATTTATCACATTTTTGGTTACAACAGTTCATTCCAGTTGCATTCTATTTGGCAAATATTAAGGCAAAGAACCATGAAACAGATTGAAATAAATCAGAAAGGACAAAGTATAATAAAAAATGCACCAGCAATTACATACATGAAAATCAGTAAAGGAATATTTTGGTTTCATTCTGTAGGGAAAAAAATAAAAATGCAGTAAATAAAAAACTCTTATCCTGTATCCAGGTTTGCTTGAGGTTTGGGAGTTGTTATGTTCACACTCTGGAGTTTTCTTTAAAGAGTGAACAGCTGGGAACGTACCTGAATCAATTCAACTACCCTCTCACAGCAAGATGTAATGCTTTTGTCCTCTGTATCACATCAGCTGTTGGACTCACCACCGGCTGATGGCAGGACCTGCGAATCACAGCACATTTCACTTCAATGGCAGTCTCATGGCTGTATTTCTGCCAGCCCACAGAGCAGTTTCAACTTGCTGTTGCCCCTAAATCCCAGGGCTCTGCAAGACCAGCTGCAATAATGTGAATCCTAGGAAAATCTAAAAAAAATTGTCTCAAATATGTTTTTTGGGTTGGTTTGTTTGTGTTTTAAGAAAAGAATGATGTTGTGCCAAAGCTAATATGTAACAGTGATCTCAGATAATCACCTCACATCAAACAACGCAGAAGAACAGGAGCACAACAGTGCCCTGTAATGAATGCAAAACAAAATCAGGTGTCAGAGCAAAAAACAGACCACAGCCACAATTAACAAAACACTGAACTAGAGATCTTGTGATATCCAATAACCTATAATTGGATCAAATAATAAATGAAGCTATCATGGCACATACAGGAATTGATAAATTCAAGAAGGTCATACAGCACTCTATAGTCATGTTGAATGAACATGTTAACCTCATAAATTGTGATACAGAACTACAGGCAAATACAGAGTGCTGGGTGACCACTGAGAACTTCCTTTATTTCACTTGAATAGAAAGGGCCTTTGATACTTAGCAAAATCATGCAATTATTCCTCAAATTCAAAACATGAAGCCATTTGACAAAGGGAAAAATGGAAAAACCCATACCAAATTGTTCTGTAGCATTTATGTGGGAAAATATTTTCTCAGTCGTTTTACTAGAATACAAAGGAAGAGAAAGGTACACATATTTGTCAGTTGTACTAAGAAATTCCTAAATTTGATGAAATGGTTATCTTAGAGAAGCTCTATTACTATAAGTAAACTGTAGATGTGCAGGAAGCACCCTGAAATACTTCTCTAAATATAGAATCTACATATCTAACATAGAAATAGAACTGTTCCTACACATAAATGCATTTCAATATATTAAAGTAGAAATTATGAGGATCATATAGGATAAGCAAGTATGAACAAAATGAAGAATCATCCCATGCTAGAATCCATTATGTATTCAATAACAGTGGAACAAGGTCTAAATTATAACACCCGAGGAAAATATCTCCTGAATTTGGACTTGGTAACAGAAAAGTCTCTACAGCCTTATGACAGGAAGAAACTTACCCACTGAACCAAAGCCTTTTTGTCAGACATTAAAGTGGTCAGAATTTGGTGTTAATATTGAAGTCAAAATATCAAACTGGACTATTTTTCAAAGATGTAAAGAATTTTTATATCTACTCGAAAACTAGTGAGAACAAAGGGGTTGGAATCTGTAAAAACAACATACTTATCCAGTCTTGGCATGAGTATAGGAACTCAAATGTGAATAAAGTTAAATTCTTGTTAATGGAGACATTATTTCATCCCTGGTTTTTTTTTGTTTTGTTTTAATTTTCATCAAAATATTTATGAATCCATTGTGCTGGTTTTGGCTAGGACAGAGTTAATTTCATCATGGTGGCTGGTTGGGGCTATGTTTTGGATTTTTGTTGAACATAGTGTTGATAATACAGAAATATTTTTGTTATTGCTGAGCAAGGCTTACACAGAGCCAAGGCCTTTTCTGCTTGTCATACTGTCGCACTGGCAAAGAGACTAGGATGAACTTGGGAGAGGACACAGCCAGGAAAAGTCGACCTAACCAACTAATGGGATATTCCATACCTTAAGGTGTCATTCTCAGTCTATAAAGTGGGAAGAAGAGAAGGAAGGGGGGGACATTTGGAGTGATGGCATTTGTCTTGCAAAGTAACTGTTATGCGTGATGGGGCCCTGCTCCCTTGGAGATGGACGAACACCTGCCTGCCAGTGGGAAGCAGTGAATTAATTCCTTGCTTTGCTTGTGTGCACAGCTTTTGCTTTCCCTATTAAATTGTCTTCATCTCCACTCATGAGTTCCCTAGCTTTTACCCTTCTCATTGTCTCCCTGGTCCCACTGGTGGAGGAGAGAGCAAGCTGCTGCATGGTACTTGGTTGCTGGCTTGGATTAAACCATGACAGCCATTTAACTGGGCGAAATTAGAATCTTCATTATGTAGCATAACTGATTGGATGTGATACTGAATCCAGGACATTATTTTAGCAACATCTCCTAATAACTGTATGTAGGCTGCAATGATGATGCACACAGTACACCATGACAGGTAAACAAGATTATTTGTATAAAATAAAACTATTGTATAGTATTATAAAAAATATTTCCAGTTCAACCAGCTGGAAGTATATGGATAATTTTTTATATCTTGGACTTTTGACTCAAGGAGTCTGCAACTATGGAAAAATTGTTTCTAAAACAGGGACTGAAGTAATCATTTTTAAAGCACTGTCACAATTCAGGACAGTCAACATTTGATACTAATTTTAAAATTGCATTCTGCATTGTACAAGAATCTAGATGGGATGCAAAGACGTGCATAACATCCTTTTTGAAAACATAACTGCTTCCACAGACATGGTGTGAAGTGCTGCCTGTCACGATCTTGGTTTCAACACCATACCATAAATTCACCCTGTCCCATCAGGGGCACTCACTCCATTTTCTTTTAACTGGAATGAAGCAGTTATGACATTAAATCCCTTCATGCTTAAAATGAAAATAAACAAACACAAAATATCCTTCGCCTTTTATTTTTTCCTCTCTGGCAAGTTCCGCTAAGCCACATGGCTCTACACACGAACTGTTGTCAACAGGCTGCTCTGTAGCCAATGTTCTGGATGACACACTCAACGAAGTGATCCCTGATAAGTATTAGAGACGTATTGAAGAATTCACCTTACTTCCCTTCCTCTGATTATTGGCATGCTGGAATTGATAGCTTCATAAACCACTCTAATCTACTTTTTTTAGAATGTGTTAAGCAGTGATACAAAGCCTTCCAATTTTTAATTTTATTTTTTTTAATTTTCTTAAGTTGTGAATTGTGAAACTGCAGCCACTTCTTTCTCTCTAAAAGAGTGCTGCGTATGCACAAAGCTCACGAAGAATAAGGCATCAAATTTAGAAGAACAGCTGAAAATGTCTTGTCTGATTTACTGAAGTTGTCACCAAAATTCATCAGCCTTCTAGAGAACACTGTATTATAATTTAAAAAGCCCTGCAGCAGCACTAACAAAACATCTCTTGGGTATCCCTCAACAGAGCTATATGACAGGCTATACAGAAATCCAGCTCTTACAGCAAGCCAGTCACAGTCAGCTCTTCCTCCATATTCCCAATGTAATAACTGTCCACAGAAATCAACAGGAAAACTGACATGGGGAATCTATTTGGAGGGATCAAAGCCAAAAAAAACCCCCAAAAATAAATTAAAACCCACCATTTCAAACTTCCTTAATTACCTAGAACCAAGACAGAAGAAACAAAAAGAAGTTCAGATCTGCAAGAAGGTGACTGAACACACCCATGTTGGGGAAACCTAGAAGCAGCCTCTTATCCTTCTCGTGGGGGTGGTGGCTCCAGCTGTGAGACGCACACTGTGCTGGATATAAATGCTGCTATCCTGCCCTGATCACTCCATATGGGACTATAAAATTTCAGTTTCAAAACAATGCATTAATTTTTTCTGAAGGCATTCTAAGGCATATTTTAGATGCCTTCAAAACAGACTGTGAATTCCTAGGGCTCTTGGTAAGAAAAACAGCTACATTTCCTTACTGCAGTTAATACAAACTAGCAATTTTACCAAAAGAAATTCCAAACTAATATCCTATTACACTGATATGCAGTAATATTTCAGATTTTTCAGACAATTATCTTAAATGCTTCCTGCTTTGCCCAAATTAATATAAACACAGAAAATTAACTGGCTGGAACAGAGCAAGAGTGGCACCATGCCCTACAAACACAGATATTGTTTCACCTCTTGAGAGACAATAATGTGACTTTTGGGCTTTCATGGCAGTTTACTAAGTCTGCCAAAGGACTATAAGTTTGAGGGGAAGGAATGAGACAATTTTATTAAACTAGTAAGAGTAACAAGAAAATTTCCAGTATTTTTACACAGATTTCAGTTTTGTACTACAGACTAGAGCAGAACAGGTAATATTACAGCTGTAATGGGATTTATAAAAGTACATTAATAAATGTCACCCAAAGCAGTAGGGTTAAATCCTGTAACCATTCAGCATCTACACCATCTTCCTAATGGAATCATGAATTTTCTTTTAGACAGTAAGAGCACTGATATATCTTCAAATTTTAAAAATGCATCTCTGTTCCCAAGTGATAAATTGGTTATTGAAACAGTTGGGTTGGTGTGCAAATAACACTCTCATATTAGATAGCCTCCCAGCTCTTGAAAACATGGAAGCCTTTAAGCTTCAGCACTTCAACATACTCTCTGGAGAGTTAATATAGGAAAGCACGAGGAAAAAAATTGGGTACTGGTTTTGATTGCACCTCAGCAGAACTCTTTAAAGCTCCACAGTCAGGAAATTGCTTGTGCCTGGCACTGCTATGGCAGCCTCTCAGGGGCTGGGGACATGTTATTAGGTTTAATTTGCCCATCTAGAAAAGTTAGGTTTGCAGCTGCTGCTCTAATTTTAAACTTACAGAGTCTGAATTTTAGCTTTTGCATTTTAAGACTGTTTCCTTGGATTCAGAAAGAATAAAGAAGAGTAAAAATCTCTATTTCATTCCGCAGTGAGTTAGGGGGGAAAAAAGCAAAATAAAGTGGTGAGGATGGGGGGCATTTAATGCATTCATTTCACTCTCACTCCCACAAATGTACACCACTCCAATCTTGACATGTTAAGATAAACTATTTAAATGTATGTGCCTATATAATTTTAGTGGCCAGCTATACAAAACAGGAGATATTTCAGATCTGTGTTATCTTCTTCTCTTAATTGTTGCGAAGTGTGTATTAATATTAAATTACTGTGAAGTCTCTGCATACTTTCACTTTTTCATATTTCTAAAGTAATAAAAGTAGCTTGCCTTGGGTTTGGAATTTAATAACATAAGATACTTAGTAGGTTTATCTTCAGCTATGTCTTTAAAGCCGTGCCGCCTCTCTCAGCCTCTCCATGGAGCTTTCCTCTACATCTGTGATACATGCTACAGTGCCCTCTCATGGACACTACACACCTAACAGGATAAAGAGTGACACCACCAAACCTGTGAGCACATTTCATCCAAGACCTAACAGGTTAGTTAGAAAGCCACAACAAGGAAAGATTTCATAAAGGCAGCTGGTCTGCTGGCATCAGCCATTACTGTAAATGTTCAACTTTCTAACCACAGTCATTACTGAACCTACGGAAATCTAGATAAAGGCAGTGTTTCAAAACTGTTCTGGGATAGTGATTCATGGCCAAATCTTCCTCTCAGACATTTCAGTTGTGAATTCATCATCACAACTTTCTTAAGTTATTTTACACTCAAGTCCCAGCTAATTCTAATTTTTGCCATTTCACACTCTCAGTCAGTGCAATACAAGAGGCTTGTGTTCTTTGCTGGGAGACACTACAGTAACTCTTTCAGCAAGTTATATAGCTACAACTACTTAGGAGAAATAAATAGACTTGTCTTTTTAAAATTCAGCTTCCCAAAGCAATAAAAGAACTCTCAGACTCTGGGTTTGCCCCTTCAATAGACTGCTCATGTTGTACCTGTCACAAACCACCAGCATATCAACAGGATGGAGTCACCTTTTACGAACATCAAAGTGTTTAATTGCAGTTTTGAACATAATGCAATAATGGTTTTGTCAAGAGTTTAGAATTTGAAAGAAATCAGTTTCTACAAAAAATTGAATTCACTTACAAAAAGTTTTAAAGCACCAAAGCATTTAACACAACAAAGGAAAAGCACTAATATAATTGTTCAATGAAAATCGAACAAAATGCTTTATGAACCAACTATTATAGATTCTGAGCAAAGTAATAAATCCTTAATAGAAGTCAAAATGATAAAGCAGTCTTCTATAATTCATAATTTTTCCTGTGATCTCCATTATTATAGAAAACATGAAAAGTTGAATGCCACTGAAGGTAGAAAAACATGATTTCCTGTTCAACTGCAAGTCAATTATGTGGATCATATTTTCAATGCAGAATATTTAAAGCAACTCATTATAGGCAGAATTAGAAGTATTTTTAAAACTTTTTTTTTAAACTGTAAGTTTCTGATGTGGTAACAGAAATAGATCAAATTATAATAATGGCCAATCTTCGCGAACGAAGATTTGGGAAGGGCTAACCCCACGTGGGTGTGCCCTCCGAGCCTGCGCAGTGGATTTTTTAGGTGAGGCACAGCATGCACAGAGCTGGCCCCACCGTTTAAGTCCTAAGGTTCATCTGCCACGGCCGAGCAAGCTTGGACAGTGACACTGAGGTCCTTAGGACTATCTACAGCACCCGGTACTAACCGGGGCTGACCCTGCTTTGCATCCGAGATCTGACGGGATCGGATGGCAGGGAGGCATTTAACTGCCGGGGGCGGTCCCTACACTGAGACTCGAACTCGCGACCTAGGAGCTGGAGTTGGGAGTACTCTCCACTACGCCACGGGACCGCCCCCAGATCAAATTACTCCACTAGTTAAAGACAGAACATCTGGCATTTGACTGACAATTTAAGCCATTTGAGCAGGCTCTGAAATGACAAACAGCAGCAAAGGCACAAGATATTTTGATCACAACATAGGCTCTTCTCAGTGTGTAGCACATGCAAATTCAGGTACAGTTATTCAGTGTGCTAATTTCCATTTTGTATTTTGGCATATTGTGCAGGTGCTTTCTATTTATATATGCATATTTGTGCATGTGTGTTTGTACATGCACATAATATGTGAAATGTCGTAATATTTAGCAACTTTTTTCACAACCAGGAACACAATATTTACAGCATGAACCAAAAGGTCAATCGTCTTCACTTCTAAACTCATTGAAAAACAGGGTGGGTAAATCTTACCTTTAAACTTGCTTTCTTATGGACAAGATGCTCTTGCTGTTATGTTTCCTTTCTATATATATTTTGCAAGTTCATCAGAGATAGGGAAACTGAACTAGAACTTTCTAGCAGAAAGTTCATAGATAAAAAGTGTCCCGTGTAACAATTTGAAGTATTATTACTCTAAGGAAAAGAATTTTAATTTTCATTAAAAATTTATTATCTCAAACTTAAGGTGGGCAAATTACAACTAATGCTCTGGCACTACTGTTTCTGGAAATATTTTAAAGCAATGATTCTGTTTCCTACATTCAAATAGAAAAAGTCTACAGCAAGTAGTTACATTAAAAAAAAAATAATTAAAATGTAGTGAAGAAGCTAAAATGCAGTCTTTCATTTAATTCTATATTCAGGTGCAAAACCCAGGCTCACTAATTGCAATTACAAGATCTCTTTCAATTACAAGATTTCTTTCTACTTTGCATGAAGTGAACCTTTCTTGAACAGGCTCAGGGAAGCTGGGAAAAGTTCAGATAAGAAAAATAAGCCTTTTTCGTCTAAGGAAAACTACATTAGGAGTAGCCAAGTTGATCAGAAATATTTGTAAATAATTGAGAAACTATTAAGACTTGTCTCTACCACACACATGCTTGCAAGACAAAATACTAGGCAAAGTTTTCTTTTTCATATTTCAAAAATAAAAAATGCACATATGAAGTTATGGAAAGCACTGTAGGTTTAACCAATTTCCACATAGGTAGAACCTCAGCACCTATCTCAGTTTTCATCCTTTTGATCTGGGGATCTTTGATTTGCTCCTCAAAATTAATTCAAGGGAAGTCTCAATGAATTGCAAGAGGAACTTTATCACATTTGAAAGACTGTAGAATATGGGGGAACAGCTACAAAATTGTGAAAGGGAAGGAGTAAAAAAACTTTTACAGCCCAAATATCTGTGATTTTTGCTCTTTAAGTATCTGTCACTTACACTATTTACTCAGAGGCAGCATTTCCAGAGAGATCAGATTTCTAGCCCTGAACAACAGATTGAAACCTGTGGCAGATATTGGAACTCAGCTGGTTCTCCATAAGACATTAATTCCTAAAAAAAACATTTCCCACATAGGGACAGGAAACCACATCAGACATCAAATGTCTTGTAAGTGACATAGAGGTTTGTTGTGTGGGAACAGAGCACTAAAGATATTACTCCATCTTGCATCTGCATTTAATTAAATTTGGATTTGAAGCTAAAGAGAACAGAAACATTTATGTCAAATGTTGGTAAATCTGAACATATTAAATGTAAAACTTAATTGAGAAACAGGAATGGACTTCTATTCTAGGTCAAAAGTTTACATCCAGTAGATTCATCAGGAGAATACAAACAATTTACAAAATTCTTCAAATTTAATACAGATCCCCTTAACGTCTCATTGATGTTACTTAGAACCAAATTTCACAGAAAAACATATTCTCACAAAATTAACACTTTCATCCTCCAGTGGAAGCATTTAAGGTAAATGTTATGCTGTGGCATAAAAAATAACTTTGAAAACACCTTCAAGTGTACAGAGCAAGTGATACTCCAGAAAAACCTTTCAAGTATTCCACAGAATGAAAGTATCAAGTGACTTCTCATAAACCATGACCTAGCATTCACTTGTTCCTCATAGTGACAAAAAAAAAAAGGAAAAAAACAAACAGGCAAGTCAGTTCAGCAGGGAATTCCTCTTACTCATTCAAAATCTGACTATGAGTTCAATTCTTTAGCCTTTCCTGTAGCACATTTTATAGGAGTTGCTGTGGTAGATGAAGAAATATTCTGGAACTATTTAAGGTAACTAGTTTAAATTCCCCAAATAAGGAGCTTTTGTTTGGTTTAGGGTTTTTGGGGAGTTGTGTTGTTGGATTTTGGGTTTTTTTGGGGATGAGGCTGTGGGGCTTTTTGCCTATACTAAATGCTGCCTCTGGGAATTACGACATTCACAATTCTACACACAAAAATGTAGTTCTTGAATTCAACACTTCTGAGAAGATAGTTCCCAAATGTACTAATGAGGATATCACAGTTCAGAAAAATCCTGAGCAGAGCCTACAGAAAAGCCTTTTCTTAGAACAAAAAGAAAAGAATATCAAAAATAGCTATAGACTTTTAGCAGGAATAACAAACTATAAAATGGGAACAGATCCTGCCCCAAGATTAAAGTATGACTACAGAAAGAGATTCTCCAATGTGTCTATGCAACCATTTCCACAACCCTTAGAGCAACTGTCACACAAAAGTCACTGCTAGTGAACAAATTAAACACTTATTTTGAAGTTTGATGAGGCAAGAATTATCAGATTCACCAAAAACACATTCTGAATGAACTCATGCAGGACAGAGTTTTGTGGAATAGTGCACGACTCCCAAGAACCCACCCACTCAGTACTGATGTTAGAGATCACAGGTGACATGAGAAGATGGCAGTCTCTGCCAAAGAAGGTCATTAGATTCCTTTCTAATCAAGAGTAATACTGGCCAGGAAGTATTAGCATATGGGTCATCAAAGGTTGTCTTTCCAGGGGCTTAACATTTTTGCTACATAAGCCAAAGCTAGCCAAGACAGCATTTTCAGGCTGCCATTTTATGCTCCAAAAATGCATCTCCTGTTCTACAATTAGCCTTTCAAAGAATATTTCAGCAATTCTTCTTCTCTTCTCTATGTTCCACATAAAGAAAGGGGAAAAAAAAAGAAATAAAACAAAAAAAAAACCTTACTCTCTCCAGTTTTGTCATAGATTATTTGGCTTTAGGTGACATGAAAACTGATGACTTTCTCCTCAAAGCAACATAGTGCTAAATTTCAGACTATCAAGCTCCTTTTGATCCTTTCAAATGATAGGACTAGCAAGTAGAACTGTTAAGCACTTCACCTTTCAAAAAAAGCTAGACTTGTATTTCATTTTGATGTAGTCTGGCTGGTACCTCAATATAATACATCTGTAAATCCCCAAGAAATTCAGGTCAGGCTAGAAAAAGCACAAGTTAGCATCTAATGCTAGCAATGCTGAAAAGTCACATTTAGGAAAACAATCAACTCTTGCTTCAATGTTGGTGTTCCTAGGTTAGAAATGCCTAATTTATTTGGCAGTTTTTTTTGTAAAACCACAACCCTTAGATTGACTTAGAATTAGTCTTATCCAGTGAGCACACTGAAGGTAGTAGAAGAAAAATGTATATTCTTATACCAAGACATTAAAAGTATCATATGCCTTAAAAAGAGGTTTTCTCCATATACAAAGTTTACCTTAGATTGCAATCCAGAAGACACACAGTCCTGCTCTAAAAACACAGCTGTAAAGCCTATTCAGAAAATGATCTCCCCACATTTCTTGCATTTCCAGAGGAAGACTTTTCCAAGCATTTAGAAATTCCTGAATGCCAAAAGAAAAATACCAGGAACACGAGATAATCTGTAAACAGCACCCTGACCAAGTCAGAAGATACACAGGAAGAAGGATCAGTATGACGCTGTTGGCAGAGCCATCAAACGTCTTTACACAGCTGAGAAAAGATGGATTTCACTTTATTTCCTACGAGCTTTAATTACTATCAGTTGGATTTGTAACATCAAGAATTAATTTAACTGCCATAATCATCACTAAATGATGAAGGTTTTTAATTGAAATATTTGTATTATTCCTTACCACAGCACAAATGGAAAATAGATTGGTTAAACTATCAAAAGATACTACATGATAAAAAAGAATAAAAACCATTTCTGTGCCTTGCTCGTACTGGTAACCAAGCACTTTTACTTCTACTAGAGCATGGGAATTCTGCTTCAGTCAAACAAGAGCAATGATATTTGTGGAACAAAATCTTTAAACTTGCAGAAACTTTTCTTTTTCTTGAGTACTGTGGTTCTGCAGACTACAATGAAACCTATTTTTTCCTCTTGTGAACTCACATCTCTGATCAAAATGTTTGGAAAATGAATAATTTCAAAGAAAACTATCAAAAGTCATTCTAGAATGGAAAGAGGGAAATATATTCTATTGCTCCAAACATAAACAGTACCATTATTTTCAAGCAGCTCTTTTTAAAGTGGCCACTGATATTTCCTGCATATCCTAAGTTCTAACAACATTAAATGAAAGTATCTCCTGCAGAACACAAGTGGAATTCATGTCAGGCAAAATATTTCTCCATGGATGTATAACTGCAGGAAGAATCTCCAATCATTAAAACTTATATATCTTTTAAGTTTGCATAGTCTTTTACTTATTTAGAAAGCTTTTATAATACCTAGATATACACAAACAGTAATCAAGGAGAAAGAACACTGTATGACTGTTGAGGAAGTCATGAAAATGCAACCGTATTTTTAAATGTTTCAAATAAATATATGCTGAGTCCAACTTTTACAGTAAATAATTTCTTTTATTTGCCAGAAGAACATACTTGCATATAAATAAACAAGGGAGCTTTATAGTAACACTAAAACTTCTGATAAGCTTTTGCCAGAAATACCACTAAATAGGCTGTGTTGATATTAAATTGCTGACTTAAAATGTACGCTAAGTTTTTATTTTTAAATCCAAATACTTCACTGGACTTTTTCAAAGTACTTTCTTAAAATTTTATGATTGACATTTTCTGATAGTCAACTATTACTAAAATAAGCAGAAAAGGAAGTGGTAATGTAAAATTAGATAGAAAGGAAGTAAATCAAAAAGTGTTTTGCTCAAACAGCTGTTACCAAATGCTTGTGGAAATACATACACTGAAGAGTGATATAAATAGCAGCTGCAGATGGTTTTAAAATCCATCCATCCATTAGAGCTAAATGAGCTACGTAAAAGTAACGATAAAAACAAACAGTAAAAAGACACTAGCAGCAGAGAAGCTACTGCAGCTCAGAGGATCCTCAGAGAACAGAGCTCCAAATGGCTGATGGAATCACAGCTCACTGCCATGAGCCTGATCCTTTCTTGGCATGTATGCTTCAGCCTCTGATGAATTCAACTACATTTCAGAGAAGTAAAATAATTTATGAGTTTGGCTGGTATTGAAATCTTGTCTAACTTCCAGTTCATAACCCTATCTTTGTATCCTATAAATTAAGCACACTAGAAATGGTGTGGCTACAAATTTCCATTCTTCTCTCAGTGGAACTACGTGTTATTTTTTGTTATGATCCGTAACACAATGTACATAGCATAAAATAACATTTATGCTTTAAGTTATTCTGATGTCCTAAGAGGATTAAAATGCTTTATTTTTTTCCAGCTAAAAAACATTCAGAAGTTTAGTTAGGGGTTTGTTTAGTTTGGGTTTTTTGTCAGTTTGGGGATATGTGTATGGTTTGATGGGATTGTATTTGTTTTTGTTTGTTTGGACCTTTTAACAAATTAATAAGAAAATCTCAAAGGAAAATTCACAGAAAAATAAGTTTAAACAGACATGCAAGTATTCTCACAAACCATTCTTGTGTCAAGGTTTGAGGAAAGAAACATAGCTGACTATTCCATTTGCAATCCTAGAAATATATCAAAATAAGCATAGCTCTGTTCAGAATCTGATGACAGCAGGGCTGCTAAGAAGACAAAATTTAATTTATATTACAAGCCAAAGAATCAGAAATTATTACCAGATGAAACTTAGTAAAGAAAAAAAAATCCTTGAACAAAAATAAGGTTTATAACATTGCTTTTCAAAATACAAAATGAAATATATGTTTGATTCTTGTCAGGGAGCTGTGGATAAAGAAAAAGAGTTACCACATTTTTTGATGATAACACTTAGTCTGGTAAGTGAATTCCCTGTCAGATTTTGAGTATAAATGTCAGAAGAGGGCATGTCATGACAACTGGAACTTCAATCAGATATCCTTCATTCCAGTTTTGGTTGCCAGAAACTCACTGCAAGATTCTGAGCAAGTCAGGAAGCATGCATATTTCATATTCCACACCTGCATTTGGGCTGACTGAGAAGTCTTATTTAGATACTAAATTTCCCCATTGGTATTACAAGTAGGTGAAAATGCCTGCTGGACTATCATATAATTTGCCAGATTACAGCAGTATAGAGTACCTGCAGTCCCTCCTGCCACAGTGGTTTTGCACGAAAGCAGATGAATGAATTCTCCATAAGCAAACAACTTAAAAATGTACCAAAGTTTTTAAACGGATTTTACTGTAATCATTGGTGTAATGTCAAGACAGCAATAAATTCACAGTAATTAGTCATCAAAACAGGATTCACTTAAATGCAGCTATTAACTGATGGGAAAATTAATTAAGCTCAAATGCAAAATATTAAAGCTAATTGACAAACACAAATGTTTGTTTCAATCTATAAGTTTTGAAATAAAAGACAAAAATCAGGGTTTGTGAAGGTTTCAAATCCTGAAGACCATGGTTATATCCCACTTCCTTACATTTACTTTGCCAAAACGAAAAATAAAGGAAAGGCTGTAACATCCAGGGGACTAAGATATGAAGACTAAATTCAGTAAGTTGCAAAGGAGAATCCTCTGAGCTTTAGTCCACCTAATTTTTAAATGGCCCATTCATCAGCATAAACCTCTATGACTTGCAAGTTAAATGCTAGTTCAAACAAGTTTCTTTCACAGACAATTTCTCTTCATTGGTATAGTCAATTCTATTAAGAAATATTAATGCTGAGAAGCACACAATTCATCAGTAACACAGAGGAATCTACAACAAAGAAGAACTTGGTGTGATCAAAAACTCACTGTTTTTGAAAAGAAGACATCGAACACCAATTTATTAAAGAACTGATTTTCAGATTTAGAAAACTACTAATTCAAAGTTGCCCAACTTTTAAATACCTTTTCTTTCCCAGGTTTTCTCTTTATTCCACCTTGAACATTTCTATTGCTGGGGGTGTTTTTCAGTTTTAGCTAGGAATCTGCAGTGTGAGGACAGGTTGTTGTACACAGGCCAATACAGCAACCTCATGTTTAAATAATCTAATAAAGTATTACTTTCTTGGTTACAGAAACACTGTGCATTCTTTTATAAGTGCTTGGCTTGGTAAGAAAACCCCCAATGTATAAATTTACTGAGGCAGGGACAGATTTAGAATTGCTGGACAGAGGTTTGGTCCCTTAAGGAGTGAAAATAAATACATAAATAAAAAGCAAGTTTCAGACTCAATGCTATTCTTTTCCTAGCACCAGAGGGTTTGAAGTAAATTTGCTCAGGCCATCATTTATTAAATAGTTCAAGAACATTTAATTAGATCATATCATTATCTGTTCTTTAGGTTATGCATATCGAGAAATTAAGAAGCCCAGCCTCAAGCTGGTACAAGTCAGCAACTCCTTTCCAATGCCCTTTTTGTGCTATCATGAGAGACCGAGATACTGGTGTGAGTCTGTCACTCCGCTTCAAGGTACTCTTTGGCCAGAGCTCTTGAATCTGAAGGAGGTAAGTAGCATCTCACAACATTTGACTTGATTGTTTTTCCTAATCTCTACAGATCCAGAAGTTTACTCATGCTATTAATGACAATTTCAGTTAGACTTTTCCAGCACCAGGAAAAATGGTCTAATTGAATTTGCCAATTTAATAATTATCACAGTTTAATGAGCCCATTTATTTGTGCTTATAGATCCACAGGAAACCAAGACACACAATTAAGAAAGAAATACAATTTTTTTTCTTTTTCTGAACCATTCATCATCGCTCCCTAGCAATAATATTTGCAAAGGTAAAATTTTAAACTTTGTGCACATTTACCAGAAAATGAGTGTTGTTCCAAACCTTTATAATACTAATACTTAAAGTATTATATAATATTATAATCATGAAAGAAGAAATGCATCTTGCTATTCCTGATCAAAAACTATTTAGTTCTCTTTGATAAAACAGTACATTTATTATACCAAAACAGTAAAGCGAAGTTAAATTAGTGTCACAAAATACAGTGAACAGAAAGTGGAAGGATTTGTACTCTGGGGAAAGGCTCACAGAACACAGACAGAGAAATCATGAGGAGAACAATACTGGAGAGGAAAATAGGATGGGAAGAAAACAAGAGAATATAAACAATATTTTAAAGGATTTATGTTCACTGGTAATACCATATATTTTTTTCAGGATACATCTAAGCATAGTTTACAAATTTGAGTTATTTTACATAGGCTGGAGATACAGAACAAAAGGTCTCCTCAGCATATTTTCTTTCAATCTCCTTCACTTTCCCTCTCTAAGTATGTTTTGAATGAAACTGAAACGAATTCTTTGATGTGCAGAGAGAAAGTGCCAGGTCAAGAGGCAGCTCCATTGTAACTACTTAAAAGAAGATTGTTTCTGTGTTTTCTTTTACAACATGATATTTATTTAATACTAAGTTTCTCTTACATAAATGGGCCATTCGGCATAATTACTGCAAAGTGTCTACTAACTAATGGGAAAAAATGTTACTGAGACTTACTGTGTATTTACAAAACAATGAAGTTCTACAGAATCACAAACATCCTGAATTGAAAGGCACCCACAGGGATCATCAAATCCAAATCTTAAGTGAATGGTCCATACAGGGATTCAATCTACAACCTTGGTATTATTATCACCATGTTCTAACCATGACCATTCATATCCAAGACTCTGGACTACAAATTCTGTGAAGAACATGAAGAAAATTTCTGAGGGTTATTTGATAAAAAAATCCAGAGTATGTTTCAAATTCTCACACCCCATTCAGCAGATAAGTTCAACTACTTTCCACTATAAGACTGAAAATCTGATACGCTAATGCTCTCTTTAAAGCCAGAATAAATCCTTTATTGTGGATGCTTCCTGCCCTTCCCTCACCCCCAAATAATTGCTTTCTTTAATGCTCTCTTCACCAAGAATAAGTAGAGACTCAGCTTAAGATGAAATAGAAGCCAAATATGATTGGACTTGAATCTTTCCCCGCTCCCCACCCCACCCCAGCTCATCCAGAGTTTCTGTGGTACAGCCCATTAGCAGTACATGAAAGCAGATAGCTGAAAACCCACACAGTTATTCCTGGATTTAAATACAGATTGGAAATGAATATTCTGTGGATAAATGTCTGTGAAAAACACAGAAGAGAATAAGTGCTTGGGAGATTAAGAGATTTACTGTGACCTCTGCGAAAGCTGAACATTTAAAGGGCAGGAATTCTTAATTTTTCAATCAGCAAATTTAAAGGGGCAGAGAATTATACATGATCTCAGGAACCAATTAAAACCCTCTGCATGCATGTGCATACATATACTTATTTTTATAAATCACCAGACATGTATTACTAACAGATTATGGGACAATTCTGGTCAGCAAAATTAATATAAATGTTAGATTTCTTAATTTATTTAAATGATACATTGGCTAGTTCATAGAATCATTTCAGTTGGAAAAGACCTTAATAAGGATCATTGAGTCCAACAGTTCCCTGTAACGCTCAAGATCTCTTGGTGAACTGAGGGCAAATAATTCCTGCTTCTTACTAGAACAATACAGCCACAGTGAAAGAAACTTCAAATACAACTTGATTTTATAACTCTCCACTTTTTCTTCTTGCTTTATCATTTTTACTACCTATTACTTGTGGGAAATCTAAGCCTAGACATGCTGAGGAACTGTTACGAAAAACCTGCCAGATGTTATAACCATCTTCTTGCCCTAGTCATCCCTTTAAAATAGGAAAATTGAAAGAACAGAGAAGGTCAAGTGTCCAAACAGCAAATATTTGTTACACACCAAAGGTTAAATATAATAGTCACATGCCTGAAGATCTTGTTCTCCAAATAAAATCACACCACGCACAGACAACAGCATAGACATCAGCAGAATACATCTGCTGCATGATTAGCCCTGGCCATGCTTTGCTGCTTCTGAAATTATGAGCATTCAGGAACAGTAATACACAAGCAAACCTCTGAAATGGAAATGTGACTACAAAATATTGCACAGTCACCTATTTTGCTTGTGTGCTATGCATAAGACAGGGTATCCAGATCTAGGCGACTCAACATTCTCTACGACCAGAGTCACCAGCTTGCCTACCCTTCATCTGTCCCTGTCCTACACTGCTCCCTTTTAAACTGTGCCAAGGGCAATATTCTCATAAATATATTTGCTACAGCAAAGCCCTAAGGATTCTAGCAGTGGGATTCATGTAAAAAAATAAACACAATTACATTCTTATGCATCTGATCTCACCTCCCAAAGGCATTTAAAAAATCACAGATCAAGCACCCAAGCATTTGCTCAGAGAAAAACCCTTTCAGAATTTGGCAGTAGCTGCTTCAAACACCAATGAACTGCCAGGTAAATTAAATATCCACCAGGGTTTTTTTCTAATTGCAAAAAGCCAAGCATGTTAGGATGTACTATACCTGTGGGAATATTAGGTCTTACATGCTAACTGCTGAACAATGAAAACTTGTTACTTTGATCTTCACAAAAAACAAAAGGTTTAAAAAAACCCAAAACCAAATCTGTAAACTTCTGAGCAATTCAGTAAACAAGAAAATAGAGCTTACAACGCTTTCAGTATTCACAGGGGGAGCAAGGAATGAAGCTGAAAGGGAGATTCTGTAGGAATAATTTCTTTGCAATTTAATTAGATAGAAAGTAATGTCTGAATAGCAAGGGTCACCCATAAAGAAAAACAAGGAGAAAAAATGATTGCATAGTACAAAGTGAACCTAGACCAAAAAACCCCATATAAACTTAATTTTTGATGTTACCAGTATTTTGTGCTATTCATAGTATTCCTCTAGAGTCTTGACATTCCTTCTGCCTTACACAGTGGTAAGGGTAACAGAATCTCCATCCTGAGGACTGCCAACATAACAAATATAATGTTACCATGTGGTATTAAATAATTCCACACACATCATGATCTAATTAAACCAGTTATAGAAGAACAACTGATGACACTGAACGCAACAAATACGCTATGGAACTTTTTTTACACTCTAAGAGATTTTTTTCTTCTAGAAGAGTACAAAGAATTAGGTATGTTTTATATTTTTATGAGAAAATTTCCAAGACTCACCTAACATTCTGTGCAAGGAAACCTGGATTCATCAGAGGAAATGTGTGATTCATTGCTCAGTACTTTAGTGTTCAAATAATATGTTAACTAAATATGGATAAATCCTTTTTGTGTTGAACCAGACAGAAAGGCTTTTTTTTTTTGCATTGTATCATCTTGCTAGTACTTATATGGGGTAAAAAATATAATGCAGAAGTGTCTTTTCTTGAAACATAGTTCCAGTCAGTAAGAACTTTATTTTTTTTTTTTTAGGTTTGTAGCATGGAAACCTTATTTTGAAACTCTCTATTACAAACAGCAGAAAATTAAACCATTGTATAAATTCAAAAAGTTGACAAATGACACAGTTTAACTTTTAAGTCTTTCACCTACTAAAAATCAAGCAGTTCTCAGATAAACATTTCACTTTAGTTTTCCTCAGATAAGGATTACGAATTCTTTTTCTATAGTTCCTTGAAGAAGAAGAGGGAAGAAAGGAGAGGGTGGCAGGTCTGGGAAGAGCATTGGTTTTGTGCATATTTCTTTCACTTTGTCAGCTTGCAATGAGAGAACATTTTAACTTCTGCTGGGTAATTTACACCAACTTGCTGGCGTCTGGCAGAAGGAGCCCACCATCTGAGTAGGAAATGTATGCACCAGGCATTCAAATAAATGTGACATATGAGTTCTATGGAAAGTTATGCTAATTTCCTTAATGACTTCAAGATGGTCAGGAAGCAAAATACATCTTATGCTTTGTCAGGTTTTCAATTACTTCAACATGCAAGACAAACAGTTCTTTCCCCTATCCTGTAGTCATCCCCACAGTTGTTAATTTATTCATTGTAGTAATTGTCTATATTTGCTTTTACCTCTGCAAGTTAATCCCATCCTATAAAATTAATTTTCATGTCTGATTTTCCCACCAAATGCTGAAAAAGCACTGACCTAGCCCCATCAGAATCCTCCTATCTCCTCATTAGCCTGTGTCCTCATGCCCCAGCACTGAACCCCTTTCATCCTGCATAAATGGAAGTTTATTCAAAGGTTTGTTCCACTGTTCACAGGGGGTTATGAAGGACACTGTAGTACGAGAGAGAGCACTTCTCCACGGGAACCAAAACCTTCTAAAGTTTTCCATGAGATTAAACAGTATGAGTCTAACCTCACATATTGTTACAGGAATATAGTCTAGTAGGAAGCTGCTGTTGGCCTGATTACTGTCCTCGGTATGTGTAATATGCTGCCTTTTCCATAGGGCTTCTTTGGGTCACAGTGGGTGGTTTTCAACCTTACACAATGTCAAGAGAAAAGGAGCCTTAGGCACCTCATTTTGTACACAAAATAAACAATCTGAGCACATTTCAAAGTCCTGCTGAGCTCTGTGTACATATTTCTGTCAGCTTTGGTCTCAAAATGTTGTGAAATGCATTATTATTAAAGGAATACAAAGGATAAAGCAGATACCATTTATTTTTTGCCTTGCCTTGCCTTTCTAAAGAAACTGTTATATAAACTCGCCAGTTCTGCCATTTTGTGTTTGCACATGATGTTTCAGCCAACATGTTTTAACAGCATAACATCTATAGCAGGTGAACTGCAGAGCATGGAGGGTTCTGTCAGAACACATTAACCCAGAATCCTTTGGATATCCACAAAGAGTAAGTCAGGGTGACAAGTCTCTTTCTGGGTAACTTTGAGGATTGGCTAAGCTTGATTACTTAAGCTTTCTGTGATGAGACTTCAGAAAATATGCACAGTTAGCAAATGAAAAAAAAAAAACAATATTATGAAGCTCATTCTCCAAAGCAATGAATTTCCAATATAGAAATTCCTACTTGTACCAAAATACACCAGGGATATCTTAATAGCACAGAATAGTAATTATACCTCTCCCTATTCCCAGAGGAAAAAGGAAATTCTTGCATATAGGCATGATGATTCATTAACCCTACCAACAACTGATATAATCCTAGAGATCTGTCAAAAGTAATAACACATGTTCTTTCTGAGCGTTGGTTTACACGTCTGCAAGACTTTCTTGAGTTTATTGAACAGAAAAATATAAAGATTTAAGAAAAAAAAAACATCTTACATTACACTGTGAAAGACTAGGTTCTCTGGACTATTACATTTTCAGTAGGCATGAATAAAACTGAATTAGAAGTGCAATTCAGCTTTCCAGAGCCATTTGTTCACTGGAAATTACCATGAATATGACTTCTGATTTGACAAAATAAATGCAAGCTGTTTGGAGGATTCCTTTAAATAATAAAGTACTGCAGCTCTTTAGGGGGAAAGAAAAAAAATAAAGGAACCACAATTTTCCAAGATTAAAAGCTAACTCACTGCTGACTACCATAAGGACTCTGGGCTAATCAGCAGATGGTGCACAAGTGCACTCCCTTCTAAGCACAGCACTGGAATTTTCTGCCAAACTAGCCAAGACCTAACAAATTTCTGAGCAGACTAAGAGTAAACTGCCTTTTCTGTGTGTATGTATATGTGTGTATGAATGCTTTGTCAGATTTTCAATTGCTTCAACATGCAACACAAATCACTGTAGTCAGAAGCACACACATGCCAATTTAACCTGACTCTCTAGTATTCATACTAATGTAGTCAATGGATTTGGGATAGGCTGTGTGCTATATCAAAGGAATCACAAAAGAAGCATACTTTTTTCCCCTAGAACAGATTTACAGGCATAGAACAGATTAAACTAACCTAAACTATAAATTTTAGCCTATATCATAAGACAGAGTAATTTATAGCACACATACAAAATAACAGAGATAAAATTAAGAGAGTCATCTATTGACGTAAATTCTTCTGGCTTGCAAAAAAAGCACGGTGTTGGTAATATCAAAATGATTCTTTCTTGAATAGTACTGAAACTTCTATGACAGCAATATGCTTATTTAAATGTTCTTTCTTTAGCTATAACATTGTTCGTCTCCAAAATACTTTAAATTGGAGTGTTTCTAAGACCAGAGGGGCTTGCCACTGTTCTTGAAAGACTTTTTTTCACAGTAGTAAGTCTTTAAATTCCAACACTTCAATTCTGAACAGTACATTTGTTTAAAGCTTGGCAGTTCCAGGATATTTTCTCTGGCTTTCTTAAGCATATTTCATATGTTTGTGACAAGGGTCATGGACATCAAAAGGGTCAGTGATAAAATTAAATACAATACAGTGAATGACTATGGCAATGTTTTATTCTTAAACATTTCAAAATTTTAAACATGATGAATACTCTGATGTGTGATACTTTTGATACTAAATTTCCTTGATGATTCTAAGCAGAAAAGTGTGTTTCCCTCAACATAAAGTAGTTTTTAATTAATCATAATTTAATGTAATGATGAGACTTCATCAGTGAGAGAATAAAACACCATACAAAACAAACAAAAAAACCCCAAACAAATTCAGTATCACTTATTGGACAATTTTTTATGGAGCTGTTTGATCACTCCAGTGATCGTCACAGTCTATTGTTGAAATCTTCAATGGTTTACATTAAAAGTTAATTTATTTTAAGAAAAAAAGGTTGAATGGCTACTAATATCAACCCGTCATGAAAATTAGGTCTATCTTAATACATCATTGAATAACATGGTGTCTGTTCTTTACTGCATCCGGCAGCACATTTTTCCCTCTGTCATCACTAATGACAGAAATAAAGGTCTAAGAACAATCCATGCACGCTACTAGCTTTGTTCCTAGATTTCCTCTTTTAGAGGACAAGAATTTTATTTTTCTAACCTTTAAGTAGATGGACTCTAACATGAATCAACAGCACTGATGACTATATGCTACAGGCAATTTGCTAAAAAAAAAATAAAGATACTAAAAAAAGCTTGAACACTTTGTTTTACATCTCAGAACCTTTCAAAGAATATAGATTTTACTGTATTTCCTTTACTTCTGTCAAATAACATCAGCACACTGACATTCAAAGTGAAATTGTCTTGACTTTTTTTTAAACACACAACTATGAAGAAAAACTCAAGCCATTGGCTGTGTATAACTTGGCTCTTGGTTGATGTAAATTAAGCAAGTAGGCCCCTGAATCTTTAAAACTGATTTTTCACAGTGCATTTTCTAAAGAACATTAAAATAATTCAGGTGAAAAGGTACCTCAATGTCTTACTCAGTAGAACTAATTTCAAGGCTACATCAGGTTGAGTTCACCATTTCTGAATAATCTTCAATAAAACTACTAACCAGCTGCACTCAAAATACCAAAGTGAGTACTTTTTACATTTCCAGTTCTATTTTCACTGTACTTCACTGTGAATGAAATTGCTTAAAGCTCACAAAATGTTTGATCATAAAATTATTTTTCACTAACTTTCTTTTTCTATCTATAACATTATAGAATCCAACACAGAGGTAGACTACATCTTGGTTTTGGTTCTAGCCTAACAGTCATTATGCTGCTAAAGCCTGTGAAAAGAAACATTGAATATTGCTTTTATAATCAAACTGCTGTTATATTCCATATAATAAATTATACCATCCGTATTAGGGAGGCTTGCATGTAAAGACATATTACCCTGACATGAAGTTTCTAGAGAAGTATTTTAAAAATATGAATTTCAATTACAGGACAAATTGTTAGTTTAGCAAGTGAGCTGCTTTGCTTACAAATAGTGTATCTTCCCAGCCCTCTAATTTAATATTTATGGAAAAAAGGAGGAAAATCTCGATTATGTATGTATATATACAATGTTGTCTGTATGGGAACTCCAGCCAGGCTAACCTATAAGCATTAATGTGAGAAATAAAGGAAAGACATCGTACAAATTAACTCACTCCCACAGCACACTCACTCGATGACTTATACTGAACCAGCATAACCATGTGCTATCATTAATTAGTTTCCTCAACAGATTGAGGAACTTGCCTCCTTCTCTTGAAATCAACAAGAATTTGTAATTAACTTCATTAGAGCTGGTCTTAAAACTCTAATCTTGAGATAGCCTTCCCCTACAGTGAAACATGTTAAAAAAATAACTAAAGATTTCAGTGACATGACTGTGAGAAAGACAGTGTATTTTGAATCTGAGGAATTAAAAGCCATAAATAAGAAAAAGTCAGCATTAGTGAAATTTGTCTAACATTTGATATTTCCTATTTTTATCTTCTACTCAGATACACCTCAATAATTCTGCTTGAATTCTGTCATACCCTAAAAATGAAAAAATAATGCTACAGGAGAGATACAAAACTATCATTTTACAACCTCACTGAGGATGATAGAACTATGTTTAAAGTAAGACAACAACTGAAAATGGCAAAAGCTAGATCTTAGGAAATTAATACCAGGAAATGTTGATCAACTTTGTGCGTTGTCATGACTCATAGAAGATTTGTTGCCTACCAGATGCCAGTGCAGGAAAAAAACTGCCATCATGTTAAAAGAAGACAAGTTACTGAGAAGGCCTGGAAGGAAGCCATGGTCATCATAATCTATATTGGACCTAGTGATATAAGCAGAACTAAATGGAGAGCCTGCAGAACAGGTTTCAACAGTTTATTAGCTGTACATACAAGATCAAATGCCAGTGTTCTCAGAAATGAGACTGGTGCCACACTGAGGGAGAAGCAAAGAATGGCAGACCAGCACCTCACACAGTTCAGAAACAACACAGATGGACACACATTGCTCCCAAAGTAACTGAACTTTATCCAGCTAATTTAGCATTGATTATCAATATTCCTGCTGCACATAGAACACAAAGACATCATTTGTATAAAACATAAATAACTTTGAAATGGAGACACAAACCAGTTCAGACAAATAGTGTGTATGGTAGGTCCTAGCCAGGGTGGGGGTGGAAGTTATTATAAAGAGGCTATGTTGATGCTAAGCACAAGTGCAAAGAGAATGATGACAGTTAGCTTTCCTACTTGTCACGAGAATATTTTAGCACAGATTTGAGGACTAAAAGGGCAGTTATTTTTCAGCATGGAAGAAAGCATTGCGTGCTGAGGAGCAACAAAATGTTTTGAAAACTTGATGCCATAAAAGTCTAAAAAGGACAAGCCAACCATCACAGAACAATGATTGGAACATGCAGAGAAAGAACTATGAGCATCGAAGATTAAATGTAGAAAGTAGGCACACAGTGAAAGACTTACACCTCTAATCTGCATAAAATAGCAGCCTTTGTGTGCTGTCTAAGACACCTCTAAGTATCTCATCCCCACTGTCTCAACTCTCAGAAACTCTGTCCAGGTTTGTTAAAAGGTAGTAAAATAAGGGCCCACTTCTAAACTTGTTCCAGCTGTGTGACAGTGTAGAATTTTTCATGGACAAACATCCATGTCCTTTGGATGAAAACAACTTATGAATCATCTTGCTTCAAGACGGTATCAAAAACAGGGCACTCCATTTAGCTGGGGGTATTAACAGAGAATCTGTGCAGTCTTATATTCAAGCAGAAAAGTGAATTATTTTTAACTTTTTCAACCTGAAGTTAGAGGTTTGTTTAGTTTAAACAGTTTGCCACAACACATTTTATTCAGTTGTGACCTAAGACTGTAGAAAAAAAAAAGGAGACCAAAACCATACCTCAGTAAAAGATATAGGCACATTCTTAAGTGCATTTGATGAACAAGAAGGAACTTCAAAAACACTGTAAGCATATTTAGACATAAATTTCTACTCATACAGTTCTCTAGGTTTTTATAATTTTAATTCTGTCATGCTACTCTGTTGACAAGTACCAGGCACACTACATGAAAACTTGTTTAACTTCTATGGATTTCTCCCCCCCAAATCCATGGAATGCTTTGGAAATTGCTAAAGTATCTTTTACCTATGTGACTGCACATCATATTTTAAGTCGCTCCATGTGCAATCAAACTTTCTCCACGGCTTTCCCATAACTTGTTAGAATGCCACGCTTTACCTATGATTGGTCTATATTAAAATTTGGTAATGCACATTTTTATTTATTTGTAATAGCAGAAAGCTAACTGCAGCAAGCCTACGTGATTTTTTTCCATATATGTAAAGAGTTTGTGCACAGTTACCATCCATTTATCCTTTTTGTATACTCACAAAGCTAAGTGGATCTACTGTGCTTATTAGAGGAAATATCAATATCATGCACCTGGCTCATGTGAGCTGGCTCTTTCTTGAGCTTCTTTCATTCACCTTCTGATAAAACTTTGTGCTGAACTATGATGTTCTATATGGTGATATTACCTTTCTGAATATAAAAAAAAATCTCTGCAAACACAAGTGGTGCTTTAACAGTGCATCTTGTTGCAAAAGTGCTCTTGAAAGCAAAACCTGCTAATAGTTGACTAATTGGAATAGGAACAGGATGAAAACAGGTAAGTGCTTAGGAATAAGAAGGAAGATTTACATCTAGAAGCACTAGAAGTATGACACACTGCCCTCAGCCAATCCTACTTGTTCAGAGACCTCCAGTTTTGACATTTGGGTGGTATTACAGAATACCAAGAATGAACATGCTGTGCTGTGCTGCTTTACAAGATGCAGGCACCTATGACCCACAAACCAGAGGCCTAAATCCAGAGGATAACGTGTACCGGATTTACTGTTAACTGGCCAAAAGGATCTTCATCAGAACATGACGTTAAGGGGAAGAAAGAAAAAGAGTTTGCAAGAAACATGACATCCAGGGACATCTCAAGCTGACATGACAATACTTATTTCCCAGGAAATTAATGGATAATCCCCACTTCTGAAGGAAAATGTACTTTTTCTGCAGACTTCCTCCATTCTCCAATGTCCCATCCAATCCACTTCCTCTGAAAGGAGGGCTAACACAATGAAAAGAGCAGGTGACACCATTTCCCTGAAAGTCATAACATGGTAGTTTACTATCTAAAAGAAAGAGTGTTACTACCCAAAAGCCATCACTTTCCATAATCAAAAAGCATGGCAGCAGAGGTGTAAACCGTAGCAGTAGCACAGTCAGAAAAGAATCAGCAACAAACAAGTGCAAGGAAGGAGACTCAGCAAATGGTTTAGAAGAATCATCTGGATTTCTTACCTGTAGAACAGCAAAAATGCAGGATTTAGATGTGAAAGAAAAGTTGTAAAAGCTTAAGTATTTTCTCTGACCAATGTGCAAAAAATTTACTACCTAGATATGGAAATTGCCATTTCAAGACATTTTTTGTGGGCAACTATGTTCAACCACTGAATGAGGTTGAAAAAAAATAAAATGTGGGAAATAAACTTTGCTAGTATTTTAGTGCATATTTCAGCATGACCAAAACAATTAATTGTTGTTCATTCTTCAGTAGTATCTTGTGCTGCATTAAGAGATTTGCTTTCTGCAATTAGCAAGGGGGAAAAAAATCTCATACTTTTTGAATCTTTTTTCCATGCAATCAATGTCTTTGTTCACAGTACAAAAAATTTTACTTCAATAAAGTTTCACTGAAAAAAGTTGTAGACAAACTTACTAAACTGGATAGCCTTTTGTCTAGGTTATGAATTCAGAGCTAGATAAAGAAACTACCACCAAATGCCTCACTGGCTCCTGGGTTTCAAAAGAATAATGGTTCATAAATCAACTTTTAAAGTGAAAGGAGTTCTATTAATTTCATGACATTGCTCCTCTCCTTCACCATTTTCCCTCTTGTTATCTAATGTATTGTAGATAGTATTGCAGAGGAAAGCAGTTTTAGGTTTTGTTCTAACCATGCCTTGTTCACACAGGACAATTCAGCAACTTACATAAAAGGAAGAAAAGGAGAAGTCCTGGTTTACATAAAATTTTAGGAATTCCAGCTTTCTCATTGGTGCTGCTACACATTTGCATCCACAGTTATTTTTCCATTCTGTCAGCAGGAGCATGAGTTTTGCTACTACTGGTCAGAATAAATGATTTCCCACAAGAGGTCACCTCTTTCCACAGTGTCCAGGCTGCTTATAAAAAAGTGTGCAATGTCAGCAGGCCAGAGAAAAGCTGCATTTTCTCCTCTGTTAATCTCAAAACATATTCTAAATCTCCACTGATTTCCTTGTCACCTTACCACTGCACACATGAGAGCAGAAAGTAAAAAAAAAAAAAGAATGTACTATAATGTGTAATGAGGGAAGTGTGAGAAGTCTTTTAAGTGACATAAAAGGCAATTATTAGGAGGAAGGGACATGGAAAATTGTGTTACTCCAAAGCACATACAGTTCAGTAACAGAAGTGCTGATGTCTCACTATGTCTTGTTAAGTCATCACAAATCACTGTACCAAGTAACAACACAAGAAACATTGAGTTCACACCACTTTGGTGACTGCAATATGCTGGTCTGAGGCTGCTCTGCCCCAGGAAAGAACCACGTGAGTTTTTGTACAGTAAAACTGCCAAGTACACAGAGAAGCAACTGGCAAAACTTCTTAAAGTATATCTAGTAAGTCATTCAAATTCAGTCCTAATACCAACAGAGCAGCAAAGAAACATTGCTTTTAACCCCACAATGCACATTATTTATTGATTGTATATTTGCAGATGTTAGCAGGCTTTGTGCATAAACAATTTATCTTCTGAAATTAGGAGAAGATATTCAAGTACAGTAAATGGTCTCTTATTCACGTCCAGCAGATAAAAGCTACTTCACACAGTTGGAAAATGATGATTGTAGCATGACAGCTCTAATTACACAGTCAAAAGCTGATACAGCTGAACCTTAACTCTTTTCAGCATTCCATTGCAGATTATTTTGGAACAAGACATGGGCTTTCGTTTCATATGAATCACTCCTCCATTTCTATTACCCCCTTGTGATACAGAACACACAAACTGCCCTGCTTTGTGGGAGATTAAACAAAATAAGAAGTCACAGCTCCAATACTTTTCCCAATCTTTCCACATGTTAGTTCCCAGCGAGCACACATTTCAAAGGCATATGACTCGAGTACAGTCTATGGAACACTGTATTTGGAAATGGAGTTTCTTGTGCATAGTGCAGACACTTCACTCATATGACATGAGATATAATGAATAACTATGATGACAAAACCTTAGAAGAAAATCTCATAAAGCAGAACCTTTACATAGTTTAAATTTACCGTTGAACTAATCTCAGGAATGATTATGTCATTAACCTGGACATTGAACATATCAGCTATTTTCTGTGATGATCAGACTTCTACACGAGAAATACCATTCTCATAAAGTATCCTACTGACATACATTTAATAAGCACTACTGTGCATGTTTATCAGTTACATCAATGACATTCAAAAAAGCATCATTTGCGTGTCCATAATAAACTGAAATGGTTGCCATAATTTTTTTAGTCATAGTCATATGTTACTGGAGCTTGCTGGGGTCTCATCAACAAAATACTCATTAAACAAGTTATGACAAAACGTATGGTGAAAGGACTGTCAGGTTCTGATTTGTACTTAACTTACAAAAGGGATCTCAAACAGGGTCTCTGTTCAAAATGCAGGGAACATGGTTACTCAAACATTCAATTCTAATTCAGCTCTAACTTTGAGCAAGAAATATTTAATAATGGTCTCTCATTTATAGCATTGACTTTAAAAGAACTGAACTTGGTGACATGGGAAAAATCACTTCCTTATGCTCCACCCTACATTATCATCTCAGTGGAGAGCTACTTTTGATGATACTCACAGAAAATTCGAAAATTTTCCAGTTTCAGAGCTAGATAGTCAATCAGCTATTTCCTGACTATAAATGGAT